>JABBOT010000026.1:667548-829506 GCA_016165875.1 Acanthopleura granulata | reverse complement strand
TTGATTATTCGACACTATAGGTGCTAAAATGGTACACGATTTTGGATTACTTCTTTTCGTCATCAATGGAGACTGTGGACTCGTTATTTTTGCATGAGTCCCTCCTAATCGTGACGCCTAGGATCCAATTTTTAATGAATTTAGCTCCTTAAAATAATTAAAAATTTAGTTGAAATGATTTTAATTAATTTATTTAAAACAGAGACGTATATGGCTTGTTTACCCATAATGTTTTTTTCGATCTGTAAATTAGGCAGTGATGAACAGTGGTGAATAGTAGTGGGGTAATAAATAGTGGTTAATAGTGGTGGTGATGGCGAAACAGAAAAAGAATGCCGTGACATCAATAGTATTCTTGAGAGAACTCCTAAAGACGAGGCTAAGATAGCTCTCGCACGCAGTTACGAGTCATTGGCGCATAGGTATTCGCCACAAAAATGCGGCAGCATTTTTGATAGCTGACGATAAAAAATTCATAATTCTGGCTTCAAAGTACGCTTAGAATTTCACGCGGAACAAAGGTGAACCACATGTCAGCCAAGGAAAACGAATTTGATTTGCACGAAGTAGTCCCAGTATAACTGTACCAGGTAGTCTGATAACGACATAACCAATCGTGTCATGATTTAAAACTACATTATGTTAGCGCTTGATCGAGTGACTTAACAGGTTGGCGTCTGAAAAGGACGGCGTTAGAACAAAATGGCTCATATATATCTTAGAGTTGATAGTATTGTTGTTTATTTGAGCAAAACTTCTGAATTGCAAAAACTTGTAATATCTAAGCACGTAGCTGGCAAAACTTGGCCAATCGCAAATTTGATTCCTCCCCAAACACTACATTTTGCCAATTAACGAACAGATCAAAAGATAAAAAAAGCGTGACTGAGACTATGTCATGAGTACAAATTCTCATCCATCCCTTAAAAAATTCACACCTTTTCCACGGAAGGGAACAGACACCCACGTCCCTGGGAAGAGAATATAACTTCGTACTTATTGAGTATACTAGAAACTTCACAGCGCTGTAGATCTCTAATTCAAGTTTTAATTGACAAGATCTCGTGCCCAAAGAGGCGGAGTGGTGGGCTCTCATCTTTAAATGAGAGTAGAAACCAGTGGCTTCTGTCAGTATGTATGCTTGGGTTTTACATTGTATTGAACAATTTGTCAGTTATATGACGACGAGGAGTCGGCAGAATGTATATACATGTATTTATACTGTGTCTACTTGTGACAAGACTAGTCCATGTCACCAATGTGCTGCCTCCATTGAATGAAGCGTTATGCTGAAGGCACCAGACAAGACAACCAGTGCAACTGGTTACATTATAATGACACCGGGTCAACTAGCTATTTCCTTGCTCTAACCTGTCAGTGCTGAGCGCCATGCGAGGCAACAACAAGTAACATTTTTAGAGTCTTTGGTATGATCCAACTCGCGATTAATCTCGAATCTCTCGACCTCGAGGCGGACATTCTAACCATTAGGCCATCGAGGCGGTTCCACGAGAGGTATCAGCTGAGAAGTAGATCTCAATGACTATGATGGTATCAGTGATTCTGATCCTAGAATATGATATCAAGTCCAATCTACTTGTTTGAGCTTATCTGGTTTCCCCCCAAAATTCTTCTCCATTTAGAAAAAAACAAATCCCTTAATTCTTATTTTTTTAAGCCAATGGAATTCTCTGTAACTTTTCATGTAACGTCTCTGGGACTGGACCATTAAAATAATAACATAAATTCATCTTCATAATGAAAAGTAAATAAAATTAATTTTATTTTGAATTTATAGGTTGATAATGATTCCGTAAGGCGTATTGTTCTATGTCGTGTTTCTCTGCGTGATGGATTCTCTCCCGGGTGTCCTAGGCCAAGGTAGCAGCGCATTCGTATTTTTGACACTTGCCACCATTTTGTGCACGTGTTCTTTCACGAATGTTGTGTGGCACGATGGGACGTACTGAACGGTGCATTTATTTCTTTATTTATTCCATTGGTGTTTTACGCTGTAATCAAGAATGTTTATGCTGACGACGGCCAGCATTATGGTGGGAGGCAACCGGGCAGAGCTTGGGGCAGACCCACTATCATCCGCTGGTTGTTGGCGGACCTTCCCACGTAAGCTGGAAGCCAGCTTGAGCTGGGCTTGCACTCACACCGATCCCGTTGGTTCATTACGCTTCTCTAGCGCGCTAACCCACTGCGATGGTCCCCGAACGCTTGAGGTTTTGCAGAACGTGTTTTTCAATCTCTAGGGAAAACGAGGTACCGGTTCAATCCCGGTTTTAAAAGACCATCAAAACCTGCACTGCTATATGAAAATACTTTGACTGATTTTTTTCAGATGGCTTTCAACCAACTTAAATGCAGTCAAATGTTTTGAGTGCATGGTAGGTTTTATAGTCTATATTGAAAATGTGTGTCAACAGTGACGTCCCGCCTGGAAGCATAGCTTTACTGTCACACTGGCTTTTCCATACAGAGGTGCACATTGCAGGAGGCACGGTACACAAGAACTTTACTCAGCGCTGAACATGAAGGTCTACAAAAAGTTTTCTGACGTCACTGTTGACACACGTTATGGTCCCTAAAATCCATCACATGTAATCAAAGCATTTGACTGCATTTAATTTGGGGGAGAAAAAAGTCTTAATACTAAAAACAGGGAAGGTATTTTTAGTTATAGTTTTTGACGCTTTTTCCCGTCTTTCAGGAGAGTAAGAAAAATGTACGGTAATCAACCAGGTCCGACGGGAAAGTGTTCTGTGCCCACACGATAGGCCTCCTCTGAATTACCTCCCTTGTCGCAGGATAGCAGCCATGATATACCGCGAGATTAGTTTTTCGGGCGTAAATCTACGAGAAGTGTGACCTCGCCTGAAGCTTGACAGCTATTTTCTCGGCACAACAATGTGGAAAAACATGCCATAGAATTTGAGATTCGCTCAAAGGTCTAGAGTTCTTAAAATCAGTGGGTGTGACAACTCTTATTATGTCGTATTTTACCTAACCACAACTTACTCCTAAAAGTGCATCATTTAAATGAGAGAGTGACATAAAAAGAGAAAATACCGTGTGACCCTATCAGTCGCCTACTGTGCGTAGCTGTGTATAGTGTATGTTACGTGCAATACGCGTCATAACCTTCCTCAAAACGAGAAACCGCAATGATGGCTGACATCTGGGGTGTACAGCAATACACATGGTTGTATGAAGTTCAGTTTTCTCATGTGAATGCAATGCTTACGTGCAGTTTTAAGGTGTTCATGTCTGACCAGTTTAGAGCGGAATAAACAGTACTATAGGCATGCATACACTGTACCTCTCGGAATACTTTTATAATGCTTGGTGTAGCACGACTATATTGAACAGCTCTCTCCACTTTTTGTGGAATAGTGGAAATGGTCAGATAGCACTACTCTTGGTAGACACATATGGAATCACACACTTACATGCAATAACCAAATCGCACATTTACATGTGTTTTATTTCTCCTTGTCTACATTAACTTAAAAGACAAGACTGAGAGACAATCCGAGGCCACATTAAAAAGTTGCAGAGGGGCAGGCGTAGATATAATACATGTATAGGCCTACCATAAATAAATGCTTAGGGCTATAGATATTTTAAACCCATGTATTCGCGGGATCTGAGACAAGAAATATAAATTAAAATACATTAATTCTGTCTCTTGATTCCAAGAAATAATGGTATTTTATTAATTTACAGCTTATGCAAATAACGATAGGCCTATTAGCTTCATAATTATTGAATTACCCTGTAAGCGTATCGGTTTCGGTTTCTGGACTCCTCAACATGCCAGATGTCAATAATCTGAAACCCAACCGGACTATTAAGGCACATCGCTCTTCTAGTCTACACGCTCAGTCTATGGACTAAGTAAGTGCTGTCCAATGACTGCTTTATTCTGTAAATAACAAAATTCGTTTTCCTGTATGTGTTCTTTCTTCTCATCAGCGGGTAAGTCTTCAAATACGGCGAAAATATGTAGTTCTATGTTTGAGCCCAGTGTCTACGCGATCGACCCTATTGGACATTAACCGCCACCGGTAGCTTGGCGCCCAACATGGCGGATGCACCACGTTGCCCAATGTAAAGCTGGACCCAAATCTACTCCTACGTCGAAACTTTGACCTGTACTGTATTGCGTCGCCATTTTCCTACACCAAACGCCTGGTTTCCGTGTGTCGGGAATCTTGTCTCTGCCTTGATATGCACTAAATACTGTTTCTACCTGCTTTTCTCTGAGATCTATCTGTCACTCGTACATAACGTTTAGCGTGACACAAGGAACCTTCGAACGAAAGCTCTACAGGGGCAGCCATCTTGAATAATAATGGCATTACGTCAGAGCATCAGAACTTGTCAAATTGAAAGAATTGAACAAGTTCAGTGTTAATACTGCCTGTGTGATATGGCCATTTTGTCTCATTCGTAATGAAAATATTTTATTTACATATGAAAATATGGCCGAGCCAACTTCAGAATTAATCTAGATTCGGCCATTCTCCACGTAAACTCGAAGACAGGCGAAGTTGGTCACGATTGCACATTCCCTGGTTGATCATGTCACGTGATCTATATTGCCCGCAATCTATATTGTGTATATTTTCTTCTGCAGTCAACCCTACTGAATAAATCTTTCAGTCAGTGTTAAATGTCTCCTTTCGCAGGTTGCCCGGAGGGTCAGGCATCATCCGGCCATGTGTATGGTAGACAACGTTGATTTTCGCGGGCCTTGTCTTCAGCTGAATGGCTCTGACATACCCTCGACTGTTCTACTTGGGAGCCCTGATGTAGTCTTCGTCTAGCCGAGCGACCAGCCAGGCGTTGACAAGGAAACTACTAGCGGCTACATGTTTCCCACTAGCTCTGAACTAGCTCTGAGCTTATTTATTTGTTTATTTATTTATTGAGGTTTCACCCCATACTCAGCTAATAATATTTCTCCTGTATGACGGCAATCAAACGATGCATACTGACGATCGGGGATAGTTTACTTCTGGTTCATTTGTATAAGTGAAATATTTTCCAAGACAGTGCTAAACACGGAATAAATAAACACATAAATAAACAGGTAGAGCAAGCGAGTAAACGTCCACCCTTTTCCAGGTACCTGAGAAACCTTCTGACACAAAGCTGGATCCGCGATAGCTGTATCGTTCAGTCTCCGCCATTCAGCGAAGACTATTATCAACGCACCTATTTTTAAAAGTATGTTCTCTGCCCTTAAAGGGAAACACCATACAAAAATGTTATGGTGAATGAAAAGAGCATTAAAAACTATAACTAACAACACTTTCAGTAAATTGTTCAGATTTTTTCCCACCAAATTAAACGCAGTCAAATGTTTTAATAGTATGGTGGATTTTATGGGCCATGTTGATGATGTGGTTCATTAGTGACTTTCCGGCGGCTGTTTTACGACCATAAAGCAGAAATATAATGTCATATTAGGGTTTTCATACACAGGCAGATATAACAGGAGTAACGTTATTCGGATCTGAAGACAAAGGTGTGCAAAAGGTTGTGTGACGTCACATGTGAACCACATTATCAATATGGTCCATAAAACCAACTAAACAATCAAAATAGTTAAGTGTATTCAGTTTGGTGGAAAAAAACTAAAACAATCAGTAAAGTTGTGGCCAGATGCAGTTTTTTGTGGTCTTTTCACTCACCACAATGTGATCTTTTTGTGGGATCTTTCCCTTTAGCGTATGTTCTCTCTCGTTAAACTTGTGACCATTTCTTGTACAGTTAACACACTCGTGTCTGTGTTTTTCCACACCCGCCACGACAGCGTCCCCAATAGCGCCCACGGTGGCGGAAGCGACAGCGAAAGTGACGGCTTTGATTGGCGATGATTCTCCAATGATTAGATTCGGTGTTACTCAGACCGTTATGACACACCGATGACGATTTCTTTCTATGCGTTTTTCTTTCACAAATCAATCTTTTTCCTCTTTCTTTTCTTTTTGTGCACACATATACTGATATATAATCCTACTCTTTAGCTCACTATCCACCTGATACTTTGCCCTCTCTCTTCTCAATAAACTCTTATCGCAATCACAATGATTTGTTTAGAGATGACTTTGTATTGGATCACTTTACAAATTGCACAACTCAATGACTAGTGAATTGTAGTTTCGTGCCCTGATCAAGAATGTTTCACTGCCAAGAAGACCGCTAGGTTTGCGTATGAGTGTAGAAACAGAATGTCCAAGGATGACACAATCTGAGCCGCTGAATCACGGCGGGACGGGAATGAACCAGCAGGGAAACAAACCAAAACTGAGACTAAGCAGCTGATAAATTCATTGATTACCTGATTCGTTGTTTGTTTCTTTCATTGACTGATGCCTGCTGGAGCTGTTATATCAAAGCTTTTCTCAGAATTATGATCAGATAATCTGTAAATCTTTTCACCTCAGAGAACGAATATATGTCGAGGCACATACCATATCTACGCAGCCAGCTGTAAAAGTGAGGAGATAAATTGTTGAAAGAGAAAAATAAAATGGTCCGAGGTTCGAGTTTAAAAGTCACAGTCGTGAGTTGAAAGGTCGAAATCCAGACTTAGTTGACCAATCACGAATTGTTTGGCATCAAACATCCACGTTTGTTCTCAAACATCCATTGTGGCAGGTCCAAACGGTTCTCATCCAGTGATAGATAAATGTTTTCAGAAGAGTCTTGCCGTAACACAAATGGCCTTGATGTTAACTCAGGAACATTGGTTGTAGAATAGACCAGGTCACATACACAAGTCATGTCTAAGGAGATTATACCTAGTCATCGAAACCGACATTGGTATATATACAAGCCGTCAGGCAAAGTGGGCGTTCGGGATAAGTAATATGAAGGCCAGTTTCCAAAACGACATTACACTACCCTAAAAAAAAAAAGAATGTAATTTTACAGCACAAAGTTATGTAAACCGGAACAGTGGATTTTAGGTGTAAAAATCATGATGCAATTTTTGATGTTAGTTTACATTCTATTCCTGTAGGATTATAACACATGGTTCAAGTGTTCACACCTGTAAATTTACAAATGTGTTGAGCGTTCTTCTTTACACAAAAGAGGTGTTACTAAACAGGTGAGTATGTGGTAAATATGCACTTAACTTTGTCTCTACAGCAATGTGTAAATAGAGAGAAAAATTTCCTGGTAACAAAATTGTCAACACTTTTTAATGCAAAGCTACGCCATTTGTTTTTGCGGTGTATCATCAATTGTTTAATGTTGGAGTTCGTGGGATCCACTACTTTGCCTTACGTGCACGACTGTGCAGAAAGAGCGTCGTATTAAAATAACAAGAGTGAACCTATTAGGGCAACTTATTTTAGGCGGGCAATCCAGATTTCACAAAGAAGGGAATGGATTTCAATGAGACGTAGACTGTGAAAAAAAAAAAAGATAAATAGCTGAATTGAATCAAGTTCAACTGCCATAGCCCAAGGCAACACAAAGGGTCCCGAAGTAAGCCGGACCTTTATCATATAAGAAACAAAAGCAGAGAGCGTTAAGTAAATGTGGGAAGCACAATTTGATTATTTCATCAAGCTGGGCGGAAAGAAGGCGATCTATCCCAAAGCCTTGGTCCCTTTATATAGTTGTCATGTTATTGTGTATTAGTACATGTACTAAATGTGACGACAATGCATATTTAAAAATAATTTCAGACCATAGACGTCTGACATACTGCACTTAACATCATTGCAATTGTTTCTCTGTTTCTTTCGTTGTTGTTTTGTTTTTTACCTAGCTCTGCTTAAGCGTGGTACTAAGGCGCGTGTGAGTTGTTATTCCCATGAACAGTTAGATTTAATCCCTAAACACTAAATTAACAACAGGCCCGATTTCACAGATAACGTGATGAGCTCGATTTCCTCCTAAAAATAATGCTGGCCACCGTCGTAGAAGTGAAATATTCTTGAGTATAGCATAAACCACCAATCACATAAAAAAATGAATCAACAAGAACTTTAAAGTCACGCTTAAGAGAATTCAGAGACCATCTTTTATGATTACATAGATTAAAAACACAAACGGAACGTTTTGGGAGACTTATTCGGGAGGACCCACATGTATTCCTGTAGGAGAGCAATGCTCATCAAGAATATTCGTGTCTTTCACATACATGACGACACATAAAGTCTGTTTAGGTGTCGTATTTGTAGTAAAAGTTGTCTACCTTTAGTTGAGGTGGTCTTGCCCAAGCGCCGTGTGCTCGAGTTTAAATCAGTATGCAAATCGCGTACAGTGTAACATGTTACTTTATACCTTACTTTCAATCAGTTGCGCTTTGATGGCTACCGTTTATATGAAATGGTAATCTTGGTAATCTTATACGATCCCTATCTCCAGGTTAAACAAAACAGTTAACGGGTAATAATATCAAACAATAAAATACTAACAAAGCTGACCTGTAGGCCTGGTTAACTTCTCGCTGTCAATGGGTCAAGTCAACCACTATGCCAATTGGCGTGCAGTATACCATGCCAGTTTGTAATAGGTGTTTATAATCCGTTGCGTTTGGATTGTAACTGTTCATCTATGAGGTGGTAGGCTTATTCAACATGATGAAAATATGGCACCTAGCTCCAGGTTAAGCAAAAGATGAAGCAAGATTGATAAGGCGAAATAATAAAGATCAAACAAAATATTAATAAAGCTGTAAAGAGGAAGAAAGGCAGCAATTGATAGTGTAGCATCAGATTCGAATTATAAGTGTCATTTTCTTCTTCCTTCCAACTGGTGGATGTTTTATTGACGAAGATGATTTATTAATTCTTACACCAGTAACATAGAAGGAACCGCGAAACAAATATACAAAGTATTTCTACACTAAGTTAACAATAGATCGCATAAAATCAAAACAAAAATAGGGATTAAAAACAAAAGTAACAATACCCAAGTAACCTTGCCATACTAGAGTAATTTATCTTCGGTAATTACAAATTATCCTGAAAACGCTTTACAGCTAAAAGAGGCGTCCAGTGTAAGAGACTAAAGAGTGAAGAGTAAAACCCGAGCAGAAAGGATAATGAGACTGGTGGCACATGGCTACATTTCACGCTTGAAAACCGTCGTGCTTTTCCTCAGGGATTTATTGTAATTGTTCATATTAACGCTTAAATAATAGCCACTTACACCCTGTCGAACACCGTGACCTAACCTCATGTAACAAGTGTCATTTAATACACATTCCTTGTACACTGTAAATGTCAATGTTTATAAACACATATAAACACTGGAACATGTCTTTCTTATGGATATACAACTTCTTGGTTTATTATCACGACGTTTCGATGTAGATACTAACATCGTTATCAAGTGAGTGAGATCAAGACATCAACACTCTTAAATATAGCAAGTAGAGATACAAGTGTCAACATGTAGAACAATATTCAGGGGGGATTAGGCTCGATGGGGTTCCAGGTCAGTTTGGAGGATTAGTAGGTCATAAGCTGAGGGAAGATAAATCCCTTGATCTCTGTTGAGGCTAGGCTTTAATCTCTTTATCTGAGTGGCTTCTTGTAGTTTACGCTTTTTCCAGTTGGGTTGGTTAGAGTTTAGTGTTCTGATTGTGTTCCATTTGATGTTGTGGTGTGGGTTTTCTTGGATGTGGTCACTAATGGCGGATTTAGAATCAGATTTTTCTACAGATGACTTGTGTTCTTTAATTCGGGTTCCTAAAGGTCTTCCTGTTTATCCGATGTAGGTTGCGTTGCAGTTGCATTTTATTTGGTATACAACTCCTTTGGGTGGTGAGGGCTTAGTGGCTCTCCTCTTCCCTGTGGCATGGAGGAGTGATTTGAGTGTAGTCTGGTTTTTTAAAGAGGGTTTCTATTCCTGTGGATTGTTTTAATAGGCGGGCAATTTTGTGGCTGGTTGGACCGATATATGGAAGGCTTATTCGGATTCCAGGGCCTTCATCTCTGACTCTAGTCAGTTGGTTGGGTGGCGGGTGTATAATTTTCTGGATTGTTTTGTTGACTTTGTTTGCTGGGTATCCATTGTGTTGGGTGAAGACCGTTCGCAGGTGAGTTATCTCCTCATCTAGCTTGTTGGTGCAGATGTGCGTGGCTCTCCTAGTGAGGGTTGAAATGATGTCAGTCTTAATCTTGGGTGGGTGGTTGGACTTGTAGTGGATGTACTGGTCAGAGTGGGTTGCTTTGCGATAGACTGTGGTTTGTAGGCCATCTGTGGTTCTCTTTACTTGGACATCTAGGAAGGGTATTTCACGGTCTGTTTCTGTTTCCATTGTAAATTTCATGCGTTGGTGTTGAGAGTTCAGGTGGTCTAGTAATACGGTCGGATCATCGTTCTGGTGTAGAGCTACAAAGGTGTCGTCGACTTTACGCATCCAGCAGATGGGTTGGATAGGGGATGTCGACAAGGCTTTGTTCTCCAGTTCTGTCAGGTAGATCTCTGAGACTATCGGGGAGAGTGGGGATCCCATGGGGAGGCCATGAATCTGCTCGTAAATAGTATCACCCCATGTGAAGTATGTGGATGATAAGCAGTGTTCTAGCAGGCGTACGATGCTTCCTGGGGATAGCGGGGTGACGGGTGGGTTGTCCGTTATTTTTTGTCTGATCAGATCGAGAGCTAGGTTAGTGGGGACATTAGTGAAAAGGTCGACAACATCATAGCTCACGAGTTGGCATGGTTCCTTTATCTGTCTGATTTTGTTGCAAAATTCTGCCGAGTGGTTTATAAAGGAGTTAACTGCTTTGGACCATGGTGCTAGGATTTTGGTAAGGAACTGGGCAGTGTTGTAAAAGACTGTTCCTCTTGAGCATATCAGGAGTCGGGCTTTTACTGGGTCCTTGTGGATCTTGATGGTTGCGCGGGCATATGGTGGTCGTGGGTGCTGTACAATTAACTTCCTTTGGGTTTCATGGGTGATTTCTCCATTAGTTTTGAGTTGGTTAAGGAACGATCTGTGCTGTCGGTCGTATTTGTTGGTGGGGTCGGTTTTTAGGGTTCGGTATGTGGATTCGTCTCCAAGTAGGTTGTCGACCAGTGTGTTAAAGGCCGATTTGTCAAGTATAGCAGTGGCTTTCCCCTTATCCGCTGGTGCTATGACTATGGATTTGTCTTCTTTCAGTTCTGTTATTGCTTTCCTCTCTTCTCTGGTTAGGTTGTTGTGTTGTGGTTGGGCTTTGTCCAGAAGGGTTGCTATCTGATGCCTCAGGTAGTCAATGTGGCCCCCGGGAGCTAATTGCTGTAGACCATCTTCAATGTTGATGATGAAGTCATCCTTAGGTATGGTATTGGTCGTTGGGATAAAGTTGAGTCCTTTGGACAGTAAGTTCAGTTGGTGGGGGTTGAGTGGTTTACTGCTTAAGTTGACAACAGTTTTAGAAATGAATTCTCTTCTGTTTACCTCTAACTGGTTTTGGCTGGCTGGGTTTGCTGTGCGTCGTGTGAGGTTGTTGAACTTTTGCTGTTGCTTGGACTTAATTTGCAGGTTGAGAGTGTTGTTAGATTTGGTCTGTACTTGGCGTAGTTGGGTGTACACATCTGGCTGTAGAGTGGATTGTAGTTTCTCCTGTTGTTTTGATAATAAACCAAGAAGTTGTATATCCATAAGAAAGACATGTTCCAGTGTACTTCCATCCCAACTTCTAAATGCCACTTAAACAAGTTACATATAAACACTTTCATCCACCAGATATTAAACACTACAAGAACCATAAACACATTAAACACATAAACCGACACAATAATGTGTACCTGTTGTCAGTCATGTCAATTCTTAGTCTTGTGCAGTCCTTATTCCGTACTAGATTAGTACATAAACTATTTTAAAAATGATATTTTTCCTTAACCAAGCTTTATGCATTAGTTTCTAAATCTAAACAGATTAATGAAATATTTTATGAAAGCAGCCAGAGCAACGAAGAGCATTTTATGGCAAGCATGCATTCAACAATCACACTTGGAATAAGGGTTGAGAATATATATACATATCACGTATAATTCTCGTTGGCTTACAGAGGCTTTCATTTTTCTCCATAAAATGGTGTGTTCCTCTGCACTAGCGCTCCACTCTAGGAAGGTAATCTTGTGACAGAGGTTTCTCAACGCCCTCAGCGTCTGAGGTACAGGAATGTCCTTCACCCGCACAAACAGTATGGTGTCGTGTCTGCCTTCTTTCAGACATTACATGGCAGCGTAGTTGATTCCCAGAGGGCCTTAGCAGGAAATGAGAAGGCCTGGGTTGTTGATAAATAAAATTTTACGACGCTCTTTAATTTTTTTTTTCCATATGTTCTCATGAATTGGTTTTCCAGGAATAAATTTCCCTCATGAACACAGAGCCGGACCGGATCGTTCAACAACTCAAGTTTTGGCCATAATTGTCGGATGACCCATTCGTACTCGTCAGAAGTATAAGCCACGAAGGCGTCGTAGATGCATTCGTGATCAACAAACGTGTTTTCAGGAGGCATCAGTTTAGGATACAGCCAGTATCGGAGGTTTAATCAGTAACGATACATCGCAACGCAGAGCAACAGAAAGACAATCAAAGTCATGACGCTCACGACACAGATTATCAGATAAGTGTGGTATTTCATTTCAATGTCAGGTAAGTGTTCGATGAAGTCTTGCAGAAATACCCGCGATGCGTTGGACAGGGAACATTTGTATTTTTCAACATTATCAAAATTCGCTTTTCCCTGAAAAGGCCATCGCACTAATAAAATCCTCTCACAAGAGCACTGTAATGGATTTCTACTCAATAATAGCTGAAAACGGTGTCCTCTGTGTGTATCATCCACATCTACAACTATCCTATTTCCACAGAGTTAAAAAAGCTAATGTGGTTTAGACTTACATCCAGTTGATCAAGTTTAATGATATACCATACGGTGCTGTTGTAATTTATTGTTGGCTAAATCAATTTTTCTCTGTTTAACATTGCTATCAAATAGCTTTGGGTGTAAATATCACACATCGGTGTCAGGCAAGTCTATCTCCTCCAGGTCGACCTGTCTTTTAAAATGAGCCAGCCTGGAACCAAACTTTCCAATGGTGTTGCGATATATGGAGGCATTAAGTGTAGTTAACTTTCAAAGATTACTGAAGTTCTATCTCTTCGCATCTGGCTCCAGAAACATTGAGGTGGGTCAAGCTCTTTTACTCCCGAACCAGGTATTGCAATGTATATGTCTAGGTCAATGAAGGCAACACTAAATATGGCAGATGTGGAAAGAGAGTGAAAGTTAAATCACCATATACCAGAATCTCTGTTTTAAATCCACTTAGGCTACACCACACTAGGTTTGGTAGAATAGTGAGCTCTGTAGCCATACTCTGTCGATTTCAGTCAGCTGTGGGTGGAAACTTGGCCATTAGGAGCTTCATAGCGACGGCGAATGACATCAAGATGTTTTAACATCGAGGAAAAACTGAGGTTCTTCATCAATTTCCTTGGCCAGAAGTCAGTTGTATAGAATGACATGTTGAGGTTTTCCGAGCAATGTAGTCTAAACTGTATTGGATTTCTTTCAGGGTTGTCAAAGTAAATGTAATTTCCGGACAGGTCAACAGATTACACACATATCTTACTCATGTAGATAAAGTCACTGTCATCCAACATCACCTGTCGTGCATTTAGAAATGTGGTTACGGAGCTTATGCTTATAGTCGTCATGTTATTACCCTGTCGACCATTCACAGACCCAAGTACGGTATGAAACCACAAACACTCGTTATCGCTAAGGTCTAGAACTTTTAGCCAGGTCAAAGGGTCGAAAGTTCCTCTCTCGATGACATTAAGTTCACACTGTACTATCTCTAACTCCTTGACAGCAATGTTTCGAAGCGGCAGATTTTTTTAGGCCAACAATGGACATCTGCGATGAAGTGAAATGAAAGATTTAGCCTTCTTTGTAGATGTTCTAGTCAATTCTGTGAGTGCTTCAAAGGTTTCTTATTCGGCTAAATGACGTATCCATTGATGCCCAGTTATCAGCTTCTGAACACCCCTGAACAGTGGTTCAAATAACTTAGCTGGGACAACTTCTGTGCTAATGAACAAAGGTTTTTCTGACAAAACTAAAAGAGACATGACTTCCGAGTCCTAGAAACGCTTTTCGCAGGAGGGAGTTAGGTTGTTGTTTAACAGGTCCAGAGTCTGCAAATTCCATGCCGGTGAAAACGTATGAATTTCTCACCTCCGTTATGTTGTTAAACTGAAATCAATTCCCCCAATAACCTCAGAGAACATCACAATAGGCACATGTGTCATTCCTTCAAATTTGCGGTCAAGAAAATGTCTGCTTATGGAAAGGTGGCGTCTGGAACCTTGCAGTACACATACCCTTGTCATGACAACAAATATGGCTGTTAAAACACAACGCGACAAGGCCCCAAAATGTTTCCCCATCTCTTTGTATCACAGAGATTGTTCTGAGTTTCTGCTCCTCCCTGAGCCTGCACCTGCAGAATAGTAAAAACAAAAATGTGAGAGCACTGATAATAAATCTTGCTGTCAAAACAATCATTTATATACTGGCCATCTACCAAAATGGTCGGTCCTTGGGCTAATATTCGCTAGAATAGATCTTAAAACATCGTTGAACACAAACTTTCAACGAGAAGTAGTCAGAGTATACAATTTTGAGGAAATAAGCAAGAAATGTTTTAGGCGTTTACAGTGCAGGCTTATAAGCTTTCCTTGATTGAAGTTTGTATCTTTGTGCTTTGATTGCAACTGTTCGTATATCCAAGGTGACGATCCTATTCAACACGATGAACACGGCAACTAACTCTGAAATAGGCTGAATTAAACACAGTTATGATATAAAATCTCACAAGTTCTGTACACTCTGTCCATATTTAAAAGCACAGTCAAGTAAAAACCTAAATAACTTCACAATATTTTTGCATATTTTGTAAAATTAGAACTTGACAATAACCCGTTGAGAAACTAAAGTTGTCCTCTGTAAAAAAAATATGACGATGACAAGTTGACTAAAAGTTTTTTTTGGGGGGGATGAGATAAATCTGTTTGCTGTGGGAGATTGTGAACGTTGTCAGAGATGGAAACATGTGGCGATTGACATTAATCTATGGCTCCCTGAAATGAGAGCAATGGAGCTGTGTGTCCCCTAAATGGTTCAATACTGCCATAAAAGCCTAGCGTGTACAGGAGGTGACGTATGATAAAAAACATAAAGTACGATATAAAACGTAAAGTACGATAAGTAAGATATTAGACATAAAGTGCGATTTAAGATGTTAAGTACGATATATGACGTAAAGTTTGACGTAAGACGCAAATTGCGAAGAAACACTAAATCTGGCACAAGCCATAAAGTGACACACATGACGGAAATGTAAAAACAAGCTTTATTATTACAGTAGTACAGGATGACAACTAACTGGAAAAAGTTTGACTAAACTGTATAAAATTTATGTCTTTGTTCACTACAGTAATATCGGTATTCGTAGTACGATCTCCTGTCAGAAATCCGTACAACATTACAAGTCATGTGCATGTCATGTGACACTGGGTTGAATTCTGACAAATGAGATCTGCCATAATTCACTTGTTAAGCTGTGTGAATGACATAAGAGTTACCTCCAATAAAATCGTGGTTATATGCAATCCTGCGTAAAAATTTTTTACATATTCCCTTTTCCGAATTTCTGAGTTTACATTTCTTCATATTAAGCCAAAGGCCCTCTCTGTCATACAGTGTGTAGCGCCTCTCTAATATATTAAACCTCTTTACATAAAAATAAGCAATTCCTTATTGGCGTCCGTCAAGATAATCTTCAGCATGTTGCATGTGAAATTGGCATGGTCACTTAGCTGCCCTTATAGACAAAACTTGTGTGCAAATGCTACGTATGGCAGATGATATCAGTGAGTATTGCCATCGATGTGAACCACCTTTACAAAGGCAAATAATTGGTTTGCATAATTTGTTATTTTATTTTGTTTTACCATCTGTTTCAGCTGTTGGGGAACAAAAGACAGAAGATTACATGACAAATGTTACTAAATAATACATGATAACAGATTTAATGGCGTCTTGAACTAAACTTGATGCTACTTCTTTAAATATATTCAGTAGAAGCTCGAATTTCACTTTTACAAAGTCCAGTAATCAAGGTGATTAGGCAGTTGATTTTTAGTGGATCAAGTTGCTTAGAGATATTTCTGTTCCTTTCAAAATAAATACAGGCCTTTAGGGAGTCTGAATCTAGAAGAGCCTGACCTAATCACAGATCAGGACAGATGACCTATGGATACATGTTTGCAGTTGCATGTTGACAAATTGTAGATGTTAAACCTGAAATAAAAGTATGATCTAATTCTGCATGGCACACAAAGTGAGACTTGGCCATTGCAAGCTGGGAGTAAATTAGAGGCATTTTAAGTTCAGGGTGTATAAACTATTAAATATGTACATGTAGACTTACTTGAGGCAGGTATAGGTCTACAGTTCAGGAAGAAGTTACACGTAGTTACACATGACAACATAAATGGGCCTACATGTATAGCTGGCTAACCAGAAATTCTGATATCACTATAACGTTAATATATGAGAAAAATATGTGGAAAGAACACGAAAGAGTGGATAACAAAATTGAAAAGGAAAAAAATTAGTCTAAACAATACCATTTTTAATTTCAATCAAACAAGAAACATTCCCAACAAAATTCGCACACAATTAAAATGCGAGTAATTATTGTCACATTATTCAATTTCCGTTACTCATTCACTTATCCCTAAAACATATTACTTGGGTCATAACAATAAACTGGGCCATTGTGTATCAAACAGGGATGTTTCCTTCTGTTCTGTGGTATACAGTGATAGACTTATTCAGTTAACACCAAAATCGCTTAAAAGAAGGTAATTATTGTAAAATTGACACTATTGCATATATATTTTATGTTCAGTGGTTCGCCACTTACAACATTGTAAAGGTGTGAAATCAGCAGTCATAACAAATTTCATTCAGAACAGAAGTTAGATAGAAAATTTATTTAGATGGGGAAAAAGTCTCAAGGAAAGAAATCTACTGACAATGGGAGATAACTTAGAGCCTCAACGCCTGTGACTGAAGCAAGTTAAGGTCTAGACATTCTCACAACATCTTTCTCCCAGATAAAGATAGCCACTTTGAAGACGGTAGCGCAATGTCACATGCCAGCTTTTCAAATGCGACAAAAATACAAACATGAGGCCATTAAAATCTATTTAGTCCCATTGCGTATTGAAGGTGAAAGTTTAAATAGACAAATTAATAGAGCAAAACAAAAAACCTGGGATTGTTACCATGACAATATTATCATGACAGGGTAGGTTAAACACTCTTTTCATCTATGGCGGTTTGTTTGACACTAAAAAAGACATCAAAGTTTACTACCATCGTGATTATTTGCATTGTTCTGTATGAAGTGTGACCTGTCCTGATCAGTGCTGATTTACAACACACTTGTACTAAAACAACAATGGCTGTTTAGAAAAACTTTTATGTTCAAGTCAAATCAGACAGAGAGTCTGTAAGTGCGTCAAACCAAAGGCCCCTGACAGATCAGTAACCATGGTAACCAAAATGACCACACTACACAAACTAGACACACTGCTTCCTACTATTAAAAAAAAAGAAAAACACGCAACTAGTTTATATCAACAAATTCTAATAGATGAATAATTACCTGGTGGTCAGGAGATGTTTAACATGTCACAGAGAACTTGTGGTAGAGTTGTGGAGTCACCAGTCACCAGACGAGCAGATACGGATTTACCACAGTAGAACTGAACCCAGGGGACGACTGGTTCTGTCACCTTCAGTCCCCGGACAGTGGTCATATCCCGGTTGTGACCACAGTCCAGTACTGTCATAGACCGTTGGTCACAGTCCAGGTAAAGACCGATGTGATGAGGGCCTGTGTGAGGTCTCCGCTGTCCATAGTCAGGGTTGATCTCACCACCACTGTGACGGTGGCTATAACACCTGACCTTATCATCACGGTACTCCATCCCAATGTACCAGCTGTCACGACCAGGGTTTATATTCCACCTCAGCCCACAACTCTCCTGTACAAAACCTACACCACAGATACAGTCACAGCCAGGTGAGTAGGTGATCTCTATCTCCCAGTAGTACCTGTCGGCCCGCCACCTCCCGTCTGTCACAGCAATAACACCCCCACCCCCAGGACAAGTCCTCACCCTCCACCACGGAGCCCTCGTCCATTATTCTCAGACGACTGTTAATTGTCTCCGTGAATTTCAGGGTCGGTTCTGCAAAAACACAACAGGGGCGGCATAAACAACAGCAAACCATAAACACACAGCGGAACACTGACGCCCTGACGTGTAAATACCTGTACACATACCGTAATTTTAATGTCTGAACACAATTTCTTGGAATAAAATGACACTTACTAATGAAAACGAGTGTAATCATTACATTTGAGACTTGATTCATTTTCGGTCACTGAGTCCGCTTGAAAAAGAGGCGAGTTCAGACGATAACTGGATCCATCACTGATCCGCCTACCAGCCGTCAAATAAAGACTTTCCACGCTCGATATTGTAAGAAACTGATCATCTACAACTAGAACAATACCTCAGTGTATCAAGCATTAGGTTTTGGGTGTTAGTTATGGCACATTTGGAAGGCAACTTCACTTCCAAACTGCACAGTTGTAATTCGAGGATTAACATGCAGCCGAAGTCATGAGTCTACAAAGGGTGGTAACTCTTCCTTGAGCCGCTTAAGAAGCGTTTGTCTGACAGAACATGAAAATACACGCGACCTGTGACATTTCGTATCTTCAAAAATATTACAACATGCACTGGTACTGTATTTTCTACGGTGAAATTTTAGAAACCTACGACCATCCACAAGTTTCATATATATATCGAGATTGTTCCAAAAGTGCATGGCTAGTTATAAAGGTAGAAGATATCGGTGATGTATTTATGCATAAAATTTAAAATTATACAGACGTTTACAGATGCGAAATGCAGAATGTCAGACATGGCAAAGAGAGGAGACGTATGAGCATTTTTAGTAGAAAATAATATAGTTCGGACTGTTTGTTTTTCTGTAGTATTACAAGAGGTTGTAAATGAGAAGGGGAGGTATTTCCCCATATTATATTACAATACGATAGGTAAGGATACATCATACAATAATAAAGGGTACCGAGAGGTTTATGATTTTAAAATTCTCTTAGTGAGAAAGAAACCCAACATTTCTGCTTAATTTCATTGACATTTCTGCAATATGCGTTGTCCAATTGAGTTTATTGTTAACGAATAAACCCTGAAATTTATACTGATGAGCGCGCTCTATGGGGTTTCCAGATATGTGAATTTTAAAAGCTGACGTATCTTTTTGGAATTTAAACGGTACGATAAGTATGAATTGTCTTTTCTTCAGATGTAGAGTTAGCATGTTGCTCATCACCCAGTCACTCGTTTTAGTCATTTCAGTTTGCGTGATAGGCAAGGTCATTTTCAAAGAGATGCAGGCAGGAATTGTCTGCAAAAAGTATCAAGTTGAGCAAAGTGGATGCAGTAATAATGCCATCGAGACTGAATCCCTTCGGTACACCACAGGATATCAGAAGAGAAGAAGACAACTGAGCATTTATAGAGACGCATTGAGAGCGTGGTCTAAGGTAAGATTCAAACCAGTTTTTAATGGTATTGTGAAAGTCGTTGTTTTCTAATATCTGTGTGAGAATTGTGTGGTTGACATTATCACAATGCTTTTCCAAAATCTAGAAATGTTACTACACTAAATCGCTTAGAATCCTTTGGAACAATTTTTTTTTAAAAAGGCTGAGATCAGCTAATTGTGTACAATGGTTAGCACGGAATTCAAATTGATTACATCTCAATATTTGATTATTTTCAATAAAGTCTATCATGCGAGTTGACATAGCGCGCTCCAATAATTTACTTGAACTGGGCAATACTGATATTCTACGCTAGTTTTCAACTAATGAGCATTCATTTTCCATGTAGATACGTGTGACTCTGGCAATCTGCATTTTTTTGGGAAGACCTCCGTAATAAATAATAAATTAACTAAGCGTGACAAGAGAAAAGATCATTCGGATTTGAAACATGTGAGTAAAGACGCTCTAATATCGTTGAGTCCTGGGCTACTATTTCTTAATCCAGCTATAAGTTTTTTTTTTAGTTTCAAGCGTTGTAGAAGATTGTTATATTGAAGTCAAAGCTCTTGGTAAAGGGAAATAATCTTCAAAGCCTTTCCTTGGACAAGGTAATTTATCATCCAGTTTGGTTGCAATATTAACAAAATATTCATTGAATCCATTTACGATAAGTTTGGTACCTTATATTACTTTACCATTGATGACAAATGAGTCAGGCAGCCTTTTAGACCCAGATTTATTCAATAGTTCGTTTAACATTTTCCATGTATTTTTAAAACTATTATGTGCTTTTCTGAACTTTTCTTCAGAAAAACATTGTGGCCAAGACTGAGCGTGTGATTAAATTTATTTCTGTAGCGCTTATATTATGTGATCAATGAAGTCGATACAGGCGGTTTTTTTCCTAATAGATTTTAAAATAGCATAACTCATCCATGTTGTTTAACCTTATATCCGGTAAGAAAGTTATTGATGAGCGGGAAACGTTCATTATATATGCTACTGAAATCATTCCGACAAATTTCTCGAGCCACAATTACGTCAGTGGTATCCTAGACCTCGTCCCAGGCTCTCCGCTGAATTTTTATGATGGATTCTTCCTTTTATTCCGTAGTTATACGCCAATATCCTGAGGTGGATTGACTTAATGGTACTGTGAACATTTGCCTGTCAATATGGAAATCTGGGAAATGGGCAGTGACATCATTCAGGAAAATACCGGAGAAAACCTTGGACTCGTGGTTTGATAGTGAAAATATTGTATATTATATTATTTGTTGTAGACCTGGGTTAGTTTTGTAATTTTTGGAAAGAGTAGGATGACTGCATTAATTTCAAGAATGGTTTCCTTGGTGGATGGTGATCGGTCTTAAAATGCTCCAAATTAAAATCTCCCATCAGAAGACATCCTTTGTTACTCGCTCTTATGATATCAATTGTGAGACCGAGGTTGATGTTAAAGTTATTGATATTTTTATCAGGGGTGATCAATTACATCTAGTAAGTATTTTTGTTTCAACAAATATTCATTCATAGTCACAATTATCATCAATAAAAGACAGATCTTCCCTAAGAATAGTATCACTGCAGTCGTCATATATATACATTACCGGGCCTTCACATTTTCGCTTATTTCTTGTCATGGTGAATGTCTGGTATCCAGGCAAATCACAGAGAGTGTTGCTGGTAGGATCAAGTTAGCTTTTCCACAGGTCAATGGCTGAGAATATAAACTCTATATTTGCAATTATTCCTATTATTTCCCACAAGTCTTTTTTGAGACTTCGTGAGTTGAAATTCAAACATGAAACTGACTGAATCCCATAAAGAAGTCAAGCTGTGTTGAAGGAGCCTAAAGTATAGTAATTCGATTGACGATCATTCATGTCTGGTCAGTGATATGCTTCAGGTGGGGAGTCATCAGTAAGACAAGAGCTTCATCAAATACAGAGGAAATATTGTCGGATATAATTGAATAAACAGACGAAGTTTTAGCTACACTGGTAAGAGGCAATTTGTCAACACAACGGAATGGATAGCCCGTTTCAGATCTAGGATCACATATAACTAAGGATGAATATTATTATTCAGCATTTAAATTTAAGGTGATTTATCTCTGTACACATATGCACTGGGCTGACGTCAGAATCGCTGTGTGGTATGTCAATAAAAACCATACACAAAATAGTTATATACAGCTTGAAGGCCTCCATAACCAACAACAGAATAGCGAGTGCTCGGGCATCTCCGATTTACTATAATGTAGAATGGAAGTAAAAACAAGTCATTGTTATGCAAAATACATAGGCTGATTAATACATGTAGGCCAACGCCAGCAGCAATGTGTGCCAAATAACTTCTGGTGTTGGAGAAAATTCAAGATGATTGTTCAGGCCCTTATATATATATATATACATATATATATATATATATATATATATATATATATATATATATAACTAACAGGGTAATTTCTCGATCCGAGAGCAAACAAAAGTCAACAACATTTCTTAGCATTGAGAATCCTGTAGCTATTATACAATAGAGTTAAGTTACAAACACAAATTATTTAAAATGTTTATAGTTAGGATTTAAGTTACCAATAAACAGTGGTACAGATATTTGACGCAGACAGTGACTAAAACATTGTTAATCTATTTTAGTATGGACATTAAACAATACAGAATGCTGCCATAACATGTTGTTTGGTCAGAGAAATTCTTATATGCCATGTCGACTGATTGAAATGATTTCGGCTGGAAGAGTAGATAAAATTCGAAGCTGGCGTGCATCTTGAAACAAAGCTATAATTTTCATTCCAACGTGTGTCAGCTGTTGGTCGTATCCGCGGTTATCGACTTACATAACCAGAAAAGTGGACAGTGGTGGGATGGCCAGGTTTTACCGAATGGAATGTTAGTCACATAGCAAACCTTGTTATCCTTGTTATGTCATCTCTTTATTGCGGCGTTCCTCGGGCGTTATTTGTTTAAGGGGCATTGATATTGGGCAGCCATGTTTGCTAAACATGGCTATTTACCAACCTCTTTGCAACCATTGCACAACTTAAGCTCATACTTGCATAGGTGCTACTTCACCCTGCAGGGAAAATCAATCAATTCCCTTGATTAAATTATCTACCACAAAAAAAGAAAGAAGTTAACTATTAAACATGGTGAACTTTCGGGTCACAGTAACTCACTGAATATACGGGTTAACACTCAACTGACATCGTTGAGGTATACTACAGACAATACGTAATAAAAAGTTGTCTGGCTTTGTGACAGTAACAAACAAACACAGCCGCCACACGGCACAAACAATGGGTAGTTTTTTCACTTGCCGCCATTTTGTTTCAGGACAGTAATCACAAGAGTAAAAAGTGTTATCTATAGGTATATGAAACGTGTCAGTGAGAAAAGAAGACGAGGATATACACCAGGAATAAGCATTTTCCTCTTACATACCTGTTGTAAGTTGTCCTACTTTCAGCCCATGGATATATACACGAAGAACTATATTAGGGATCTGCCTGATTTTCACCGTGGCGATTTTGTAAACTTGCGATTAATGTTCTTCTGTATCAAAAGGGTGTAAAATCTGACTGGTTGTGATCCATGCGGCCCTTTGGCTAATGACAAAGGACAAAACAATTCGAATCCATATGTTTTAATGATAACACACACGCATCTCTATCATCACTGACTTTGATGTTACACAATGACTTTACAAGTATGGTTCTAGAGTGAGCCGAGTTGAAGCAGTCGTTGAAAGTACCCAATGAAAACGTCATTTGATACAAAATATTGGGTGTATCCGCCATGTGCTTGGATGACAATCTCAACCCTTCTCACTGCACCACCTGTCAACCATGCTAATTTGCTACACGGGGATGTTAAATCAATTCCTTTGAGTAAGGGGGCTTCCATTGCTTAATCAGTTAGCGCGCTAGCGCCGCGCAATGGCCTAGAAGCCTCCCATCAATGAGGTCGGTATGAGTTCAAGTCCAGCTCATGCTAGCTTCCTCTCCTGCCAAATGTGATGAAGGTCTACTAGTAACCTACTGATGGTCCTGAGTTTCCCCAGGTCTCTGCCCGGTTTCCTTTCACCTTAACCCTTGCCGCCGTGGTATAAGTGAAAAATTTTTGAACAAATAAATCCTTTGATTAAATCATCTACCACCAAAAAAATGAAATTAACAATTAAACATATTCAAGCTATGGGTCATGGTAACTCACCGAAAAGTGACACAAATGTCTTCAGCACTTCATAAGATATAATTTGAAGCATCCGTAAGAAGCAACGTGATAAAATCCTTTCGTAAACACTAGAAAGTGACACATACTCAAATAACTCAATTAAGCAACCCCTAGTTTTCATTTTGGCGATATTTTACAAATGCGAATTATAAGTTTCAGCTGTGCATGCATTGGCGGGTTAACAGTTGATAAACAGCCATATAGGGGTGTCTGTGGCAGCCAACATGGCTACCGACAATAAATGACTCATAAAATTCTTAACGAGATCGTACCTGCGCTGGGCCAAAATGGTGGGAAGGTTTTGAATAGCACTGTGCTTTGATCACCGCGGTAAATTTCGTGCAGTTTCAAGCACATGCTTGAAGAGAACAAAACAGACGAAACTGGACAAAACAGACGATGATATTTCTAGAGTCGCTGGTACCCCCGGCAAGCTATGCACTGCTTGAAACAACATGGAGTTTACTTTTGCCGGATACAAATTTACAACGTTAACCAACGATTCGCGGACTGTTTTGCGGTGTACACTGGAGATTCATTTTTCTGGCCGGTAACTCACTTCAGAACAATATTCCATTTACATCCCTAAAATCTAGTCTGAGCCGCTCTTTACGCCTCTCCTCGAGCTGTTGTTTAAGCTGCGATGAGGTTTCCTCGTAGATTTCAGCCATGTCAGTGGTCAGTGATTCAACGGCACTCTCGATTGAACTGACCCGATTGCGGATTTCAATCATTACGACTTTCCCGCCCTCTGGTCCAACACTGATACTTGCGTGGAGTTTAGCAAAATGTTTACTAATATCAGCAAAGTCAGTCACTTTGTCAATTGCTTGCGAGTTGCTCAATGTAGGATTTATGAGCCTCAGAATTCTATATAGCCACGTTACGTTGACCTTGTTCACTCTCCACACAACTTTCTACCTCGCTTATATTTCTCTTTCTGGACGAGCATAAATATTTAAATATTCCACAAGAGTTTAGTTCGGAATACATGGAGTAGTTTGTAGATCCATAAAGGAGCAGGTAACAACTTGTATACTGGGCAAGATATGGATTATCCGCAAAGCCTGTCACACACGTCCTCCTACTCTTCCGTCATGTTAGAAGAGAGCCTATGGCTGATTAGATCAAAACGGCTTTTAATAGAAGGTTATAGTGAAAAGTTTGAATGAAACAATGCACATATCCATTACCTGACTTGCCAGAAAAATCAGCCAGGATGGCAAACACACCCCTGGTTTCTTTGTGTGTTATGCGCGTATAAGCAGTCGGCCTGAATGCATATATATATACATGTATCAGTCCATGTTTAACGTCTATACGCATATCGCCGCCTTTTAGCCCACACTGTTCTAATGACAAGTGAGTGAATTATTACATGTCCGTAAACTTCACAAACCGGAAATATACCAAATTAAACAAGATATTGTATACAAATATAATTGTTCATATGCTTCTGTTGTACTGCTCTCTGTTACAGTCCAAAGACCGACATACTTTTAATCAAAACAACAACAAGAGTTCAAGTGAACACAATATGGGTTATCGCACATGTAAGTCACGACTCATCGTCATCTGTGTATCTATGCGCACAATAAAAATTGCACATGGAAAACGGGGGTTGTACCCAAGACATTCAATTATATCTAGTAATACATCATATATAGGAATAAAGGGTGAATTACTTACCATTGCTATCGCAGAAATAGAACAAATGTGAGTTGCGACTCATCGTCACATCTGTGTATATGTGCGCTAATGTACCTTAAAGTACTGCCATCCTTGGTTTCTGATTCTACCGAGCAGTAAGCCGACTTGAATGAAGTGTAGCATTCATGTTTTGTCATTATGTCAAATCTTGTCTACCGTAGTTCAGCCAAATATGGGAATATTTGAATAATATATATAGCCTGTACACGGGCCAGCCCCAGGAGTGAACAACAACATTTATAAGTTTATACCACGCCGTTTTTGAAGCTGTCCTAAAATCATGGAAAGGGATACGTATTAATATGACGGTTGTTAGCGGTTACATGATTTGAGACATGAATTGTTGTCATTTTAAGCTTTTCATTTGTTTTTCAAAGTTCTGATTATGCGGATTCCCAAAATGGCGGGATATCTTGTTCATTTAATGCTAGCTGTAAGCCTGAGTTAGTGATGTTTGTTAACATTCATGTAGGGTTTTACATCATGTTTTTATTAAATTAATTCAATAGTCTTGAAACATGTGGAGTGTATGATTAGCGTGTACTTTGGATACAAACGTTCGTCTGTTGAAGAAGAGGACGGAGATTGCTGTTTATGAAAATTGACGTTAGTCTCTTGAATCTTACATTGTACAACGGTAAGCGATGAGTTTTACTTATCTGGGATAATTAAATGTGAGTTAAATATTAATAATATATATAGTAATCGAGTCATTTGTTAGTCTTATTTCTATATTAGCACTTATAGGCCTGTGCTGTGTTAAAGATGTTGTCTGACAGATAGGTACGGGAATACTGAACCCCATAGGGGACCTACGCAGAACGCTGCTATTAACAGCACAATATCAATTACCTCGTGTTAGGAGTAAGTTCATGTAGGTATAGGAATACAGGAATGTACTGCACTTACCTTGTTTCTGGATAAGGAGTGTTGATTTGTTAAATCCAGTCATATTCATACAGGTTTAGGAATAAATAAATATACTATACTTACCTTGTTCTCTAAATAGGATGTGTTTATTATCCAAGTGTAGGAACATATGAGTGCCAAGCACTATACTTATCCTGTTCTCCAGATAAAAGGTGTTTACCTGTGAGATCCAGTATTGCACCATAGCTGACATCATATGTAAATGTATGCCTATATCAAGCCCTATGTAGTTTTTTTGTTGTTTTTTTGTGGTTTTTCTTTTTCGTCTTCTAAACATTAAAGAAATAATGAAGGGTCTAAGTGAGAACTAGAGTTTTTTTTTCAATTATGAATAGTTAAAATGACTTAAATCACTTTTTAAAATCACTCTCTCTACACACACTAACACAATCTTCTATTGTTCACTTAAAATCGTACGATTTCATTGTAAACCTTCTGTTTTCTTTGGCGGTGCCCAAGAATGGAGTATGGGGTAAATTGCAAATTATCACAGTTATCAAGTCTGGTTAGCATTCATGTGCTACATATATCGCTATGAATTCATAATTTCAATATTATTTCTACATACCTTCAGTATACATGTAGCCGTTTTTACAATAACTGTTTTCATTTTCTGGGAATAATCGCTGGGAACAATCCAATGCGATAAATCCTAACCTCCATACAGAAATCATTCATGTGCATGACTGACAAGAGATGTAACTGACCTCAAACACTACAAGATGTTCAGTTTGCCTAAAGGAGATATGGTTGTGGCCTCAGTTACATGATAAGAAAAACTTACTTTCAACAAGTAAAGATGTCAATTGTCCACCGACTGCTGCTTTCACATCACGACGTGCTCGAGCCGTCTCTTTCACAGTCACCTGTCTAAGGACAACAGGGTCACGTTATACAGAATCTGACAGTTTCTGTCTGTTGACTTCTTGCTTTTCCAGAGCTGCTGTTTTCTCAGTTAACTGGTCATCAATTCTGGTAGAAGATAAGTTGAGACAATGAGACAGAGTCGCATATTAATCCTGTATACTGGTAATGAGAATGTCACGCTGTACTATTCTCAGCATGTTAGATATGCTTTGTAGTGATAAATGTAACTTTGGAACACCGTGTGTACATTTTACTCTTGGGTCATGTTTGGGACAAATACAGCAGTCAGCGTTACGGAAATACATTGGCTGACATGGATAGGAAATCTGTGCAGATAAAATGAACACATGTATACATACGCTTTGGTGAAGTCTGTGCAACCGTCAACAAACAGAAATGAGAATACTTCTAAAAATAATGTAAACCACAAAACCAGAACTAGTCACCTGTGGCTCCTATCAGCAATACATG
The DNA here is from genome assembly GCA_016165875.1 of Acanthopleura granulata. NCBI lineage: Eukaryota > Metazoa > Mollusca > Polyplacophora > Chitonida > Chitonidae > Acanthopleura > Acanthopleura granulata. Next base: position 801,559 of record JABBOT010000026.1, on the reverse strand, counting down.
TAACAGTGACACAGCCATAACTAAAATGTGTTGCCTCCTCTCGTACACAGTTGTGACCGTGACTGGACTAGAGAAACTGTTTTTTGTTCTTTTTCTTTGTTCTTGTTTTTTTTTTTCAGTCAAACAATTAGGCATTTCCCATTGTAATCACATGGACGAAATTAGCTTTGCATTTCCGAGTAAACAGTTTTCGGCATTATCGCCAAGTTAATTCTCGCTTATTCAATGGGTATTTTACGCCGTACTTAAGGAAAGGAATACATTTATGCAACACACACCTTAAAAGAAAGTGCTTTAGGGATAGTTAAATTAAAAATCTCAATTTTCTGGCGGAAGTGTTAGTTATTTGAGTATGTAATAGTTAAACATCCAAGACTATGTAGCCGTTTAGGCCGAAATTTTAACACATTGCTTACGTCATCGTGCTTAGCTTTGCAAAGTAGCTCTTCTGTCCACACAGTTTGCGTAGCTCTTTCATTTAAGGTGTAGGTTGTATAAATATTTTCTATTCTTTTAAGAATATTTCACTATGCGGCGGCGACTAGCATTACGGTGGCAGTAAACCGGGTAGAGCCGCAGGAGAATCTCACGACCATCCACAGGTTGCTAGCAGATCTTCCCACCTACGGAAGCCATTATGAGCCGAACTTGAACTTACAGCGATCACTAACCAACTGAACCAGGGAGAAACTCGTTATGAGGGGTTACTGGGTGAAGTGTATCGCTTTAGATGGTTAAGCTACTCACAGTTCAGTGAGGCCGTCTTGTTCATCCAGATGCTACAAATGTACTTACGCAGGATATACTTTCCGTTGGGGGGGGAGGGGGTCACATTAGCTCATGTGGCAGTTATCCATTATCTGGACTTGAGGGAGGTGAACCAATGTTAGAGAATGTGTACATTGGACTTGCCTGTATAAACGCTACATCCTTAGAGGCTAAGAAATCCTTACAAGCCTGTACCATCTGCTCCATTTCCCCTGTTTCATTTTGCAGTTGTTTAATGATGGTACTACACTGAACACTCCAGGGTGAGTTACGCGCCTTTATCTCATCCAAGGAGCTTAATTTCCAGGCATCTAAATCCTTCAGGGCTGCGTTATATGCTTTTTCCACCTCTTTGTTATGAAGATCCTGGTTTTCCTGCCGAATTGAAAAATAACTGTTTTTTTTCACTGCAGCCTTTCTGAACCGTGTGTCCACGACCATGACAGCTTGTAAGTCGTGGTTATGTATCACCTGGAGTTGTCTGTGTTCTGTGTGTCCACTCTGTGCAATGCTTGTGTCTTTTCTGCATCCTTATCTGTGTCGAAAATGTGCCGTGACTGACTACTGTCTGTCTTATTTATGTGTTATCTGTGTCGTGTGTCATATCTGTGTCGTATATGTGCCGTGCCTGTTGTGTCTGTGTCCCATCTGTGCCACATCTGGCTGCTGTCTCTGTCTCATCTGTGTCCCATGTGTGTCGTGCCAGACTCCTGTCTCTGTCTCATCCGTGTCATATCTGTGTCCCATCTGTGCCATGTCTTACTCCTATCTCTGTCTTATCCGTGTCGTGTCCGTCATATCTGTGTTGTATCTGAGTAGTGTTTGTGTTGTCGATATCTTGCCTGCATCTTATCCGGGAAGCGGATGGACCGAGCCCTGGACACTGATCATATCTGCCATCTTAAATCACATTGACTCTGAAGTTACTTATTAAATGTGTTTTTTTAAAACTATGTTTCTTATTAACGTTTTATTTATACGTACTGGTTTAAAGAAGAAAACCGTATCATTAATTTGCTTGCACACCATTTGGATTACTATATAAAGCAAGAGAGTCGATATCTAAATCAGACCTCGTCCTCTCTTGTTTAATGACATTTCCGTGGGTAACACAGTGTAGTAAGTAATAATGTAGAGCGTTATATTAAGGCTTTAATGACGGTTCCATGTTACTTTTTTGTAAGTCACAACAACCTACATACTCAGAACAAATATCCCAAATATCCCGTAAACATGAGGTAATCAAATATTACCAGAAATACAAACCTGTGTGGTGTTGTGCAGCCTCATAAATCTTGACAGCGACTCTTTTGTTTCTTGTAACATTTCCTCCAGCTCATTTGTCTTGTTGAAAATAGTTGGCTGTTAAAGAGTGAGGTAAAAATCTTTACATGTTATATGCATACATGTTTATATGGCATAAGCATGTGCTGATGCTATTCGTTAAAATCATGTTTCACTTGTTTGTCTGCGGGTTTACATTTTCAGAAAAAATATTCCATTGACAATAACCTGTGTGTTAATTTAATTTAATTCTTTATTTGTTTTGAGATGATTTCCCACAGCCTAATGGGCACTAGGGAATTTCCCTAACAAAAAAATCAGCACACATACACAAATTAATACAAAAGATAAAAAACATACATCACTTTACACGGTACGTAAGTGGCAACCAGAATTAAATTAAGATGAGAATCAAAATAAAAATGATAGTCTTGAACAAGTTGACATTGTTTCAGGACAATTGCCGAATAAATTAGACGTGGAAAAAAAATTGATACACGGGCGTTAACATTAGTTTGCTAATTTCAAAAAATCCATTTAAAGGCAAACTGCATTTATGTAATAAGACATGAGGGCTCGATCATCAGTAAAGCCCACGCAATCTCTCTGTGGTGATGTTGTCTCGTGCAAAACAATCAACACGTTTTATGAGTTTTCTGTGATTACGCCATTACAGAGATGCACTGATTCCACGAAATACACGTAGTTTGGTGATTTTGTAGAAAAGTTCCAATGACGGCATCTCATCATCAATGTTCACACAACATTGGCCTACAATAATTGGAATATATTATCAGAATAGAGCCACATTTATATAAAGATTTCCAGACCTGAGCATACACATGTACAGCCAGCAATATCAAGGCGTGTATTTAGACGGAGCGTACGACAGGGAGATCAGAGTCATCATGAACTAAACTTGTTTCCTTTCACCATTTTCAAATACACAAAAGTGACTTTCAGATCTTGATCCAGCGATGTTAATTTGATGTCACTTTCCATCATTATTTCCTTGACCTGTAGCATGACTAATTGCACCGCTTGTTGAATATGGAGGCGTAGCTGAATACATGTATCAAAAAGGCTTTACAAATTTCCAGTTGGCTGAGAACAAAAAGTATCAGCCGACTCTCTGACCCATGATGGAATATCCCTGAGAGAATTGACTTTCCTCAGTTTAGGGTTTGGCAGAGGTTTACTTCTCTTGCTGCTCCCAGATGTAGTGTCTTGAGTAGACAACTTGTCAGTTGGCCCTTGCACACCTCAGATGTAGCCATTTTTAAGAGTAATGCTGGTCTACGCTGTGCCGGTCGTACAAGCCCGCTTAATGGGCGTTTTCTTCACCATAAATCCCATTAAAGTTTATCCAAACCGTAATATTTTATATTCTCTCAGCTCATCTCATCATATCAAGGTTCAAAACAGATTAAATACTACTGACATATACAACACATGCATATGTTATATAAATACATTCTTGAGCAGCATTATGTGTGCTACTTGGATGTACCTTTGACATTGAGATGTGTGAGAATGACAATTTTCATCATCTGACACCCACAAATATGTTGACGTTTTACCAAGTCTTACCCAGATTACTGTACACCACAAACTGCCAGCCACTCCAGACACTATTACACACATTGCTGACTTACCTTAGCTTTTTTAGCTGCAGATGGTATATCGCTAATACCATGTTCCTGATGATCAACCAAGCACCCCATGCAAATGACCACCCTACACGGGACACAGTACATCCCTAATGACAGACAGTGCTTGGTACATGACGGCTGTTGTTCTGATTGCTCGTCCCTGTTGACATGACCATGTGTGGTTCTCTGAGAGACGTAATCCTCCGCCGAAATCAGTCGGTGGCGTTTCAGAGCCCCCCTTACAGGATGGCAAGAAGCAAGACAATCCTGGCAGTATAGAAGACAACAGTTGGTACAAAACTTTACAGCTTTACCTTTATTTTCTTCCTCACAGACAGAACAACAGGGAGTATTTTCTCCAACCTTTACGTCAGAAACAAACCCCTCCACAATTTCTGCCAGCTGCAAGTTGTTCCATTCGCTTTCAGCCATTGTTCCGTCGCTTTTTATCTCAAACAAAAATGGGGAATTACTCAATAGTGGCATGAAAAAAAAAGAGAATGGGACATCGCTTTGTACGTGCAAAATAATAGTTTACAATTTTCAGTTAGCTTGGCTTTATTGAAACTGCCTATTTTTACTTCTTTCCTCAAGACTGCTCAAAGGCCCTTGCGCCAGAGTTTGTTCCCGGTTTGACTCGGGTACCGTTACACATACATGTCAGGGATCTTCTTGTCAGGCGTTCATGGTTATTGTGGGTGAGCCCACGGTGTCATTGTGGAATTTCCTGTTGACAATGGGGAATTGTAGCGAGGACGCGCACAGCTTTCCTTCACACCTGTCATGGTATTGGCGAAGGCAAGCCAGGGTCCGAAGACTCTGGCAATTCAAAATTACATAGAACAGAAATGCCACATAGCCGTCTGAAGTACACAGAGCCTAGCAGTTAAGGTAATCAATTTGCTATGTGTGAGGAGGACGTGCCATGTCAGCAATTTGACTGAGGCCAAATCTTGGTCACCATGTTGCATGGCTCTCTACTTGTGTAACTGCTCCTTTAGGTTGGCCTCTAAACTCCACAACTAGTAAGTTAAATTTTCTTCTCGTTACACGCATCTTTCAGGGGTCGGGACGTCAGGAATAGATTCTGAGTAGGGCCATACAAAAGCCTTTAACAATGGTACATGTTGTTGCTTTGCCTGACCCAGTGTCAGTACACAGCATAATGTGACTGGGTGAGGGTGTCATGTCTGATGTCTTCGGTATGACGTTCCAGTGCCGGCAGTACTTTGGCCCCATGGACTCACACTGCCACTAGAAGATAAATTCAGCGTAACCGTCGTCGTCATATAACAGAAAACTTGTTGAGTACTATGTGAACCCAAAGTCTCTCATCATAAAGACTTCCTATTTGTATACGTGATCACATGATTATACTCATATAAAGTTAACTGAGATGGAATTCAGGAGGGAATGCATAAATTCCCAATGATAAAACAATTCAGCATTAAACACCCCTGTACATTTTGATATATAAATATGATTATGAAAAGTAAAACTCATGACTGTCTCCAAACAGCTCTACTAATTTGGACCAATATAACTTTCCAGCAGTTTATACTGTAACCTGGTCACTACTTATCTCCCCTGCTACAGACGTAGGGGCCTACAGATAGAGAGCAAGGATTACTGCTACCGTACATCACGTGATCGAGATTGACCAGAATTATACAATGCTTAGGATAGGGGTACGTTAACATATCCAAGCAAATACAGTGTCCACAGGCATGAATGTTGCATGTCACAGGGACTGGGGCTGGAGTCGAGATATCAATATGTCACCAGCTCAAGTAGCTCAGCGTCCGCCACATGTCTAAACAGGCAGACTGAACCCCATACATACATGTGCAGACCTATATACCCCTCTCTTCACAGAGACAGACGGTGTGTAGATAGCCTACATATAGGTATGTCTGGGTCTTTTCCACACTGACTGATTGACTGTGCCAAGTTACGCCCCCCTACAGCCAGTGATCACTGGACCAGCTGTCATGTCTGCTGAGTGTGGAGCTAGCAATACATGTACAGTTTCAGTTCAAGGATAAGGTGGATACATGCACACGCTAACCTGAAAACCGGGTTGACTGACAGGATAGGGAAAGAGATTTTTGTGACGGCATGGTCAGCTACATGTAAATGATCGTAATACTAAAATCGCAAAATGTATAATACTTGACGATTTCAATCAAGCTCTTGATCTCTATTTAGTACACTTGTCTGTACACAGGCCTACATATTCCTTAGTGCTAAGGGTATGACAGAATAAGCATTACCTAACGTGCTACAGCAGACATCAGAGATACCTAACAACAATGGGCTGTCCAGCCCAAGCGACATGTCACATCCAACATTGACCTTCAGAACAACCCCAAGGTCAGTTTTAATACAAGACTCTACAATATGGAATGCCATTGTGACAAGTTCGACATAAACAGTTTCAGCCACAATCAGTCGTTTCCCCCTAGAAGTAGATGTTATATCAGTATACACACAGTGTCAGAGCTTCACACACAGGCTGGAGTTGTAGAGTCTATATATGTACCGACACACCCCAGTCGTTAGTGTATGTGTTGATGTCAAGATGGACAGATGAAGCACTTATATAAGTGGCAAGTTAGCACGAAATAGGGTGGACCAGAGACACTTCCAAAACCAGACATCGATATTTCCACTCAAATTATATCCCAGGTTACACTTACCTGAGGACACAAATCTCACCGTGCTTCACAGCTTGATAAAAGTTCGTAGACTGAACTCGAATATACTTTGTTAACAGAAATGCACGTGATCAACCACATCCACTCAACAATCAGTTCACACGATGATCTCATATTTACCCAATGAAAACTGACTGGAACCATGTATATGGAATCTTCCAGGTACACACTAGAGTGGCAAAAATGACGAGTTTGTCACCTCATTTCCATTTTGCGTATTATACTTTAAGGTTTTGCTTTATACATCGGTCATTGTAAGGTCTACACGGATAGGAAGACGTCATGTTATTGACATGAACTTAATTATTCTGGTGTGCACGACACATGGCATTTGAAGAGATTTACTAGTTAGAGTGGTACAAAACAAATTATGTGATTCCATAGCCATTTCTTCTTCATTGTGGATAGGAGAGTCAACATGAGAGGCCCTAACAGAAGGTCAAAGAGAATATGAAGGCTCCATATTTGCCAAATGATAATTGAATAGAACGATCATATACTGAATCTTAAAGGTACACAATGCCTCTCTGGAGTGGCACAAGTGGCGGTTTTGTCACCAGAACCACTTGAGTCGTACATATTTGTACTTCAGTCTATTGCCGTGCATGTCCGTCAGCTAAGGGTCTATGCAAACATCGAGACCCCAATTTATTGACTTGATCTGGCGTGCACATCAGAGGTCTCTTGAAAAGATTTAGTAGCACTTTACAGTGGCACAAAAGAGACTAATGTTATTTCCAAGCCTATTAGGGAGGTCCTAATTAAGGGTCAAGGAGAACATGAAGGCCCCATATTTACCCAATGAAAATTTTATGACTTGTTTATGTATTGAATCTTACATGCTCACAACGTCTTTCCAGACCGACTTTGTCACGTGAGTCATTTAAACTGTACAAATTAGACTTCAGCCTTTTTCTGTATATGTGGGTGATTTGAGGGCTATACGAACAGGAAGACCTCATTATATTGGTCTGAACATGAACTGGCTTGCACGACAGAGGCCCTTTGAAGAGATTTAATATTACGTTAGACCAGCACAAAAGAAACCAACGTAGCTCCAAAACCATTTCTTCTTTGGCGTTTATACCATGATCACGATAGGAGGCCCTCAATAAGGGTCATGCAGGGCATAAAGCCCTGTGATGACACAGTCAATGCCTCAAGTGGACAATTCCTTTCTAGAGCGGCACAAATAGGTGTGTTATCCCGATAGACATGTATGCTGTGCATAATGGACTTGCGGTATTGTCTGTAAATGAAAGTCAAGTCAGGGTTTATATGGACAGTACAACAGTAGATTTGCCACCTAAAGTTAAAGTGACGTATGCCACAGAAGGGTTTCGAAGAAATTTAGTGACATTTTGGAGCAATACAATCAGTCTGCATGATAGATAGCTGGTTTAGGCCTTACTCTTAACTTAACTTTTAACTTAACTTCTACAAAAAGTTGGTCAGATTAAGGGCTATCAAGAATAAAATGCGCCGACACCTTATACCGTTAAACCAGCGAATGGGTGACATGTGAGTGCCTCCTCTGGAACCTCACCTGCTTACATTAAGGAACCGGGAATAAGTAACCTGCCGCTGACTTCAGCTGGACTTCATACGTTGGCCAATATTCAACCGGACTGAAGTTAGTTACTTATTCCTTATTCCCGTTTCCTTATTCTCTATATAGCGAGAGTACGATCCAATACCTGGAGACCAGTGGTATACTGCTATATCATTTGCTTTATTTTCACGTTAAGTACAAATCGACACAAAACTTGTCGTTGTTGCAAGTAAGATACCAAGTCTCTCACGCTCTTATATCAGTTGTTACTGATTTACTTGTTTGTTTGCTTTTTTTCCATGGCTTCAAGAGAAGATAATTTGTCTCTTTAGACGGTTAGAAATTACTTTCTTCAAATGTCTGAAATGTGTAAAAGATGTTGGCACAACACTTTTACATCACAGTAGTCATTTGTACTTCTACCTCAGCTTTAGCTTATAACTCTCCAACAAAACAAAGACATGCAAAATATAGAAGATCATATCTCAAAGCCGTGGTGAACATTTTGCATTTCAATTATAAATATACACCTTCTGTTGATTATTGAGTTTTATATAAAATATTAAAATATTAAAACTACCTCCTTCAAACAAAACACTTTCAGACAACACTAATGTCATCTGCTTGAAATGGGACTTAGGTGTTGGTCAAACCATAGAAGATCGGTTCTTTCATAATTCGTAACAATTCAGACCTACACCTTACCTCTAGACTTTTAGCCATTTCTAGAGATTTTTCCCTGTAATCTTTAGAAAAGTTGGGACCTGAGAACACGAATTCCATCTGCCAAATGTGGGAATTATGTTCAGAAAATAAGAAATTTTTTTATTGCAATGGGGATTCGGTGTTCGTCCTAACCCTTGGAGGATCGTGCCTCAGATAGAGGCTGACATCATGTGGCTCAACTGGCCTTCATACAGTTTTCGCCGCTTAAAAAGTACTTAAGCTGTCATTCCTAGATAAAGCAAGTTCAGCAAATACCAACTTTATCTGACTACAGTATGGATTAGGTGGTTTTTCAAGCCTTGGAAGATAACATTAGGTACCTTAACTGTTATACCTCAACTGGACCCAATGGAGTTTTCGCTGCATCAAGAGTACCTCAGCTGTCTTTCACACACACACACAAAACACGTGCAAAAGATACTAATTTTTTTTCACTAAAATGAGGTTTAAGTGTTGTTTGGAGCCACTGAGGATCGCGTCTCACACTATGTTAACGTTTTGTACCTCAACTGGTACCCCTCAACTTGTCCCCACAGAGTTGTCGCCGCTTGAAGGGTACTTTAGCTGTCTTTTACCTACACAACACGTTCAGAAAAGACTAACTTTCTCTCACTAAAATGAGGATTAGATGTTGTTTCGAGCCACTGAAGATGGCGTCTCACACAGGGTTCAACATTATGTACCTCAACTGGTACCCATCAACTAGTCCTTACGGAGTTGTCGCCGCTTCAAGGGTACTTTAGCTGTCTTTTACCTACACAACACGTTCAGAAAAGACTAACTTTTTTTCTCACTAAAATGGGGATTGGATGTTGTTTCGAGCCACTGAAGATCACGCCTCACAAATGTGCTAACATTATGTACCTCACTTAGTATACCACAACTGGCTCCCGGAGTGTTTTCACAGCTTACAGAGGACTTTAGCTGTTTTTCTTTCCACAATGTACTTTAAGAAAATATTAAGATTATGTAACAGGTTTGGAAATCTAAAAATTCTTTGTTTGTTGCCAAGTTTATTTATTTTCTTCGTTGCTAATGGTAAAAAAATGGACAACCAATGACAATGTATGGGGTAAATGGATTATTTGGGACACAGAGTACAGCGAGTTACAACTTACGACCTAATGTCGTAAAATATACTTTTCGAATGACAATATTTAGTCTTATTCTGATTTCTAAATGTACGACTGCTTGAGCCAACAGCACAATTTGAAATACAAGCAGCTTGTAACTGTCCAACTGGATAATAAATACACAAAAATAAGTTTGATTAACGTAATCGTCTTTTTATTTTGATGGAAATTTCTTGAGAAAAACTTCTTAAAACGGCAAAATCTGTTTTTGACCCTACTTTCGCCTGTTGATGAAACAATAATTATGACTCACCTCTCTCCAATTTTTACACTGATGATGGGTGTACAGTAATATCAGTTTACATCCAAGCAGCTTTTTCTGTTGTTTAGCATGTATTAAATTAGACCTCATCTCGTTGCATGAGACCCTTGCTAGATCAATGGATTATACCTTTCCAATTCCTTCAACAATAAATTTCACAGAGTAATCACTTTAGCAGAACGGTTCTGACCTCATTTCAACTGGTAAGACATTTACTTAACGTGGACGCTTCATAAAGCTGCGTAAAACTAATAACTTCACCTGAACTTGAGAACGAGAACTCAAGTTTTCAAAATTATATTCTTTCTTTCAACGGCCATGAGCAATGGATCAAAGGTAAACGGTTCAAGTACCGTACAATTTCTTGCAAGTAGAGAAGTAGATCACAGATACAGTATATCTATATGAGTCTTTTTTGATAATCAATATATACTTTGTTTCACTGGTCTTGAAGTCATAGGTCCATTGATCATGCTGTTTGGAACTATTCAAATAGTTTATTTCTTTCATTCATCTTTCCTCCTTTTACAAAAAAAAAGAAGAAAAAAGAAGAAATGCTGTCCCAGACATGGAAGCGTGTATTTCTTAGTTAGCCCTTAAATGAGACGCGATTTTTCAAGGCTTCAAGAAACATCAAATCCCCTCTTTTAGTCAGATATATTATTATTTTCTCAACGTGCTGTGTGTGTGAAAGACAGCTGAAGTACTCTTGAAGCGGCGAAAACTCTATCGGGACCAATTGGGGTATATCAGCCGAGGCACATGATATCAGCCTATATCTGAGACATTACCTTTACTAGTTTAAAAACAAACATCCAGTTCCCGGTTTGGTGAGATAAAGTTAGTGTTCTTAGCACCACTACGCCGATATTTCAGCCATATCGTGACAAGAACATGTTTAAAACAGGGAAGCAGAAAATTGTTTTCGAAACAAGAATGAGAGGATGCAAAAACAAGTATATTAGACAGATATGTTTAAAAACAGTTAAAAGAACATAATACTTTCAAATAGGTAATCTGGGAAAGTGCATGCATAAATGCGGAAGCCTATTCGTGTCCCAATGGAAAAACAAACTGGAGAGAGAAAAGTCGAAATTTTGACTTTTAGATTTTATTCGAAATTGTAAATGACAGGTCTATTTTCTTCTAAATTTACTCTATCCGGCAATGACAGTCATCGTGTAGGACGAACTATTTGTGTTTTGTTTTCATCCAGAGTTTTGTTATCCAGATATTCTTCACTTTCTGGGGTATGGTGTTTAACGCCGTACTCAAGAATATTTCACTTACAAGACAGCAGCCAGCATTATGTTGGGGGAAAACCCACGACCATCGGCAGGTTACTGGCCGACCTTCCCACGTACGGCTGGAGAGGAAGCCAGCAGGAACTGCACTTGTCACAGCGACTGCAATGGCGAGAGGCACTTGGTCATTACGCCGTGCTAACCATCTCTCCCACGGAGGCCTCTGAAGTACTCTTGGAGTGGAGGAAACTCGATGGTGGACAATGGAGGTATAGGAATTACGCTACACAATATTCACCTTTGTGTGAAAGGCGATCTTCCTAGGATCGAACAGCCGCCTAATACCCAATTCAGGTAGATGAAATTAGTTTCTTCTGATAGTACTTCGTGTGAACAAGACAGATTTAGTACTTTTGTAGCGTCCAATATTCTGCAGGAGACAGAATAGCTATAAAAATTAGGACAAGTGTTAACTAGTATGTTGTGAGAAGCATTTTTCAAACGTTTTTGTCATCACCTAATCCCCACTTTGTACAAATGTAATTTGTATTTTCTAGAAGATCATATTGCGAAGATGACAGGTAAAGTACTCTTGAAGTGGCGAAAACCTAAAGGGTTATAGCAAATATGGTGCATAATGTTAGCCTTTGCGTGAGACACAATCTTCGGAGGATTGAACAGGCATCTAATTGCTAATAAAGACGTATGAAATCAGTGTTTTCCGAAAGTACTTTGTGTTAGGAAGACGGCTTAATTACTTTTAAAGCGACGAGAACTCTGTATGTGGCATACAGAGGAGGTACAGTATATAAATTAGGACAGGGATTAATTGGTTTGTTGTGAGAAACACCTAATACAGGCTTTATACAAATGAAATTTGTACTTTCTGGACTTACTTAGTGTGAAGATCACAAGAAAAGTACTCTTGAAGCGGCGAATACTGTGGGATGAACACAGGTATAGCAATCACAGTACATAATGTTCATCTTCCAAGGACTGAACAAGGACCTAATATTCTTTGAACGCAGATGAAATTAGTGAAATTGAACGTAGGACTTTCTCTGAAAAAGACAGATCCAGTGGCTTTTAAGCAGCAAAAAATCTACGTTTGATAGTAGAAGAATAGCACTAGAGGATCAGATTTTACCATTTCCTTAGAGGTGAACTGAAGAATGTTACATTTACCTACAGGTATTCTGAACCCTATAAATGTGCAATCAAGAATTTAGTGTAGAAAATGAACTCTTTGTGTGTTTTAGTAATAGAAAGGAATACTGCGTGTTGAGCGCCAAAAACTTTACTTTGGCTTACCAATGTAAATCAGTTGGAGAACAGAAAATGGAGGACATTGCTCCGCGGTAGATCGAAAGTCACGCTTTGGAAGGGGAAAATAATAATAATAATGATAGGATACTTCTTAAACTGGGCAAATTTGTCGAAAAGTGAACTAAAATTTGGGTATAGAATGTAAACAGATATCATAACTTTGTTCAATACCATACCGTGATGTTCAACTCGTGATCCCACAATCGCTGAACATCACTTCTCTCGAGCTCACAATCTCTCATAGACAACCCCACAGCATGCACTGTGTGTACAATATACATGCACAAGCCTCTGGTGGACATTGGGAACACGATTTTATCTTCTGTTACTCCGTTTGTGTACATTCAGAAAAAAAAGAAATTTTTCTTCCAAGCGAACTGTTCTTTTCTCTTTTAGTGATACACACAGGAAAAATGAGTTAAAATTACGATATTAATTTATTTTCATTGGCGTTTACGAAGTACTGAAGATTGTACTGAAATAAAAAAGAGCCGGCGAGAAGTCCACGATCGTCAGCATATTACTAACAGACCTTCCCATGGCAGCTAGAGAGGAATCCAGCATGAACTAGATTTGAACTACTTTGATTTCGTTATACGTTTAGGGTTTCAGAAATCCTCAGCTACTGATTATTTGTGTATAGATATATACACCGGCAAAAGAGGTTATACTGACCAGATCGCTTATTAGATCTAGTTAAGGCACATTTAAGACGTAGGAGCACAACATTAGAGAAAGACAGGTGGTGTTCAATGAACCACAGACTTCACAGACTTCACAAATTTCCTGTCCACAAACGGTTTGGATGCCGCGCCCCTAAAGTTCGACCGGCTCCCACAGTGTGTTTGGCTCCTCATTTTGGTATTTGGGTGACCTGATGGTGCCTTAGCTCTTAATAGTAAACCGAAAAGGAAACCGTAATTGTAACATAATATATATAGATTAGAAGAAATACATTAATTATCATTGCTATCAATCAATTATTTCCTGATGTTGACAAAAACGGTGACCAAGATCACCAGAATTGCACTATGATCCTCACTGTCAAAGCTTACTTCCTATTTCCTTCAAGTGAAACTACATGTATCATCAACAACAATTTCCAGTTCGATTCTCATCACCATGTACTTCCTTTGCCTTGTAGTGATAATTGTGATTAACGCTTTCAACACCTTTACATGTTACGTAAAGTAATTATCTTATTTTTTAATTACGAGCATGCAATCTACACTTTACTAATATAAACTATATATTTAAACTATACATATAGTTCTAAAATATATATATAGTTATAATATATATATATACACATGCGATCCTAATGACTTTATTACATGGTGTCGATACTTTCTTACTTATTTCATGTTTAAACGTACAATATTAAAGATAGGTAGAAAGAATTACCTGTCTGTATTCATGACGAAAGAGTGTTGCATGTTTTGCCCTGCTCACTTTGTGTATATAAATACAAAGTACAGCCTACATGACCAAGAGAACAAAACCAGAGTAGCGATGATAGTGAAAGCGGTGAAATCCGGCCGCTTGTCAGCTTCTCCTTAGTCAGATATAGTAGGCGTAGCAACTTGCACACCCCAGAGCAATATGGATTAAGCGGGGTTAGGTAAAACAAAGCATTGATGTTACTGTCAATATATTAGACGTCATTCGTCTACAATTAGTGAAAAGGCTATGTTGTGATCACATCTAATAAACATGAAAACAATGCAAAGGGATCAGTCCCCAGCGCTATGAAACTAATAGACGTAAATCAAACTTAGTCTTCACTGGCGGTAGTATTCTTGAAATCACATTTGAACTTGGGAGCAGATTTCCAAAATCATTAGACACATTTATAAAGGATATCGCACAGTGAAGGTTAAATACCATAAATATTGTTCGAGTGAGAAGTGGAAATAATAAACCTCGAGACGCGAAGCGTCGAGTCAGTTATCATTTCCAACTTTCACGAGAACAATGTTTGTGGTATTCAACCATCACTGTGCAATATTCCATTTATTATTTATACTTTAACAATGTCATGATTTTTTCTACTTAAAGAAGTTTTAAGCAATGTTATTTGGTGCAGGCCTTCAAAGACCTGTCAGTAGCGTGACGTCAAATACATGACGTCAAGTATGACCTCGTGTCTTCTTCCGCGACGTCGGACTATAGCAAATGACTAGACTTGTATTATGGCGTCATCCCAGTGAGCTTAGATTGGAATGTCATAAAAACAAAGTGTTTCATTTTCGACGTCACGGCGTCTGGATCATGGGCCAAGATCACCAGAAGTGTAGTATCTAAATGTAATAATTTCGTGACTGGGTGAGGGGGCTTGTTGGGTGTCTTCGGCAAGTCGTCTCGGTGAGGCAGCACCAGATAAAAGATACGGTGGAAATCCGTCCTGCACCAAGGAGACACCGCCTTCGTATAAGTGAAATATTCTTGAGTAGGGCGTTAAACAATAAGCATTCATTCATTCTAACAAGTGAAGATTTCACTTTTATCAGTGATGGAAATACTAGGATTTCACTGATGTGTAAATAATTAAATATAATGCTTATCATTAACATACAATTTATTGAGAGAAATCACAGTGTTAGTCCAGTTAACTGATTTGAAGTTAACACAAAGTCTGACTTAAGTCTCTTTGCACTGTGTTCATGTTATTGTGTATAAATGTGTTAAACGTAATAACCGCAGAGCATTAAGAATAATTCTAGACCAGTGACGTCTAATAAATTGCATTGAACATAACTGCAATTTTCTTTACCTAATTCTGCTTAATCCACGGTGCTAAGCTGTTACTGAGGTAAAATTAGAAGAGGTCGGATTTCACCAGTGACGTGTGGCAATTTGTCAACTGCATGTATCACACTGTCGTCTCTGCCCTGATTTTACTCTTTGTGCTGTAGTCTTTTATAACAGAGATCTGTGATTCTGGGGCCTGGCCTTGGGGATGCTTAGTTCATCAGCAGAATAATGGATCATAAGAGACTAGAGCATTGAGAAGAAGCCGGGTTTCAACGGTAACTTATGACCAATTGCCAACTATCACACTGAGGTGGCTGCCTTGGTTTTACTCTCTAGTAGTTTTTCTTATCACTCTATCACTGTCTCAACTGATTAAAAATATCTCACCGCAGTAGGTTCGATCCCAGCTGCCGAATCAAGGTTTTTGTGTATAATAAATCCGTGACGAGCGACGGTGGTTTGAGGTAGCCTTTCGTTTTTCTCCGCACGTTGAGCTGAAGGATATCTATCCTTTACGTGAAAAATTCTTCTGTGCGGCTTGAACTGTGGTAAATTAACAGGAGGCTGGATATCACAGGTAACGTGTGACCATTTGCCAACTGTCACATTGTCGTTTTTGCTCTGGTGTTATTCTCTGTACTGTAGTCCTTTATATTTTATTTTTAGATAAATAAGTAAGGACAAAACTATGACTATACGTGCAGAGAATAAATCTTGAAACAAACTGACCAGGTCTTGTGATAACCTGGACTGGTCTCAGAGCTTCAAATTTTCGCTTTGTCTCTAACATTTGCTGTTTATCAAACTTAAAGTTGAATGCATAAGGAAGTTCATGTATATAGATCAGAAGACTTGCAAATCTCTTATCTGTAGGGGCGAATAGACTAATCATGGTTTGTCAGCAGTGCCCCATCGGACCACCATTGGCTTATCTGTAGTGCGCCAATATAGGCTAGAAGGCGCCAATAGGCTAACCATAAGTTATATATGAATTGGAAGGATTGCAGAACAATGCGGTTTACATACCAAAGCTGGTCGCCTTGTTCACGTACTAAATTTCTAACTCTAAACTAAAGTTACAAATACTTCCAGATACAGTTTTTCATCGTCTTTTCACGTACAACATCTTCATTTTTGTGTGTTTTTTCCCTTTAAAATATGTTCTCTCTCGTTAAACCAGTTCTTTTATACTTGACACACTCGTGTCTGTTTTATCCACAACCGCCACGACAGCAGCCGCGACGACCGGTGATCATGATAGATAATCTGTCAATCTTTTCCCCTCAGAAAACGAATCTATCTCGAGACATACACAATATCTACGCAGCCAGCCGTAAAAGTGACCCAAAAATCTTTGGAAGAGAAGGATGAAAAAGGTCGGAGGTCCAAGTTTAAGTCACAGACGGTGAATTTAAAGGTCGAAATCCCGACTTAATTCACCAATCACGATTTGTTTGCCATCAAACATTCAATGTGGCAGGCCCAAACCACCTCATCCACTGTTTTCAGAAGAGTCTTACCATAAGACAAATGGCCTTGATGTTAACTCAGGAACATGGCCTATAGAATGGGCCTGATCACATACACAAGTCATGTCTAAGGTGATTATACCTAGTCGTCGAAACCGACATTGGTATATATACCAACCGTCAACCAAAATGGTCAAAAGTAATAGCCAGACCAGTTTCGAAAACGACAGTACACTGCCAAAAAAAAAGTAATTTTACCACACAAATTGATGTAAACCGGAACAAATAATTCAAGTGAAAAAGTCATTCTGCAATTTTTGGTTTTAGTTTACACTCTCTTCCTGTAGGATTATAAGGTATTGCTCAAATATTCATCACACCTGTGAATTTACAAAGGTATTGACCGTTATTCCTCACATATAAGAAGTGTTACTAAACAGGTGAATATGTAGTAAATATGCAGTTAACTTCGTCTCTACAGCAACATATAAACAGACACCAAATATTACTGGATACAAAATTGCCAGCACGTTTTAATGTAAAACTACACCATTTGTTTTTGCAGTTTATGTTCAATTGTTTAACGCTGGAGTTCGTGTGATCTATCTCTTTAATTGCCTTACGTGCATGACTATACAGACGGAGCGTCGTACTAAAATAACAAAAGATTGAACATATTAGAGCAACTTATTTTAGGCAGGCAATTCATATTTCATAAAAAAGGAAAGGATTTTAAAGAGACGTGGACAATGAAAAAAAATACACACTCGATTTGTTCAACGGCAACAGCCAAGGCACCTTAAAGGGTATCAAAGTATGCAGGACTTACATCACATAAAAAACGAAAGCAGAAAGCTGTAAGTAAGCGTGGGATTATTTTTATTTTTTTTATTGGGTTATTTCATTTAGCTGGGGCAACATCAAGGCGATCCTCGAGCCTTGATTTCCTTGTATTGTTGTCATGTTATTGAGTACTAGTACATGTATTAAATGTGACGACAAGGCATTTTGAGTAATTCCAGACCAGTGATGTCTGGCATACTGCAGTTAACATCATTACAATGCTTTCTGGTTTATTATTTATTATTTTTTTTATTTTTTTTCCTACCTAACTCTGCTTGAGCGCGGTACAAAGAGGCGTGTAAATTGTTACTCCCCTGAACACTAAGAATAAATCCCTAAACACTAAACACTTTATCAGTGATAGATATCAAAGACTGCTGTAAGTTTCTCCTCCTGCATAGACGGGACTAGCTCTAGCCTCCTGGCATTGCATCTGATTCGTCATTTAAGTCCTAGACCCTGTACCACAAAGCAGTCACACACCAAATTGGTTCTAACTACCATGGCAACCCATGTTAAAGAGATAGGTATCCACGGTAGTTACAGGTAACTTAGCGTACGACTGTTTTGTGGATCGGGGTCTAGGCCCCGAGTTTTGAAGCATGGTATTCACACGGTATTGACAAGATCTCTCTCCACATGTTTTTAACTCCTCTCCCATTTGTTTGTTTGTCGAGGGGGCTAGCTGGCTAGCACAGTGTAACGAGTGAAGTCCAGCTCATGCTGGCTTCCTCTCCAGCTCTACGTGGGAAGGTCAGCCAGCAACCTGCTGGTGGTCGTGAGTTTCCTCCGGGCTGTGCTCGGTTTCCTCCCAAAATAATGCTGGCCATCGTCGTATAAGTGAAATATTCTTGAGTACGGCATACAACACCAATCACATAAATAAGTATCAACAAAAACTTCAAAATCACTCTAAAAAGAATTCAGATACCACCTGTTATGATTACACAGATTAAACACACAAACGAAAGGTTTTGGGAGGCCTATTAGGAGGACTTACGTGTATTCCTGTAGGAGATCAATGCTCATCAAGAATATTCGTGTCATTCACATATATTACGACACATAAAGTCTGTTTAGGTGTGGTATTTGTAGTAAAAGTTGTCTGTCTTCAGTTGACGTGGTCTTGCCTAAGCGTCGTGTACTCGAGGTTAAATCAGTATGCAAATCGGGCACAGTGTAACATGTTACTTTATACCTTGCTTTCATTCAACTGCGCTTTGATTGCAACTGTTTATATATGAGGTGGTAATCTTATTCTACACGATGAACATACGACCCGTATTTCCAGGTTAAAGGAAATACTTAACGGGAAATAATATCAAGCAATAAAATACTAATAAAGCTGACCTATAGGCCTGGTTAACTTCTCGCTGTCAATTGGTCAATTAAACCACTATGCAAATTGGCGTGCAGTATACCATACCAGTTTGTAATAGGTGTTTATAATCCGATCATCTGTACATTTTGTCAGTAATGTCATTTCTTGGTCTTTTCCAGCCCTTATTGCGTTGTAAATTAGTACATACAATATTTTTAAAATGATATTTTCCCCTAACCAAGCTTTATACAACAGTTTCTGTATCTGAACAGACTAATGAAATATTTCAGACGTGCAAATCAGCCAGAGCAACGAAGGGCATTTTATGGCACGAATGCATTCAACAGTCACACTTCGAATAAAGGGTACAGAATGTATATACATGTCATTTATAGTTCATGTTGGATTACAGGGGCTTTCATTTTACTCCAAAACATGGTGTGTTCCTCTACATTAGAGCTCCACTTCAGGACGCTGATCTTGTGCCAGAGGTTTGTCAAAGCCCTCGGTATCTGAGGAACAGGAATGTGCTCCATCAGCACACACAGCATGATGTCGTCTCTGCCTTCTTTCCGGCATTTCATACCAGCGTACTCGATTTCCAGAGGACCGTAGCAGGAATACAGAAGACATAAACTGACGATCAATAAAATTTTACGACTCTCCTTCATGAATGGGTTTTCCAGAAATAAATCTCTGTCATGAACACAGAGCCGGACTGAGTCGTCTACCAACTCAAGTTTAGGCTGCAGCTGCCGGATGACGTACTCGTCAGAAGTATAGGCCACAAAGGCGTCAAAGATACATTCGTGATAAACAAACATGTTTTCAGGAGGCATCAGTTTAGTATACAGCCAGTATAGGAGGTTTAATTGGTAACGATACTTCTCCACGAAGAGCAACAGTAAGACACTCGAAGTCATGACGCTGACCACAGAGATGGTCAGATAAGTGTGGCTCGCGCATTTCACTTCAAAGTAAATTAAGTGTTCCTTGAAGTCTTGCAGAGATACCCGTGTTTCGTTGGGCAGGAGACATTGGTATTATTCATTATCAAAATTCGCCTTTCTCTGAAAAAGCCATCGCACGAATAAAATCGTGTCACACGAGCACTGTAATGGATTTCTATTCGATAAAAGCTGAAAACGGTGTCCTCTGTGTGCGACATCCAGGTCTACAAATGTCTCCAGTTTAGTGATATACCATGCGATGCTGTGTAGGTGTTGTAATTTTTTGTTCGCGAAATTAACTTTTCTCAGTTTAAAATTTCCCTCAAATAGCTTTGGGTGTAAAAATGACACATCGATGTAAGACAAGGCATCTCCTCCAGGTCGACCAGGGCTGGAGCCAAGCTTTCCATTGTTGTTGAGACATGTGGTCAGTATGGGCATAGTTAATTTTCGAAAATTTTTGAAGCACTCCTGTTCTATCTCTTCCCATCTGGCCCCAGAAACATCGGGGTGGGTCAAGTTTGTTATTGCCGAACCGAGTATTGCAGTGCATATGTCTAGGTCAATGGTGGCAGCCCCTAAATACGGCACATGTGGAGAGTGAGAATGAAAGTTAAAGTACCATATACAAGAATCCACTTAGGCTACACCACACTAGGTTTGGTGGAATAGTGAGCTCCGGAGAGCCACGCCCTGTCGATTTTAGTGAGCTGTGGGTAGAAAATCCGTCATTAGAACCCTTATAGCGACGTCGCATGAGATCAAGGTGTTTCAACATTGTGAAAGAGCTGAAGTACTTCATCAATTTACTTGGCCAGAAGTCTATGGTATGGTATGCCATATTGAGGTTTTCCGAGCAATCAAGGCGAAATTGTATTGGATTTCTTTCCGGGTTGTCAAAGTAAATGTAATTTCCGGACAGGTCAACCGACTGCACACATATTTTACTCATGTAGATGAAGTCACTGTCATCCAACTTCACCTGACGTGGATTTAAAAATGTGGTTAAGGAGCTTATGTTTATAGTCGTCATGTTATTACCCTGTGGACCATTCAGAGATTCAAGGACAGTATGAAACCACAAACACTCGTTATTGCTAAGCTCCAGAACTTCCAGCCGGGTCAAAGGGTCAAAAGTTCCTCTCTCCATGATATTAAGTTCACACTGTATTTCCATAACTCCTTAACAGCAATATTTCAAAGCAACTCAAAGGTTGTATTTTTTAAGGCCAACCATGGACATTTGGGATGAAGTGAATTGGAAGTCTTAGCCTTCTTTGTAGATGTTCTAGTCAATTCTGTGAGTGTTTCAAATCCGACACCAAATGAAATTCGCGTGAAAAGCATCTCGTTGTATCATAGATACTGTTCTGACTTTCTGTACCTCCCTGAGCCTGCACCTGCAGAATGGTAAAAAGAAAAAATGTGAGAGCACTGATAATAAATCTAGGTGTCCAAACAAACATTCATATACTGGCCATCAATCAAAATCATCGGTCCTTTGGGCCAACATTCGCTAGATTAGATTTTAACGCACATATCAAAGGTGACGATCCTATTCAACACGATGAACACGGCAACTAACTCTGTAATAGGCTGATTTACACACAGTTATGATATATAATCTCACATGTTCTGCACATTCTGTCCATATAAAAAAGCACTGTCAAGTAAAACCTTCACAAATTTACAATATATTTGCAGATTTTGTAAAATTAGGCCTCGACGATAACCCGTAGTGGCAAACTAACGGTGGCCGACGTAAAAAAATATTTTATTAGCTGATCATCTGAAAGTATCAATTACCTCACGTTAATAATTATACAATATATTGTATAATATTTATACATAAACGAAACATCCAAGTGTCATGTCTTTTCACAAAAGCACTATATACAAACGCATATTGTCCAGAAATAGCACCCATTTCTCCACATTAAGCCCAATGCCTTCTGTGCCATCCAGTGTGTAGCCCCTCTCTAATATATCAAATCTCTTTACATAAAGTTAAGCAAATCCTTATAGGAGGCAGTCAAGAGAATCTTCTACATGTTGGATATGAAAACAGTATTGCCTCAGCTGACTTTGTGAAGGCAAAATTTGTGAAGTATTGCCATCAATGTGAATTGCCTGTATAAAGGCGAATAATCAGTTTGCATAATTCGTTATTTTATTTTGTATTATCTTGTTTACAACACATAATCTTCACCACAGAAGACACTTCTTTAAAAAATTTCAGGGAAAGCCTGAAATTTCATTTTTACAAAGTCCAGTAATCAAAGATGATTGGGCAGCTAAATTTAGGTGGATCAAGTTGCTCAGAGATATTTCTGTTTCTTTCAAAATAAACATAGGCCTGTAGTGAGTCTGAATCTAGAAGAGTCTGACCAAGTCACAGATCAGGACAGAAGACCTATGGATACATGTTTGCAGTTGCATGTTGACAAAATGTAGAGGTTAAACCTGAAATCAAAGTATGTCCTAATTCTGCATAGCATACAAAGTGAGACTTGGCCATTACAACTGGGAGTAATTTAGAGGCTGTTAAGTTCAGGGTGTATAAACTATTATACGTGTACATGTAGATTTATTTGAGGCAGATATAGGCCTACAGCTCAGGATGAAGTTACATGTAATTACACATGACAACATTAATGGGCCTACATGTGTGCCTGGCTCACCAGAAATTCTGATCGAATTATAACTTAAATATTTATTAAAGAGAAAAATTATGTGGAAAGAACAAGAAATAGCGTACATCGAAACTGAAAGGAAAAAATATACGCTCCACAACACCATTTTCAATTTCAAACAAACAGGTTACATTCTAAACAAAGCTCATACACGTATTAAAATGTGATTTATTGTAGTCGTATAACTGATGGTCCAGTTTCACTGATCCACATCTTCCTAACACAAATCACTTAAGTTCTAACAATGAACTGGGTCATTATATATCAAACAGGGATGTTGCCTTCTATTCATTATGCTCCGTGGTATAAAGTGTTAGACTTGTTTAGGCAGCAACTAAATCGCTTAGAACAAAATGAACTGACGTGAAATTGACATCATTTCTCATAATTTTCACATCTGGCATGTAAGTGGTGTAGCACTTACATGTACAATATTGTAAAGGTGTCAAATCAGCAGTCTTCAGAAATTTCATTCAGAAAAGAATTTAGAAGGAAAATTTATTTAGCTGAGGGAAAAAGCACAAGGAAAGGAAAGTATTGATAAAGGGAGATAACTCAGAACTTCCACGCCTGTGACTGAAGTAAGTTAAGGTCCACACTTGTCACAATTTCTTTCTTTCAGATGAAGATAGCCACTTTGAACACGGTAGCCCGAGGTAACATGCCAACTTTTCAAAAAGGACAAAACTTTGATACTAATATGAGGAGCTTAAAATATAAAAAAGATTTTAAAATTAAAGCCATATATTTACTACACTGAATAAAATGTATTTAAGAAAGAAAACCTCTAAAATAATTGACTTGATCTTTATTTCTACTTTCCATCTAAAATATTGACATATTATAGAGCAATTTCAAAATACTTTCTAGGGAGCCATTGGCATGATAAATATATAAAAAATCAGTCCACCTTTATTGACCCCTGGTTTTATTTTAGAATCTGTTGCCTAAAAATATTAATCTGCATACACAAACAATAAATATAAATAGTCATATTCTTGAGTGTGGCGTAAAACACCAATAGAAAAAATAAATAAATATTTAGTTCCATAGCGCACTGAAGGTGAAAGATTAAATAGACAAATTAATACAACAGAACAGAAAAGATGGAGCTGTCACAGATAACAATGATATCATGACAGGATATGTTAAAAACTTTTTTCATCTATAGCTTTTTGTAAGAAACCAAACAACACATCAAAGTTTACTACCATCATGATTATTTGCACTATCCTGTATGAAGTGTGATCTGTTCTGCTCAGTGTTGATTTACAACACACTGGTACTGAATCAAAACATGGCTTTAAAAAAAAACAACTTTTATGTTCAAGTCAAATCAGACAGAGAGTTTGTAACTACATCAAACCAAAGGCTCCTTACAGATCAGTAACCATGGTGACCAAATTGAACACAATATACAAACTAGACACATTGCTTACTACGTCACAAAAACAAGACCCAACTAGTCTATTTCAACAAATTCTAATAGATGGTAATGGAAATGATTGAATGAATAATTACCTGGTGGTCAGGAGATGTTTAAAATGCCACAGAGAACTTGTGGTAGAGTTGCGGAGTCACCAGTCACCAGACGAGCAGACACGGATTTACCACAGAGGAACCCAACCCAGGGGACGAGTGGTTCTGTCACCTTCAGTCCCCGGACAGTGGCCATCACCTGGTTGTGACCAGAGTCCAGCACTGTCATAGACCGCTGGTCACAGTCCAGGTACAGACCGACGTGATGAGGTCCTGTGTGAGGTCTCCCCTGTCCATACTCAGGTTTGATCTCACAACCAAAGTGACTATAACACCTGACCTCATCATCACTGTAATCCGTCACAATGTACCAGCTGTCACGGCCAGGTTTTGTATCCGGCCTCAGCCCACAACTCTCCTGTACAACACCTACATAACAGACACAGTCACAGTCAGGTGAGCAGGTGATCTGTATCTCCCAGTAGCAGCTGCCCGCCCGCCACCTCCCGTCTGTCACAGCTCTACACCACCACACCCGGGACAAGTCCTCACCCTCCACCACGGAGCCCTCGTCCGTTATTCTCAGACGTCCGTCATCTGTCGCCGTGAATTTCAGGGTCGGTTCTGCAAAAACACAACAGGAGCGGCATAAACAACAGCAAACCATAAACACACAGCGTAACAATGAGGCCCTGACGTGTAAATACCTGTACACATACCGTACTTTTAATGTCTGAACACAGTTTCTTGGAATAAAATGACACTTACTAATGAAAACGAGTGTAATCATTACATTTGAGACTCAATTCATTTTCGGCCACTGAGCTCGCTTGAAAAAGAGGCGAGTTCAGACGATAACTGGATCCGTCAAATAAAAACTTTCCACGCTCGATATTGTATGAAATTTATCATCTACAACTAGAACAATACCTCACTGTATCAAGCACTTGGTTTTGGCGAAAGTTATGGCAGATTTGGACAGCAACTTCACTGCGAAGCTGTATACTTGTCATTCGAGGAATAACATGCTGCCGAAGGCATGAGTCTACGAAGGGAGGTAACTCTTCACGGAGACGCTTACTGAAGGCCTCTCTGACAGAACATAAGCGCGACCTCTCACCTTTCGTATCTTCAAACATACTATAACACGTACACGTACGTATGGCTCCACTTGTACATGTAGGCGAACAATAATTAAAATATGCATGGACTCCTTACCTTTCACGAAAAGTAGACCCAAATTACATATAGGCCTATGTGTTCATCTTTTGGAAGCAACTAGGCCCAGTAGAGAGCTTATACATGTGCATTTAGGTACACTCTCTCTCTCTCTCTCTCTCTCTCTCTCTCTCTCTATATATATATATATATATACATACACATATATATATATATATATATATATATATATATACTAAATTCATACTTTTTTATAGTAGCATAAAAATAATAAAAGGTGAAACCTAAAATTTTCTGGCTGCAGAACTGAAAAAACAATGACTTTACATATTTTCAGAAAATATAGGCCCACACAAAATATAGCTGCAATAAGCACAAAACTTTTAAAATAGCACACAGTTTATGCAGGGATTACCACCGTCCAGTATATAATGTTATATGTTTTTCTGAAATAACGAGATGGAATTGCAAATTTGTTCCGTTGAAGGGGCTGTAGGTAGAGAGGTTGTACTCAGAATCACCAGTGGCGTGCTCATGTATATTTCGAGATTGTTCAAAAAGGGAATGGCAAAATAAAGGCAGAAGATATCAGTGGTATATTTATGTACAGGAGGTAAAATTAAACAGATATTTATAGATGGGAAAGGCAGAATGCCAGGCATGGCAAAAAGGGGTCCCATATGAGCATTCTTATTAGAAAATAATATAGTTCGGACAGGTTTTTTTTCTGTAGGATTACAAGAGGTTGTAAATGAGAAGGATAAGTATTTCCCCTATATTATATTACAATACGTTAGGTAAGGATACATCAAGGAATAATAAAGGTTGCCGGGAGACTTCTGATTTAAAAATTCTCTTAGTGAAAAAGGAGCCCAACATTTTGGTTTCCTTTCTTGGACATTTCTGAAATATAGGCTGTTTTTTTCTTTTAATAAATTTTAAATTAGCATAACTCATTCATTGTGTTTTACCTTATATCCGGTAAGAAAGCTATTGACGAGCGGGAAACGTTCATTATATATATACTACTGAAATCATTCCGACAAATTTCTCGAGCCACAATTACGTCAGTGGCATCATAGACCTCGTCCCAGGTTCTCCGCTGAATTTTTATGATGGATTGTTCCTTTCATTCCGTAGTTATAAGCTGATATGCTGAGGTGGATTGACTCAATGGTACTGGGAACATTTGTTTGTCAATATGGAAAATGGGAAATGGGCAGTGACATCATCAAGAAAAATACCGGAGAAATCCTTGCACTTCTGGTAGCTTGTGAATATAATGTATATTAGAACGACAGTTGTAGACTTGGCCCTGGTTGGTTTTGTAATTTTTGGAAAAAGAGGCATCACTGCATTAATTCCAAAAATTGCCCCCTTGGTCGATGACGATCGATTTTGAAAAGCTCCAATTTGAAATCTCCCATCAGAAGGCATCTTTTGTTACTCGCTCTTATGCTAGCAAGTTTGAGATAGAGGTTGATGTTAAAGTTATAGATATTTTTATCTGGGGGTGATAAATTACATGTAGTAAATATATTTGGTTGTTAATTTTTGTGTCTACAAATATTGGTTGATAATTACCACTATCATCATTAAAAGAGAGACCTTCCCGACGACTAGTATCACTGTAGTCACCATTTATATACATTACCAGGCCTTCACATTTTCTCTTATTTTTGGTCATCATCAATATCTGATACCAGGCAAATCCTAGGGAGTGTTGCTGGTAGGATCAAGTCTAGCTTTTCGACAGGTAAATGGGTGAGAATTTAAGCTCCATATTTGCAATTATTCCTATTATTTCCAACAAAGTGCTTTCTGAGACTTTGTGAATTGAAATTCAAACATGAAATTGATTGAATGCCCCAAAAAACCATCGAGCTAAAGGAGCCCAAAGTATAGTAATTCGATTCAAGATCATTTATGTCTAACCAGTGAGATGCTTCATTTGGGCAGTCATCAGTAAGATAAGAATTTCATCGAGTACAGGGGAAATATTGTCGGATATAATTGAATGAACAGACGAAGTTCGAGCTACACTGGTAAAAGGCATTTTGTCAACAAGACGGAATGTATAGCCCGTTTCAGATCTAGGATCAGATATAACTGAGGAAAAAATATTATTATTCAGCATTTAAATTTAAGGTCATTTATATCTGTACACATATGCACTGGAATGTGATAGTGGTATGTCAATAAAATTCATATACAAAATATGTATATATATTTTGAAGGCCTCCATAACCGTCAAGAGAATAGCGAGTGCTCAGGCATCTCCAATTCACTTTAATGTAGAATGGATGTAGAAACGAATCATTGTTTTAGAAA
Source organism: Acanthopleura granulata (assembly GCA_016165875.1). Taxonomy (NCBI): domain Eukaryota; kingdom Metazoa; phylum Mollusca; class Polyplacophora; order Chitonida; family Chitonidae; genus Acanthopleura; species Acanthopleura granulata. Next base: position 773,876 of record JABBOT010000026.1, on the reverse strand, counting down.
ACACATAGGCTGATTAATACATGTAGGTCGACGCCGGCAGCAACGTGCGTCAAATAACGGCTGGTGTTGGACAAAATTCAAGATGATTGCTCATGCCCTTATATATATATATATATATATATATATATATATATATATAACTAATAAAGTAAATTTCTCGTTTCGAGATGAAGCAAAAGTCAACAACATTTCTTATCACTGAGAATCCAGTAGCCATTATACAACAGAGTTAAAATACTGACATAAATTATTTAAAATGTTTATAGTTGAGATTTTACTTATCAATAAACAGTGATATAGATAACTGACGTAGACATTGACTAATACATTATTAATCTATTTTTATGTATGAAATATACAGACTGCTGCTTTAACATGTCGTTTGGTCAGGGAATTATTTAAATGCCATCTCCACAAACTGAAATCATTTTGGCTAGAACACTACATAAAATTCGAAGCTGGCGTGCACCTTGCAACAGAGTTATAATTTTCATTCCAACGTAAAGTGTCATCTTTTTCCCATGGTAGATATCTGACCACAGCGCTGTGGATTTTTGTGTTTGCCACTTGTCTTATTCGCGGTCATCGATTTACATACCGACACAAGTTCACATTGGTGGGGTGGCCAGGTTTTACAGAATCGAATGTTAGCCACATAGCAAATCTCGTTATGCTGATCTCTGTTTGACTGCTACAAAGGGTGAGTTCCGCAGAGGCATGATCTTTTGACTGCGGTGTTCCTCGGGCGGTAGTTGTTTAAGGGTCATTGATACTGGGCTGTCACAGCAACCATCATGGCTATTTACCAACCGTTTTTCAACCACAGCACAACTCGAGCTCACATCTGCATACATGCTAATTCACTATACAGGGAAAATAAATCAATTCCGTTGATTAACTTATCACCTCCCCCCCCCCCCCCCACACACACAAATGGAATTAAGAAGTAAACATGGTCAACTTTCGCGTCACGGTAATTCACTGACTGAAAGCGTTAAAACTCAACTGACATTGTTCACGTATACTCCAGACGTGTCCTACATTTACTGCTGTAAATTCATATTTCTAATCTCTTTTCTACACACCTTCAGTATAAAAGTAGCCGTTTTTACGTTTTTAACTGTTCTCATTTTCTAGCAACAATCACTACTGCGATAAATCTTAACCTCTACACACAGTTATCATTCATGTGCATGACTGACAACAAATGTAACTGACCTCAAACACAACAACGTCTTCAGTTTCCCTAAGGGAGACACAGCTTGTAGCCTCAGATACAGAACGAGAAAAACCTACTTTTAACACGTAGAGATGTCAATTGTCCACCGACTGCTGCTTTCACATCATGACGTTCTTGAGCTGTCTCTTTCACAGTCACCTGTCTAGGGACAACAGGGTCACATTGTACAGAATCTGACAGCTTCTGTTTGTTGACCTTGTGCTTTTCCAGGGCTGTTGTTTTCTCAGTTAACTGGTCATCAATTCTGGTAGAGGAGACAAAGAGACAGAGTTGCGTATTAATATATTAGTATTAATAATATTAATATTAGTATATTAATCCTGTGTACTGGTAATGAGAATGTCACGCTGTACTATTCTCAGCATGTTACATATGCTTTGTAGTGATAAATATAAGTTTTGAACACCGTGTGTACATTTTACTCTTGGATCATGTTTGGGACAAATACAGCAGTCACCATTACGGAAACACATTGGCTGACACGGATAGGAAATCTGTGCAGAGTAATAAAATTAACACATGTATACATACGCTTTGGTGAAGTCTGTGCAACCCTGTCAACAAACAGAAATGAGAATACGTATAAAAATAATGTAAACCTAAAAACTAGAAGTAGGCTCCTGTGACTCCGTTCGGCAGTACATGCAACAGTGACATAGTTTCCTTTCCTTCACAGCTGTGACCGTGACGGGACCAGATGCAATGTTTCGTTTTGTTTTTTTCTTCTTTTTATCCTTTTTTTGTCTCTTTTTTTTTCTTTCTTGTCAAACAATTAGACATTCCCCATTGTAGTCACATGGACGAAATTAATTTGCATTTCCGAGTAAACATGTTTCGGCATTATCGCCAAATTAATTCTCGCTCTTGCTTTCCAAGATTGCTGATTACCAAATTTAAGGTGAAAATAAGAATAGGTGCTAACCACTCATCAAGCTAATGACTGAATGAATAATATGTTGTCATACAAATGATTATTTGTTTGCTTATTTTTAGTCATTCTACCAAAATATGTTAATATCAGCCACAGGAGATACTTTCTCATCCCTATACAACAGATGTGAGTGGTGAGTAGACGACATTGGATTAAACCTAAAGACTTTACATCACAATTCCAGGGTGGAAGACTTCTGAGGGGAAGGGTACAACTCTCTGATATCGTGACAATGAAGAAAGGAATGCTTTTCCTATTATCAGGCCATAATTTGCAGCTTTATCGTGGTTGTCTACGTGGTGTTTATAAACAGCTCAGGTCAGGTTTACAGATACAAAGGGGGGACCAAACAACATGGGGAACGCTAAGGATTTGAATTCTTTAACATCAGGCTTCAGTCCATGAGGCAACTAGTCAACACAGGTTCCCTGTGGGACACCTCTTGAAATCGTTCGGATTATTATTATCTTTATTATTATTACTATCATTTTTAGTCCTCTCGCAAAATAGTAGTATAAATGCGCCAGAACCCCCAATATTTATATCACTGCAATATCTCCCAAACTACTGATTGCAGAGAATCCAAACTTCGCAGTCTTGATAAGGAATATATGAGGCAACTTTTGATGTTAGAGTCCATTGGCCAGTCACATGATTTAGCGGCCGTTTTGAATTTTATTCTTAAACTTAAAAAGTCTTCTTCTATCAAACGGGTGTACCTGTCAAGTGGAAATTATATTTGCTGTTTCTAGGTGGCTGGCCCTACTCAGTTAAGCTTACACGTTAAATCTGATATGCAAATTAGGCTGTAATTAACCTCTGAAGTTCCGTAAAAATTACATCATCGATATATATTGCTTAAAATGATTAACCAAACATATCTGTTGTTCCATGTTGTCAGATTTACATTTGCAATAGTTAGTTTCATACATTGTATAGTTTTAAAGTTTTAGCTAAAAACGCAACAAAGATTTCTCAAAATTCTCCCATTTACGTAACATGAGAGCTTAGATCAAAGGCAGAATATCTCTTTACCCTGTGGCCTAGCTGGCATGAGCGGAATATTCTAATTCTGTCTGGCGCCGGGAGCAGTACATCAAAGGCACGGTCTCTCCCTACATGTGACAGAGCCTTTGTATCTGGCAAGGCTATTTTTTTTCTATTTACTGTCTTTCAACATATCCCCAGATGAACAGTGTACCTAGCAATCTTAGGATCAAACCCAGTTAAATTCTGCTAGTCTTTTTTCTCTCTCCTTTTTTTCCGAGGCCTCATGAAATTACTAGGCCCTGCAGACTAATGCTAGCACTATGGCGTTCGATTCCAGTGTACTTCTCACCATTTTCACATGGAAATTTTTCCACACATTTTTTCATATTTCAACCCGACCTACTTTAGAGGCCATATTGCCACGAATATACTGCGTTGACATGTCATTTTCTCAAGAAGGGTTTATCGGATCGAGCTGAAATTTAAAATGCAGACAGAATACGTCTGGGCAAATTGTATGTACAAAAATAATCTTCATATCTTAAAAACTGTGGAAATGCACTGATTACCGAAGTTTTCACGTGACCAAAAGTTTTTGAATTTAAATGTATGGAGTATATTAAATGGTGTAATTTGACGTCCTCATCACAAATCTGAACTTATTTTTTGTCACCGATGTATACTTTTGACGGAAATTACGATCAAAGTTTGAAAAATGAAATCTCCACATATTTGGAGATCACGTTACAGAAAACTGTTACAGCTGTAATACTGAAACTTACGGAGTTCAAAGGACCAGATATATGCTATAAAAAGTGCCAAAAAGCAAAATTTCACGATATTTAGAGGCCACGTGTTAGGAAACCGTTATAACTGTAAAGCTGGACATCGAAGAGTGCTGTTTACTATGAGAATGGAGTTATTCCTTGCTACACTGTATTCTTTATGTTTTTTGTTATGGGGTATCGGCAAAGGATCAAATCTGAACTGCTTCCACGCTGGGGTTTAGTAGTAGACCCATTCTGTATGGCAGTCATCGGTTCAAATCCAGTTCATTCCTTCTCAATCATTTCAGTATTTTTTGTTTTTTAATTACTATAAAGTTATCAGGGGACTACAAGATGTGGTAGATAGGTAACAGTGTGGATCCCGGCAACGCTGTTGGATAACAGCTTTAATATTGGATTTGAGCTCGAGAGCACTGTTATTTGGTTTATTTTATTTATTTAATTTATTTAATTATTGGAGGCCTCCGTGGCCGAGTCTGTTAGCGCGTTATCGCAGCACAATGACCCGAAGCCTCCCACCAATGCGGTCGCTGTGAGTTCAAGTTCAGCTCATGCTGGTTTCCTCTCCGGCCGTCAGAGAGAAGGTCTGCCAGCAACCTGCGGATGGTCCTGGTTTTCCCCGGGCCCTACCCGCTTTCCTCCCACCATCATGCTGGCCGCCATCGTGTAAGTGAAATATTCTTGAGTACGGCGTCAAATAAATAAATAATTATTTAATCGGTGATTTACGCCGTAGTGAAGAATATTTCTTTTACACGACGGCAACCAGCATTATAGTGGCAGGAAACGGGGTAGAGCCCGGAGGAAACCCACGATCATCCGCAGGTTCCAGGCGAAACTACCACGTGCGGAAGCCAGCATGAGCTGAACTTTAACTTACAGGTTCCTGGCTCATTACGCTGCTCTACCACACTAAACAACTGAACCACGCAGACTTCCGTTATCAGGATTTACTGGGTGAGGTGTAAGGCTTTAGACGGCTAAGCGAGTCACAATTCAGTAAGGTAATCTTGTTCATCCAGATTTCACCGGGATGGAAAAAAGGGGTCAGATTAGCTTGGGGTCAGATTAGCTCCTGTGGGAGTTAACCAATTATCCCTCGCCACGATATTCCTCAGATATTGCCAATGTGGCGTTAAGCCATAATCATTCATTGCTATTATCCAGACTTCAGGGAGGTGAACCAATGTTAGAGAATGTGTACATTGGACTTGCCTGTAAAAACGCTACATCCTTAGAGGCTAACAAATCCTTAGAAGCCTGTACCATCTGCTCCATTTCCTCTACTTCAATATGTAGATGTTTAATGATGGTACTACACTGAACACTCCACGGTGAGTATCGCGCCTTTATCTCATCCAAGGAGGTTACTTTCCAGGCCTCTAAATCCTTCAGGGCTGCGTTATATGCCTTTTCCACCTCTTTGTTATGAAGATCCTGGTTTTCCTGCCGAATTGAAAAATTATTGATGTTTTCACTGCAGCCTTTTTTAGCCGTGTGTCCCCGATCATGACAGCTTGTAACCCGTGGTTATGTATCACCTGGAGTTGTCTGTGTAATGCTTGTTGTGTCTTTTCTACATCCTTATCTGTGTCGACAATGTGTCATGTCTGACTCCTGTCTGTGTCTTATCTATGTCTTATCTGTCTCATGTGTGTGATATCTGTATTGTATATGTCTATTATGTCTGTGTCTTGTCTGTGTCCCATCTGTGCCATATATGACTCCTGACTGTCTTATATGAGTCGTATCTGTGTCCCATCTCTGCTATATAAGACTCCTGTTTCTGTCTTATAGGAGTCGTGTCTGTCAGATCTGTGTTGTATCTAGGTCGTGTTTATCTTGTCGATGTCTTGCCTGCATCGTATCTGCCAAACGGGTGGACCGAGCCCTAGAAACTGAACATAGCTGCCATCTTAAATCACAGTAACTCTGAAGGTACTTATTAAATGTGTGTGTTTTTTTTTCATTATGTTTCTTATTAACGCTTCATTGATGTGTACGAGTTTAGAGAAGAAAACCGTATCATTCATTTACTTGCACGACATTTGGATTGCTATTTAAAACAAGGCAGTCAGCCCTTTTTCAAATCAGACCTCGTCCACTCTTACAATGTTTAATGTAATTTCCGTGGGTAGCAAAGTTTAGCAAGTAATAAAATAGAGCATTATATTAAGGCGGTAATGACGGTTCCGCGTTACCTTTTTGTAAGTCACAACAACCTACACACCAAATAGTCCAAATATCCCGTAAACGTAAGGTGAAAAAATATTACCAGAAATACAAACCTGTATCGTGTTGTGCAGCCTCATAAAGCCTGACAGAGACTCTTTTTTTTCTTGTAACATTTCCTCCAGCTCACTTGTCTTGTTGAAAACAGTTGGCTGTAAAGAGTGAGGTAAAAATCTTTCCATGTTATATGCACAAATCCCTATATGTCATATGCATGTGTTGTTGTTATCCGTTAAAATCATGCTTCACTTCCTTGGCTGTGGGTTTACATTTTCAGAAAATCGATTCCATTTACAATGCCCTGTGTGTTTATTTAACTTAATTCTTTTTTCTTTCGAGATGATTTCCCACAGCCTATTGGCCACTAGGGGATTTCCTGAACAATAAAGCCAACACATATACACAAATTAATACAAAAGACAAACAAAACAAACATCACTTTACACGGTACGTTAGTGGGAACCAACAATATGTCAAAATGAGACTCGAAATAAAAATTATAGTCTTGAACGAGTTGAGATTGTTTCATTACAAGAGGGCTGAATTACTGAATCTCTAAGACGAAGAAATACAATGATATACAGAGGTTAACATTAGTTTGCTAATTTCAAATCACCCATATATAAGCCTACTGCATTATACACATATACAGGCTGACAAACATAAGGGCTCGATCATCAGTAAAGCCCATATAATCTCTCTGTCAGGATGTTGACTCGTGCAAAACAATCAACAAGTGTCACGGTTTTTATGTGATTATGCCATACAGAGATGCACTGACTCCACGAAATACATACAGTTTGGTGATTTTGCAGAAAAGTCCCTATTACGGCATCCAACTGTTACTCTTCACACAGCAATGGCATGCAATATTGAGGACATATTATCAGAATAGAGCCACATTTACATACAGATTACCGCACCTGAGCAGCTTGAGCATACACATGTACAGCCAGCAATGCCAAAGCGTGTATTTAGACGTTACGTATGACAGGGAGATCAAATTCATCATGGACTAAACTTGTTTCCTTTCACCATTTTCAAATACACAAAAGTGACTTTCAGATCTTGACCCAGAGATGTTATTTTGGTATCACTTCCCCTCATTATTTCCATGACCTGCGCCATTACTAATTGCACCACATGTTGAATATGGAGGCGTAGCTGAATGCGCGTATCAAAAAGGCTTTACAAATTTCAGAGTCCATTTGGCTGAGAACAAAAAGGCCCGGCCGACTGTCTGACCCGTGATGGAATATCCTCGAGAGAGTTGACTTTCATCAGTATAGGGTTTGCCAGAGGTTTACTTGTCTTGCTGTTTCCAGATGTAGAGCCTTATCTAGACTAGCTTGTCAGTTGGCCATTGCACACTTCAGGATTTGTCCATTTTCAACAGTATTGCTGGTCTGTGCTGCGCAGGGTCGTACAGGTCTGATTAATGCTCCTTTCCTTCACGATAAATTTCATTCAAGTTTATCAAAAAGTATTATTTAACATTCTCTCAGTTCACCTGATTATATGATGGTTTAAAACCGGTTAAATACTACTGACATATACAACACAGGCATATGTGATATAAATACTTTCTTGAGCAGCATTGTGTGTCCTACTTGGATGTACCTTTGAGACTGAGATGTGTGAGCATGACAAGCTCCATCATCTGACCATCACAGATATGTTAATATTTACCCAGATTGTTGTACGTCACAAATTATCAGCCATTTGAGACACTATGACACCGTTACACACATTACTGACTTACCTTAGCTTTTTCAGCAGCAGATGGTATGTCTCTAACACGATGTTCGGGATGCTCAGGCAAACACCCCACGCAAATCACCACTCTACACGGCACACAGTATATGTCTAATGGCAGGCTGTGTCTGGTGCAGGACGGCTGCTGATTTGGATCCTCGTCCAGGTTGACATGACTCTGGGAGACGTATTCCTCTACAGAAATGAGGCGGTGGCGCTTGAGAGCACCCCTCATGGGATGGCAAGCAGCCAGACAATCCTGGCAGTATAGAACACAACAGTTGGTGCAAAACTTTATAGCTTTAGCCGTGTTGTCCTCTTCACACAGAGAACAACAAGGGGTGTTTTCCCCAACCTTTGCGTCAGAAGCAAACGTCTCCACCATTTCTGCCAACTGTAAGTTGACAGGCAAACCAGCCACACCCTCTCTTCCTAAACTCGTTGTTGATCGACACACGGGACATAATATCATTTGATGAACATCCTCACTCCCCGCGGTGCAGAAGGTCTCATCTGTTGGCCCCAGTTTACACTTTTCAGCATACAGGTCAAGGCATCGTCTGCAGAAACTGTGCTGACAAGGCAACACTATGGGTTCGCGAAACATTTCCACACATATCGGACAAGTAACTTCTTCCAGATTCTGTTCACTTTCAGCCATTGTTTCGCCGGCTTATCTCTGAAATATAAACAGGAAATTACTCAGTCGTGACACCAAAAAGAGTATGTGATATCGCTTCGTAGGTGCAAAACTTAGAAATAATAATTTACAATTTTCAGTTAGCTTGGCTTTATTGAAACTGTCTATTTTTATTTCTTTCCTCAAAACTGCTCAAGGGCTCTCGCTCAAGAGTTTGGTCCCGGTTTGACTCGGGTATCGCTACACAAAGATGTCAGGGAGCTTCTTGTCATGTATTCATGGTTATTTGTCATTGTGACCTTCCCTGTTGACAGTGGGGAATTGTAACGAAGACGTGCACACCTTTCCTTCACACCTGTCATGGTATTGGTGAGGGTAAGCCAGAATCCAAAGAATAACAATCCAAAATTACATAGAATAGAGATGCCACATACCCGTCTGAAGTACACGGAGCCTATCAGTTAAGGTAGTCAATTTGCTAGGTGTGAGCAGGACGTGCCATGTTAGCAACTTGACTCAGGCAAATCTTGGTTGCCATGTTCCATGACTTTTAACTGTGCAACTGCCCGTTTAGGTCGTTTTCTAAACTAAGAACTGGTGTGCTTAAATTTTCTTCTCATTAAGCACATCCTTCAGGGGTCAGGACATCCGGAAGAAATTCCGGGTAGTTTCATACCAAAGACTTTAAAAACGGGACTTCTTGTTGCTTTGGGGGGCCTCCGTATCTCAGTCGGTTAGCGCGCTATCGGAGCGCAATGACCCAGAAAGCCTCCCACCAATGCGGTCACTGTGGGTTCAAGACCAGCTCATACTGGCTTCCTATCCGGCCGCACGTGGGAAGGTCTATCAGCAACCTGCGGATGGTCGTGGGTTTCCACCGGGCTATGCCCGGTTTACTCCCACCATAAGGCTGGCCGCCGTCGTAAAAGTGAAATATTCTTGACTACGGCGTAAAACACCAATCAAAATTAAATCAAATCTTGTTGCTTTCCTTGGCCCTTTGTCACTACACTGTCACTGTGACTGGGTGAGGGTGTCATGTCTGATGTCTTCAGCATGACATTCTAGTGGCGGCAGCAATTTGGCGGCATGGACACACATTGCCACACAAAGACAAATTCAACGTAACCCTTCGTCATTATTTAACTGAAAACTTGTTAAGGGGGGCTTGAACCCAAAGTATCTCATCATAAGACTTCCTATTTACATCACATGATGCTGCTCATTCGGGCACATATATAAAGTTAATTGACATGGAATTCAGGAGGCAATCCATAGATCCCCAATGATAAAACAATTCAGCATTATACACCGCTGTACATTTTGAGATATAAATATGATTTTAACAAGTAAACCTCAAGACTGTCTCCAAACAGCACTACAAATATTGACCAGTATAATTTTCCAGCGCTTCATACTGTAATCTGGCAATGGATTATCTCCCCTGCTACAGCTAGAGAACGACGCTGATAAAAATTACAATATGCTTAAGACAGGGGTGTGTTAATATATCCAAGCAAATACAGTGTACACTGACTTAAATGTTACATATATAACTGGGACAATTCAAACAAAGACGTAACTTGTAAGCCTGGACTGGAGAGATATTAATATGTCACGAGCTTCAAGTTACACAGATATGTCAGCGTCCGCTGTACGTCTAGACAGGCAGGCTGAGCCCCATACATACATGTGTACGTCTATATACCCCTGCCTTCACACTGCACGCTCTGCGCTGTGTAGATGGCCTACATACGTATGTTTGCATCCTTTCCAACATTGACCTAGGTGTGTCAATTTACCTCCCCCCTCCGCCAGTGATCACTGGGCGAGGCTGTCATGTCTGGTGAGTGTGGAGTCAGCAATAGGCCGACATGTAGAGTTTCAGTCCAAGGAGAAGGTGGATACATGCATATGCTAACCTGAAAACCGGGTCAACTGACGCGATAGGGAAAGAGATTTTTGTGACGGCATGGTCAGCTACATGTAAATGATCGTAATACTAAAATCGCAACATGTATAAAACGTGACGATTTATCTCTATTCCGTGTACATGTATGTACATAGGCCTACATATTCCTTAATTATAAGGGTATGATAGATTGAGCAGTACTTAACGTGCTATAACAGACATCAGGGATATAAAACAAGAATGGGCAGTCCGGCCCAAGCGACATGTCACATCCAACATTGACCTTCAGAACAACCCCAAGGTCAGCACTAATACAACACCCTACAATATGGAATACCATTGTGACAAGGTCGACATAAACAATATCAACCACAATCAGTCGTTTTCCCCTAAGAATAGGTCTTGTGTCAGTATACACACAGTGTCAGAGCTTCACAAACAGGCTGGAGTTATAGAGTCTATACATGCACGGACACGCCCCTCGTTAGTCTACTTCATGTCGACGTGAAGAGGCCCAGGTTAAGCACATGTATACACAGTGGCAAGTTACTGCGAAATGCGGTCGACTAGAGACACTTTCAAAACCAGGCAACAATATTTCCATACGAATTCTATCCCAGGTTACACTTACCTGTGGACGCAAATCTCACCGTGCTTCACAGCTTGATAAAAGACATTAGTTTGAAATCGAAAATACTTTCTTCACAGAAATGTACACAGGCACTCAAAGTTACCCCACATCACGTGATCCACATTGATAAGAATTACAATATGCTTAAGACAGGGATGTGTTGACATATCCAAACAAATACAGTGTACACTGGCATGAATGCTACATATATAACAGGGACAACTCAAACAAAGACGTAACTTGTAAGCCTGGACTGGAGATATCAATATGTCACGAGCTTCAGGTTATACAAATATGTCAGCGTCCGCTACACGGCTAGACAGGCAGGTTGAACCCCATACATACATGTGTAGGTCTATATACCCCTGCCTTCACACAGACAGCTCTGCGCTGTGTAGATGGCCTATATATATGAATGCCTGTGTCCTGTCCAATATTGACTATCTAGTGGTCTCAAGTTACGCCCCCTCCCCTCCCCTCCCCTCCCCTCCCCTCCCAGTCAGTGATCACTGGGCGAGGCTGTCATGTCTGGTGAGTGTGGAGTTAGCAATAGGCCTACATGTAGAGTTTCAGCCCCAGGATAAGGCGGACACATGCACATGCTAACCTGAAAATCGGGTTACCGGGGATGGGATAGGGAAAGAGATTTTTGTGACGGCATGATCAGCTACATGTAAATGATCGTAATACTAAAATCGCAACATGTATAAAACGTGACGATTTATCTCTATTCCGTGTACATGTATGTACATAGGCCTACATATTCCTTAATTATAAGGGTATGATAGATTGAGCAGTACTTAACGTGCTATAACAGACATCAGGGATATAAAACAAGAATGGGCAGTCCGGCCCAAGCGACATGTCACATCCAGCATCGACCTTCAGAACAACCCCACGGTCAGCACTAATACAACACCCTACAATATGGAATACCAGTGTGACAAGGTCGACATAAACAATATCAAGTACAGTCAGTCGTTTCCCTCTAAGAATACGTCTTGTATCAGTATACACACAGTGTCAGAGCTTCACACATGGGCTGGAGTTATAGATTCTACACATGTACGGACACGCCCCAGACTTTAGTGCACTTCATGTCGACGTGAAGAAGCCCAGGTTAAGCACATGTATAAACAGTGGCAAGTTACTGTGAAAAGCGGTCGAGTAGAGACACTTCCAAACCGAGACATCAATATCAACCCCAAGCAGTCGTTTTCCCCTAAGAATAGATCTTCTATCAATATACACACAATGTCAGAGCTTCACACACGGGCTGGAGTTATAGAGTCTATACATGCACGGACACGCCCCAGCCGTTAGTCTACTTGGTGTCGACGTGAAGACGCCCAGATCAAGCACATGTATGAACACTGGCAAGTTACTGCGAAATGCGGTCGACTAGAGACACTTTCAAAACCAGGCAACAATATTTCCATACGAATTTCATCCCAGGTTACACTTACCTGTGGACACGAATCTCACCGTGCTTCACAGCTTGATAAAAAACCTTAGTTTGAAATCGAAAATACTTTCTTCACAGAAATGTACGTGATCTACTACAGCCACTCAAAGTTATCTCCCTTTACAATCATTTAATCAGGTTACACGAAGACCTCATATTTATCCAATGAAAATTGACTGGAACCATGTATATGGAATCTTCCAGGTACACACTGTCTTTATAGAGTGGCATAAATGGCGATTTTGTCACCCCTATTTACAGTTTGCTTATTAGACTTTAAGGTTTTGCTTCATACGTGGGTCATTTTGGGGTCTTCACAGATAGGAAGATTCCATTTGATTGACATGAACATAATTATTCTGGTGTGCACGACAGATGACATTTGAAGAGATTTATTAGGACTTTTAGAGTGGCACAAAACAAATTGTATGATTCCATAGCCATTTCTCTTTAAGTAGTGGATAAGTGAGTAAACATTAGAGGCCCTAATAGAAGGCCATAGATAACAAGAAGGCCCCACATTTACCCAATGATACCTCAATAGACTGCTGACGTACTGAATCTTCCAGGTACACAATGCCTTTCTGGAGTGGCACAAGTGGCGGTCACCAGAACTACTTGAGTCGTACATATTATACTTCTGTCTTTTGCCGTATATGTGGGTCATCTGAGACCCAAATTTGTTGATTTGATCTGGTGTCCACATCATAGGTCTTTAAAACGATATAGTGGCGCTTTAACGTGGCACAAAAGAAAAAAATGTAGTTCCAAAACCATTTCGCCTTCGCCGGGGATAACATGATCACCACAGGTGGCTATAAATCAGGGTCATACAGGACATAAAAATACCCATATTACCTCGGGGGATATAGTAGATAGCGTTGACATGGGCCCCAAATGGACAATTCCTGTCTAGAGGGGCACAAATAAGCGTGTTGTCCCGATAGGCATGTAAACTGTGCATAGTGAGGTTAAGTGATATACACGACAGAAGGACTTCGAAGAGAGTTAGTAACATTTCAAAGTAAAACCATAAGTCTGCATTATAGATCGCCAGTTTATACCTTACTATTGGATGATTTGGGGGTCTGTATGGACAAATAGAATGCGTATTTCTACATCATTGCTCAAATCAACTAACTGATACAAAAAATAAGGTATATTTAAATTTACTTCTACGAGGACTTGGTCAGATAAAAGGCCATCAAGAATAAAATGCGCTGATACCTTATACCGCTAAATGAGCGAATAGGCGACATGCGAGTGCTTCCTCTGGAACTTCACCTGTTTTAGAGTAAGGAATCAGGGATAAGTAGGAAGCTGCTGACTTCAGCTGGATTTCATACGATGGCCAACAGTCGACCGGGATGAAGTTAGTTACTTATTCCCGTTTCCTTATTCTCTATATAGCGAGGGTGTAATCGAATACCGGGAGACCAGTGGTATACTGCTATATCATTTGCTTTGTTTTCACGTTAAGTACAAATCGACACATAACTTGTCGTTGTTGTAAGTAAGTTACCAAGTCTTTCACGCTCGTATGTAGTTGTTCTCATTTAGTATCGCACAGGGCATCTCTCTTTTGATTTACCTGTTTTGATTTTTTATTTCCATGGCTTCAAGAGAAGATAGTTTGTTTTTGTGCACATTTAGAAATCACTACCTTCAGATGTCTAAAATGTGTAAAAGATGTTGGCGCAACATTTTTACATCACAACAGTCATTTATACTTCTACCTCAGTTTGTATAACTCTCCAGGAAATACAGACATGCAAAATATGGAAGATTGTGTCTCAAGTCCGTGGTAGGCATTATGCACTTTGATTATAAGTATATACCTACTGTCCAATATTGAGCGTCCGCCTCTTTGAAAATATTAAAATTACACACTTCACACAAAACAATTTCAGACAACACTAATTTTATCTGCATAAAATGCAACTTAGGTGATGCTCAAACCTTAGAAGATCGCGTCTATTAAAAGAGGGAGTCGATCTAGGCCTACACCATACATCTACTGTCACCTGTAGAGTTTTACCCCCTTCAAGGGATCTTTATCTCTCCTCTTTATAACACTTGCGATCAGAGAACACGAATTTCATCTGTGAAAAGTGGGGATTCGGCAGTTTTCGCCGTTTCAAGAGTGCTTCAGCTGTCTTTCACACACACAGCACCTTCAGAAAATACTAACTCTATCTGACTAAAATGGGGATTGGTTGTTTCTTTAAGCCTTGAAAGATCATTTCTCACACAAGGATTAACATTATGTGTCTTAACTGCTATACGTGAACTGGTCTCCGTAGAGTTTTCGCCGCTTAAGCAGTACTTTAGCTCCCTTTAACACATGCAGCACGTTCAGAAAATGCTAACTTCAATCGCTTACAATGGGGACTGCCTGTTTCTACAAGCCAGGAAAGATCGTGCTACTCATAAAGGCAAACATTATCTAACTCAAGTGAAATATCTCAGCTGATCTCCACACAGGTTTTGCCGCTTCAGGAGTACTTTAGCTGTCTTTCACACATAGCACGTTAAGGAAATACCAACTTTATCTCACTAAAAGGGAAAATTTGATGTTTCTTGAAGCCTTGGGAAATCGTGTCTCACATATCGGCTAACTAAGAAATGTATGCTTACATGTCTAGGGCAGCATTTCCTGGTAGTAGTGCCAGAGTTGGGCCGCCTTGCAACTCAGGCACTTATCTTATGTCTCCCGCCCAAGTACATACACTCGCAGGCATTTGTCAGTCGTTAAGCTGTCTGAGTTAAGGTAGGCAGGTTTGAGAAAAATAGCTGACAAGTTTGAATTACACGTAAGCCAGAGTCTTAGGAAAAGTGAAATTGTGGAAGGTATTAGCAAACACTTAGGCTTAGGTAATACTTTACCTATTAAGAGTCAAGTTGGTGATGTAGAGTTGGCCAAGCTTCAGTTAGAGATGGAAAAGATTAAGTCAGAGAGGGAGGAAAGGAAAGAGAAAGAGAGTTTGAGAGGGAAAAGTTAAGATAAGGAAAAAGGAGAGAGGGAGAGAGAGAGAGAGAAAGAAGAGAGATAGGAAGAACGAGGGAAAGAAGAGAGAGAGAAAGACAGAGAAGAAAGAGAGAAATATAGAGGAGAAAGGGAAACAGGAAAGAGAAGAAAGAGAGAAAAAAGAGAAGAAAGAGAAAAAGAAGGAGATATGGAGCTAAGAAAGTTGAAGTTAGAAGAGGAGCTCAAATTGAAGGATCTTCAGGTTCAGGGTAGTGAGAATGAAGTTGTTTGTCGTAATCACCAAGGATTTGATTTGGCACGAAATATTTGATGTAGCACCCAACTTTGTTGGTAAGGACGTAGAAAGGTCATTTCTGTCCTTTGAGAAAGTGGTTGTTAACTTGGAGTGGCCTGAGAGGTATTGGACAATGTTACTGCAGAGTACATTTGAAGGTAAAGCTGCAGAGGTCTATTCCTTGGAAGATTGGGACAAGTGCATTCCGGTTGTATTGTTTGCTACTCGGGCGACTTCTAATAAGTCCACCGGGTTTAGTGCATTTGAGTTTGTGTATGGTCATGAGGTTAGAGGTCCTTCAGTTTTGATGAAGGAGCGTATCTTGGCACAGGAGAAAGAAGGAAACTTATGGAATTATGTTTCCCAGTTTTGTGAAAGGTTATATAAAAACTGAGAGATAGCTGGAGTTAATTTCAAGACCTCTCAGGAGAAAATGAAATTGTACTATGACGAGAAAGCTAAACCAAGAACTTTTTCTCCTGGAAATCAGGTTTTGGTTTTATTGCCTCTACCTGAGGACGCACTTAAGGCCAAGTTTTGTGTACCATATGAGGAGGTGAAGAAAGTTAACGATGTTAACTACATTATTAGCACCCCTGATCATAGGAAGGCTGAGAGACGGTGTCACATTAATATGCTCAAGTAGTACCATTCCCGTGAGCAAAGTAAGTCAGTAGCTGTTTCGAGCACAGTATCAAATCATGTACAACAGGGAGATGATTTATCTACTATATGTGCTGAGTTCAAAGAGTCAGGTAGCATTCAAGTGGGTTTGTTAGATTCTAAGTTGGATAACTCAGGTATATTGAGAACTTTAAATGAAGTGTTAAGTCATCTTTGTAACAGTCAGAGACAGGATATTTGTAAGTTGCTCAAAACTTAACCTGAGATATGCTCTGATGTACCAGGTTGTACTAATTTTGCTGTGGGGGAGGCTGCACCAATTATACAGCGCCCCTAACGATTTAACCCTGCGAAGATCAAGTTTGTTGGCAAGGAAGAGGTGTACATGTTGAATAATGGTATTACTTAGATATTGGTTGTGATGTTACCGTCACTGTATATACTGTGTATACATCGTAACCCTTTAGGTTCATAGAATTATTTCGGTACATATCGCAAACCTTTAGATTCGTAGGACTATTCCAGTAATTGTACTGGTAATGTCATTGTGCATACTTGTCTTACTGTTTATAGCTATCATAATTACTTCGTGTTTTTAGAGTAATTCAACGTCAGAAACACCATCGTAATGTTGGACCTTAGCCTTATGCTCTGGAGATTGTACATATTGCTGGTAAGGATAATATTGTAGCTGAGATGAATCCAGCGCTTCAGTGAAATTTACATATGTATATTTCTTTGTATATGTACAGACATTATTTGTAACATGATTTTGTCACTGTTGTAACTATATAATTTATATTCAGTGATTGCAAAGATCACCGTACCTCTGTACAGTTATCTTTTCTTTAGGGGGGAAGTGTTACGAACCCCGTCTTTCAAATATTGTGTTATATTCTGTTTTAGTTGTTTTCACGCTAACCGGGCCGGTGAATGGCCTAGACTTTTTTTCTCTGTATACTTTGTAGCCTTCGCTGGAATTCAGTCGCGTGTTCTCGAGGCTTCTGTGTTTATGAGATCGTGTAATTGTACATACAGATTACATTCTGGAAAGATGTACCCATGTTGTAAATATGTTTACGAACAAACCTTCCAGAATTTTCTTTACGTTAGCCTATAAATATGACCGATGGAGTTGTAAACTCGCAGTCATTCACTTACGTCCACTTTGAGAGCAGTTGCTTTACTTGTGTCCTCTCGAGTCATACTTGCTCTTGTCTCCTTAAAAGGATTTTTGTGGGATTTTGGAGATATTAGCTTGCACGCCTTTTGAAAATTTTGTCATTTAGTACTCCATTTTTCGGTACGCAGCACTTTGCGAGCTTGTGTTTCACCACTGGCTATTTAGTTGGAGATGTTCGCTTGGAGCTTGCATCGCTCAATGTCGCTTTGTGCGGTTACGTAAATTTCATCCCAGTTTATCCTGAAAGCGACTTTGTGTATGTTTCCGAGGAGTGAAACATACATCGCCATCTTGGCATTTCCGTCGCTATTGTCAAGCCGTCTGCCCAAGAAACTTACACCCTGCCGGGGAGTTGTATATCTACCATCGTCGGCGTACCGGGCCACTACAGGACTTGTCATCCTTCGATTCGAGAATTCTGAAGGACTTTGGATCCTATATATTCGTGGACTGACTTGCCACTCGAAGCCGGAATAGTCCATCTGGATTTGGGAAGCTAACATCCCTGAGGAATTATATATATTTTTTGTAATTATCTGTATTGTTCTTGTGTCAGGTCTCTCGCTGTCTGAGAATTCAACAAGCCATTTGTTTATCGATTTTCCGCTCCAATAGTGGTACTCTTACACACACAAAGACAACACAAATGTCAGAGGGCAGGTCAACTTTGCAGCACATAAATTGCATGTTTGACATGTTTGATGGGAGAAAACAGGGCAGAGCCCAGGGAAAACCAACGACCACACGCAGGTTGCTGGCAGACCTTCCCGTGTACGACCAAATAGGAAGCCAGATTGAGCTGGACTCAAAGTGACCGCATTGGAAAAAACTTGTATCCTTGACCTGCGGAGAGGCAAGAGGCGGGTCCAGTATATGGTTGACTGTATAGGTTCATGTGCAAATATAAATCTCCCTGGCCACAAACGTACAAGCTGTCGGACGTGGGAGGCTTATGAGCAAAAGCTGGCCAGTGTGTTAAAGGAAAAAAGCAATTACGGCGCCAGGCTGCTTAGATTCCGTATACACGTGGCATGCTGACAATTCGGCATGCATATGTACACACGTGAGCGCAGGTTGCTGGCGGATCTTTAACGCTATATCCTTGAGAATTTCACCCTTACCAAACGGTTATCAGTTTTCAACATAATCACAACATGGTCATGACTACAGAAACAGCCTAATGTCACGCCGGAGCAACCCGCTGATCTGTACAAGCTGAGAAAAGCCTAATAATTAGTTATACACAGGGAGATGTACTGGATGAACTGACATATGTAGCTGTTTATACAGGACTATACAAACTTCAGACCTCAATGTCTTTTATACTTCCAACTACTGAAGCACTCTGTCCCATAGGCATAATTATCTCGTGGCTCATTGCCGACAATATCATTCAGTTTCGGCCAACAAAAAAACAAAAAAAAAAACAGAAACAAAAAAAATACTGTACATGACTCCTGTGTGTATACGTAATTCATCCTAAAATATTCTTTTATTTATTTGACTGGTGTATAACGCTCTACTCAAAAATGTTTCACTTATACAACAGCGAGCAGCATTATGGGAAGAGGCAGAAACCCATGACCATCCGCAGGTTGCTGGCGGATCTTTATCGCTATATACTTGAGTTTATCGTTTACCAAACGGTTATCAGTTTTCAACATATATACAGGACATATGATGGAAATAAGAGTGCCCAGAATATACCACCAACCTTAGGCATGGCACTGACAATCTTTCCAACTTGTGATATACAAATATGAATCCTGAGCCTTTCCACTAAGCCACATCTCAGTTTCTCTGTGACATAAGAGGACTGCCATTGACTTGGATAAAACATTGTGATGATAGCATGTCACACACACACACATTAGACAAGGTTGATAAACATACAAGAGGCGGGGTCATTCACAGCTAACTCCAACAGCAACAAAGCTAAGTAAAAAACAAACTGCAGCCTGGCTAATGCTAAACTTGATCCACTCTACGCTATGCACTGACTGTTTGCTCAGTTATCTTTGAATATTGCATCCTGGGATTCTTTTGGTTTGTTAGGCTGCAAGCACGATACAAATCTGTATAAAACAAAAGTCACAATCACGTCATTGACAAAGCAACATCTTGTACCTTGGTAGTCACATTTACAGAATGACATTCTTAATTTTCACGGATTCCTGGTTTAATCCTATTTAAACACGTTTAGCCATAATCATTCACTGATTCTTAATTTCCGGACGATGCACATGACATTACACCAAAGAAATCCTTTGCAGGAGACAGACAAGCAAATCTTGTAATCTTAGATTAATACATGTTAACCAAATAATCTGGAGATGTGATTGATGTGATTTTAAACGTCACATAACAAATGCAAAATTCAGGCACAAAATCCACGTATAGCAGTACAATTTACTTACAGAGGAAACAAGAACCCCTTCTTCGTACAGGTACACATATTGCTCAGGCTGACCAGAAATGCTACACTATTTTGGGAGCACACTAATTTACGAGCCAAAATCCAATATGAGATGCGCAAAGCCGAAATTCCTGTATACTTACTTTAGGAACTGATTTTTTGTTTAATTTTATCATTTTGATATCCTTTCTGTCTTGAATGGGCATATAACATGTCAATTATACATGTCATGCATACTGTGTACTGTAGGTTGTCATTAAAATTTCATAACAAATATTTTCATAGCATTTCAAGACCAAATCTGAAAACAGCTAGCATAGGAATCGACAAAACCTGAAAACCATGCTCAAAACATTTATTAACGATTATCCAGTTGTTTTTTTCCACGGATATGGAAACTCTACTTGGGTCGGGGGCTCAAAACCTGAGCTGGTTTCTGACCTTCTGCGAATTTTCACTGCTGAGAAAATCTCTACTTTATACTCAGGAAGTTCAATCCAAAATATTGATGACACAAAAATGGTTTATAAAGTTAAATGTCTACATACATGTATGTATGTTTGAGTTTTACATCTTACTCTACAACCTTTCAGTGATATGACAACGAGGAGTCATTAGAATACCGTGTCTTCTTGTTGCAGGGCAAGTCCATATAGCCAAAGAAATATCTCTACATGCAGACTGACTACACCCGTAACTGAACTGTATAATGTAGCCATTGTACAAAGACCAAAGGACAAAGTGTAAGCATCACATTTTGTCACACTGGCCGTGGCGACGTTTTGGTACTACTTACCTCATAACATACAAAATTGTCACACATGTATGTTTCCCAGTCCTGTCACTTTTTGGCAGAAATTGAACACGGCCAAACGACCTCGACAAGTTCCCAGATGTACATCTCACATTGTATGTATTACTACATAATGTACTTATCTGAAGTCCCATCATCACACTAGATTAGTTGGTATGAATAACGATTCGCGTCCCATATAAGTGCCTGTACTCATGCGAAAAACGGGTCACATGTGGGATAAAGAAAAGCACGTGGTTATTGATGGCGACATGCTATTACATTACAAACCTAAACGACAGTCCGAAGTTCACGTGAATTCATTTCTTTTTACGTACTGCTTTTCATGTTTTCGCCTGAAAACTTATTCCGAGCACAGTGACTATAACCATGCCGTCGACACCGACATTCGTATACCAGCCGTCAACCAAAATGAAGGCTGCGGGTCAATGATCACAACACTAGTTTCCAAAAACGACAAGTAACATAAACTACCAGAAAAATAAGGGAACATGTAAAATATAAAAATTCGAACGAATTCATGAAAATGATGAGAAAAAGACACAGTGAATGTTCTACGCGGATGAATGAAATCAGTTTCCACATCGTTTACCATTTCAGTATCTACAGTGTCGATAATCAATTATGTATCTCAATTGCGCTTTCATTGCAACTGTTCACATATCCAACGTGTCGATCATACTCAACAGGATGAACATACGGCCCAACGCCGCGGTTGAGACATTTTTTGACACGCCATAATCGTGGCTACTCACCACAAATCAGAGACCAGGCATTACAACCAGATGACTAGTAACGGATAACCGTGGGAATACGCTCTCCACATACTAATGCGAATACGGTCTGTATGGGTATTTAATAGACTGATATTTCGGTTTAACCCAAGAGGGGTGAAGGTTGCTACTATTTAATGTATTTACATAAACAGGTAGAATTTATTTATTTATTTGACTGGTGTTTTACGCCGTACTCAAGAATATTTCACTTATACGACTGCGGCCAGCATTATAGTGGGAGGAAACCGGTCAGAGTGCGGGGGGCACACACGACCATCCACAGGCTGCTGGCAGACCTTCCCATGTACAGCCGGAGAGGAAGCCAGCATGAGCTTTACTTGAACTCACAGTGACCGCATTAGCGGGAGGCTTCTGGGTCATTGCGCTGCTCTAGCGCGCTAGTCAACTAAACAATTAGAATAAAATCCCAACTGAGGTAAACTGACAATAAATCGGTTTTGTCGTGTGATCAGCCAAAACTTAGGGGCCAACTGTATATGGATTCTTAAGAACTCGAGACGTATCACTGAAGAACGAGACGCTCATACACACATACCGTGTAAGGATATTTCTACTTGGACTTTCTGCACTCTCTACACCACACACAGATTTAATTGATAGAAATTCAATTAATTGTTTCGGTGTTTATTAAAACCGGTCATCGCTACAATAATGGCAGCAGCAACGAAGCCTTGTTCAGCTCCACTACATACAAGGTTTACCATTCATGGAATGTCTCGTTGTTTATCGAGTTACTTGAATTTTTCATTAATAATATCTATGTGTAATTTGGGGAAGCAGTTTATCAACAGTGATTAGGTATTCCGATGGGTACAAATTGGGCCCCACTTTTGGCAGAACTATACCTGTTCTCGTATGAATACGACTATTTGCAGATGTCATTAAAGAGTAATCTTCATCAGGTTCGATCTTTCTCCTTAACTAAACGGTATATTGGTGATGTGCTAACAACGCATATATAACAAAGGCTGTGGAAGATATGTATTTTTTCGCTGGATTTATAGGAATCTACACATTCTCCAGATGGTGCATCTTTTCTGGACTTGTACCTGTACAAAGACGACAAGGATTTCCCCTCACTTTATGACAAGATGGATTGTTTCGAATTTGACATCGTGAATTATCCCTTTTTGGATATCAATATACCGAATGGTCCAGCATGCACATATCTCGTCTTGTAGCATTTGTTAGGTCCTGTGTCTTTGTGATGATTAAAGTTATTACTGCAGAAACTAGTGTACCAAGGATATTCCACCACACGCCGTCAGTCTGAGTTTCTTAAATTTTACAATGAGTCCGCCTCTATTGTTGGTAAATACGGACGGAGTGTCCAGAATCTTTGTGACTTTGCTTTAAACTGGTGTCTAATTCCGCTTAACCCATATGTTCATCGTGTTGACTGCGATCGCCAGGTTGGATGTATGAAGAGTTACAATTAAAGATCAACTGAGATACATAGTTGATTATCAGCACCACATATAAATAAATGGTATACCATTAGGAAACTGATTTTATTCATCCGAGTAGAACATTCATTACATATTTTCGTCATGATTTGACTGCCTCTTTTTGTATGAATCCGTCCTGATTTGGTTTGTGTTATTTATCGTTTTTTCGATACTGATCTTGCTAACGCCCATTTTAGTTTACGGCTGGTATATCAATGTCGGTTTCGACGCTTAGGTTTAAATATATGAGTTCAAGCACATTTTTGTGTATTTTTCTGCATTTAATCTAAAAAAGCTGTTCCACATTAATTTCCCTGTATTTTTAGTTATGCCTTCATCATCCCATGGAATAAAGGAAATGCTGCGCCAATAATCAGTTTTTATGACAATATGATTTGTGGGTTAAAATTTAACACTGGGGAGATGGAAAACATTTTACTTTCAAGTCAAAGCATTATTTTGGCCTTACAATTTAAATTATTATGAAGTTTTGTATAGATAGGTCATGCGTCAGTGGTTTTGTGGTATTTTGAACTGGAAGAATGCAATATCTACATGTAACTGCTATTTGTAACATGAATGATGTTATATGGAAAACCCCAATTACACTTTCAATAAAAACAGAGCTATTTTAGGTAAATACCGTATTACACATAGAACATTTCAGAGTAATGAAATGGTTTAGAACGGAAACACTTACAAATAGCTAGATGACACCATTAAATGTTATTTCATTGGCTTATAACATGCATAATTTGCCAGAGGTACTGTGCATGCAGACCCATGTTTGAGTTGAGCAAGCCTTCTGTGAGGATGCAACTTCACCTGGCTTGCATTGGTCACATGCTCTATAAACCGAAGCCAGCCAACTCTCTAAAACAGCCACTCTGCCGGCAACTCTGCCCCATCCCGGTATTGAAGAAATCCAGGTGATAGGGTAAACTTTTTGGAATACAGAACAGGTTAGCACCGACGCAAAACGTGAAATGAAATTAATTAAATTGACAAAGAGACCGGATTTCACAGGCTGAAGTGATGGAAATTGACTGATATCCTTTCTTTATATATCGTGAGTGACACTGTAACACTTAGCCACATTTTTGCCCCAGGGCATTGATATATGAGTTTTCCTACAGGTTTTCTGCATGCCTTATATTTTTGCTGATAATGAAAATGAAATATGAGAGAAGTTTCCTCGGCTTTTTTAGAAAAATATCTTTGATGATGACGATTGATAATAAAAACATGTGTCAAATTTCGGTAACCGATTGTCACCGACTCTCGGTATAAAAACGTAATGAATATTAATTTAGAATTGGATAATTAATGAAACGGGTATATAATGCTGGGATTTCTATTAGTTAGAATTCGCTTAAGTATTATTTCCTACTGAAATGATTTATGTCACGTCGTCGTAATTCGCAAGTCCTCGATGATGTTTAGCATTTTGGATTGGAGGCTTTAGGAACTAGGATTTTGATAAATACGAAAACGGCTCAAGAGTAAAAATGGTATCGTTAGAATGAGCAGATTTTATAGTAACTGTGTCCTTCAAAGTAATATTTAATATACCACAATTTGGGATAAATAAATGAGTTTTTCTGTATGCGTGTATAAAGAAAATTACGCTGGGCTGGCTATGTTTACTATCATCATAGTTAATTATGTGCAGGGCGTAGTAAAGTTCGAACACTACCGTGTGCACGTCAGCCAATCAAAACGTTGGATTTTAGGTAGTTAGCACCGCCTACTCGTTCTCCATGCTATAAAAAGGCGATTGATTAGAGCGTTTGACAGATGGCCCTAAAGATCTACGACAGGCCAGAATATAGGCAAATACAAGATCAAGACAGCCCCAATGAGTTCATCAGAAGACACTACAGATGAAAATTAGGCGTTGTTGAAGTATACGGGCACACAGAAGCTCAACAAACTGAGGAAGAGTCAGTACTCTGACAGGGGTCAACAGGGATCGGGACAGAAATTGATAAAGATCTATCTTCCACGCGGAGTTGATCTTGATTGACAGAGGGCGGAGTTAGTTCACGCTGATGTCGCGGGAGACTTGCCTGATCTGGCGGGAGATTCACCGATTTCGTCGGAGGTCAGTGGTGAGCCATGTATCATGCATAAAGGATTTAGCGTTATACAGAAGAGATTCAGACAGTAGGTGCTATTAATCTATTAGTCTATCATTAAACCGTTCATGAGGATTACCGTTGTATAGAAATTCCAGCTGATGTAATATATGCTCGCCCGTTAAAACCGTATGAAGAAGCCTGCAAGAGTTTTGCCCCTTGAAACTGCCTCTCACACACGATGTCGCGGATTCTGAAAGAATAGTTGCTGATTTGACTGTACATATATATGAATAAATAGATTTCACTGCTGGGTGATCGATCTGTAAAATAATTCTTGGGATCTTCAATTCACCTATTACTGTTGATACATTAAAATAAGTCATGAGATTGGGTTTTCGTCCAAGTTCTATACCGGAACAATTCAGAATGGGGATACCTTTGGTGTTATTAATTGGACAAAAGCATGAAATGATTGATTGAACTACTGAGAGTAAATCCATATTTTTGTGGTGGTGTCTCCAAATGCCCGACTGTTTTCACCAAGGCCGGTTTCTTTCGCATCGTTTTTGTGTGATTTTCTCGTTAAATATGATGAAAGCACAGCCTACTGAGTAATTCCAGACCAGTGACCTCTAATATATTGCAATTCACATCACTGCATTTGTGTCTAATTCTGCATATAATAATCATGGAATATGACCGACTACAGACAGAGAGTAAAAGCGAAGCCTCCACGACAGTGTGGTATAATTGTCAAATGGTTTCACTTTACACGTGTAATCCGGACTCTTGTCAATTTACCTCGGCTAGGGTTTTATTCCAACTGACCTTGTAAAGTGTTTAAGAAATAATAACTTACAGTCCTCTAGCACCATGGTTTAAACAGAATTAGGTGAAAAAAACTGAAGTATTGTTAAATGCTACATACTAGACGTGACCGTTCTAGAAATACTCAAAATGCTGTGTTGTCATGGAGAACACGCATTCTGGTGCTTTTACTGACGTAATGCATGCCCTCTACACGCCCGAGTCGGAGACGTTAACTTTACTTTGTAACTTGTCGCGGTCAAGTCAGTATTAAAATCTTAATTTACTACCATGAACTGTTCTGAAATTTCGGAAAAGATGTTCAAGTATAAAGCGCAAAAAGAGCTGTATTTTCGCCGCAAATGGTCAAAACAGCTCTAAGGTCAACCTTGATCAGCAATTTGTCATAGAAATGCCATTAATACATTTCACTTCAGAAAGACACACTTTGTGAAGCAAAAAAAACCCTAACCCAAAATAAGTTTAAACTCCGAACAAGGCAAAACATAATACATGGTAACTATAATTTATACCAAAAATATATGGCGTTTGAAAGTTTGTTAGATCTGGTGTAAAATATGAAGAATTTCTGAGTCGCAGTCGAGAAAACAACAAATCATTTCCTAATGGAGTTTAAATATATTTTCCCCAAGGTTTGCAGGGTGAATGTCGTGGTGTCAAATACTGCTTGATCTCCGAATGTTAAATGTGGCTTACATGATACCGTGTAATCGATGTGATAACAACAAAGCATTTGAGCAATTCTACACCAGTCACGTCTGCAAAATTGGGATAGATATATAATGGGCAGGTCATGGGCTAAAACCTTTCACGTGTTTGTGGTTTAAATAGTTTTCTTCAAAGTGGCGGGTATCCAGAAATAAACTGTTAACAATGCATTGAGGCATGAGACGAAAAATGACACATAAAACGGCCTTTTGTGATTACTGACCCGGAACGGCCATTTTGGTTGACGTATGGTATGCCAATATCGGTTTATGTTAAGTTGTCGAAAAAGAAATTTCTGCACTTTGCACTGCTTTTATCCCACTTTCGTCAAAAGGCTGAAGTTTCTGGTAAAATTAATGCCATGTTTGGATTCAACACACAAGATTATATTAAATAAGTTACTATTTGTCTCTTTTCATGATAAACTTAGAAAGGAAAGTAAAAGAAAACTGGTAAATACGAAACTTGACCAATTAATGATTGCCGTAGATGTCTTAGTATTAACAAATTAAATTTAAAACTTTTTACCGTGGGAGAAGGCCTTTATATGTACTAACAATGCAATGTATATCAAATTTCAACAAAACTGGTTCAGCGGTTTTTGACAAGATGTTTTTCTAAGTTATCAATAAATTTCAATATGACCGCCAAACCACGTGACCAGTCAAATCTCCGAAAGTGTCCAAAGTTTCCTAACTATATCAATCTCTTCTCTGTCAATTTTGGTTTCTTTATCTTTGGAAGTTTTTGGGATACTGAACTAAAAGTGTACAAACATCTGATAGTAGTCCGAGCAAGGCCTTACGTAACCCGCCAGTAACCCGCAGAATCATGGGTTTCACTCTGACCGTCATATACATAAAACACTAATCAAATAAGGAAAGAAATAAGTAAATAACGACGGCGTGGATCCTTTAATTACTACCAACGTCTTATATAGTAATATAAGATCCAAACGCTGCCATTTCACTGGCTGGCGACCAGTCGCGAAATAGCTTGGCTCATCAAATCAGATACACCGAACTGAGTTACCTGACATGACTGAAGGTTACTCACATGTAAGGGATTGGAAGTATACTATTTTTTTAATAAATTAATCGAATTGTTCATGTTATTTTGTAGGATATTCTGCGATATAACGGATGTCTATATCAGATTCTGTATAAAATTGAAGTCCTCGTTAGTCAGGGCATAGGAATTTCAGATGACAGCGGTCTCTTTGCACCCAGAGCTAGACTTAGCGTTACACGGGTATAAGTGTGCGCAGGGCCTGGGGGTCGAGGTGGGCAGATCTACAATCTACAAAGCCTGTGTTGAACCTACAACTGGCGTGTTGTATTGATTAAAGCGCGAGCGCTTCCAACCACAAAGCCACGGTCTGGCCTTATGCCGACAAATCCAACAGCTTGCCATCTGATTCTGCGGGGACATGAATGAATGAATGAATGAATGCTTATTGTTTAACGCCCTACTCAAGAATATTTCACTTATACGAAGGCGGTGTCTCCTTGGTGCAGGACGAATTTCCACCGCATCTTTTATCTGGTGCTGCCTCACCGAGACGACTTGCCGAAGACACCCAACAAGCCCCCTCACCCAGTCACATTATACTGACACCGGGCCGACCAGTCCACCCTCTATCCTCTTATTGCTGAGCGCCTAGCGAGGAAGCAGAATGTACCATTTTTAAAGTCTTTGGTATGACCCGACCCAGGTTTGAACCAAAAGCGGGGACATGAAAGTCGGTAAACGGCCAGGGAATTTACCCACCAGAAGAACAACCTAGAGGTCAATATGACGCCCGCCGGGGGCTATTTGCTGCCTGCTCTTAACCTCATTAAATTTGTCCTCGAGTAACCATTGTTTTAAAGACCAATACCTGACCACTTGAACTCCGTTGTTGATTTATCAAACAGAATTTGAAAGAAAAACTCCCGTTTAATTATGGGTATTTTTGTAAATACAGAAGAAAATGCAAACACTTTAGCAATTCTATAACCCTTCTCAGTAGGCACAGCCTGTTATTCATGGAGAATGGACAGAAGTATGTGAGGTCGACATATCCGTTTCACAACGTTTTTCTTCTCTGTTAAATGAGCATTTGACCGAGAACACATTGTGACTATTTCAGTGTAATGCCTGCTGTTGCCCGAGCGTATTAGGACAATTTAAGGGTCTATTTTGGGCGTAACTGATCATGAGAATGGGAATGAGATTTTTGTCAATACGGATATGTGTTCAATCAATGATTCCTTTGTTTCTTTTCCTGGCATTTCCCGACTAAAATCTGCCTGAAGACAATATTTTACGTAGC
Source organism: Acanthopleura granulata (assembly GCA_016165875.1). NCBI lineage: Eukaryota > Metazoa > Mollusca > Polyplacophora > Chitonida > Chitonidae > Acanthopleura > Acanthopleura granulata. Next base: position 744,816 of record JABBOT010000026.1, on the reverse strand, counting down.
CAAAAGTGCCAAGAAACATTTACATGAAGACACTGCTTTAATATATGTGGTTTGATTTTAAACTGCATTTGTAAAATGAAAAAACAGGAAAATAAATAAATACAATATTATTGTTTTCGGTTTGTGTCTCTCCATACCTTGCATTATTCGTAAGATGCGTCATAGCGGACCTTACATTTTCGTAAGGAAGATTAGCAAAATTGTTGCACTTAACGTAGTCAGCACATTAAGCCTCTTTGCTTGGATGGATTGCGTAATGCCCGACGCTTCCTCCATATGTATAACCCTAGACAGGTCTTGTTACCAGTGATAAATGTTCCGGTGTCAGACAATTTATGACAGGCACTGGGAAACTTGTAAAACCCTTTCCCTATAACATTTTTGTATTAGCCATGAATATAAAGCAAGGCACATACATCTACCCATTGTTTTAGAACAATTTCAAACACGTGGGGCATAGCATGGCCTGAGGCAAGTCGTGCTCTAACGTACAGTTTATATATCAGGGGAGTGTGGATGAAGCTACACATCGGTCTTACGTAAGGCTCAACAGTATACGTACCTCGGAGGGTGCTTGTCTAATGAACAGTCTCACAAAGGTGCCTAGCTAAAGGTTTTAGACACTGCGAGCTGAAGCAGTAACAAGAAGGTAAGACTGCTAAGTATTCACCTGTATTTACTTTCCACAGTCATTATTTCACGGCTGTCAATAGCGGTATGTATTTCTGCTGCGTGACCCTGACGAGAAACAGGTGTCATCAGTCCGCGAAGGAATATGAACGAATAAACGTACATATATAGTAAATATAATTCGCAGCATGTAAAAAAAGCAGCAATCAATAGAGAAGGTCCATTTAGCTCGCTCTCTGTAGGACAGAAACAAGTACCATTTAATGGTAAATATACCTGGCCATAAAAGATATCTTAGTGGCGCTTAAATGCACATGTACACAAACGTATTATAATTTTGTAATGGACGTGAATGCCTATACTTTCTCTGTTCCTTCATGACGGGGAATTAAACAAACCTATCACACAGGCCCCCAAAGGTACTTAACTGTCCGTCCAGATTTGCAATCAAGAGGGATAAACTTAGTCTCTGCTTCTGTGGGCCTACTGATTAGCCGTTGCTGTAAAATCGGCTTCTCAGATTCTCCGATCGTTGTAACTTGCACCTCGCCTCTCTACGTCTATGTGTATACTGATTAGGCGTTGATTTAATCCTCAAGAACAGTTGCAATCAGAGCGCAGGTCAAATACATATTTGATTAACTACACCATATATAGTAAACAAGTACACGATTTGGAAATTGATTTTATTCATCCGCCTATAATATTCATTACCTCCCTTCGTCATTATTGAAAAGTCTTGACTGCTTCTCTTTGCATGTATCCGTCCCAATTTTTATATTTCATATATTTTCTCAGTTCTGTTATTGTTTGTAATATTTCTCGTTGTTGGAAATTCATCATATGTTGAAATACAACTGATCCTATTTCCTTTGCTTTGCCTTCGGTCGTGATATCAGCTCTCAGATATATAAGAGCCATTTTCTTTTGCCAGAATCCTTTCGGTGGTCAAGCGGGTAGGTCGTTCGCTCAAGTGCAAGAAACATCTGATTTAAAACCATGCAATGATTGAATTTGTAGTCCTTGTCACACTTCTGGGTCCCACAACTTTGGGACTACGTCGAATTGATTTATTTGTCTATTTGATTGATGTTTTACACCGTACACAAGAGTATTTTACGTACATGACGGCGGCCAGCATTATGGTGGGAGGAAACCCGACAGATCCCGGCGGGAACCCGCGACCATCCCACGTACGGCCGGAGAGGGAGGCACCATGAGCTGGACTTGAACTCACAGCGACCACATTGGTTGGAGGCCTCTAGGTCATTGCACAGACCTAGGTGAATAATTGATTGATTCATTGATTCATTGATTCCTTTATTCATTTATTTTGTCATTCATTTATTTATTGATTGATTCATTCATTCACTGATCAATCCATTGATTGACTGATTGATTGACTGATTGATTGCTTGGCTGGTCGATTTGTGGATTGATTTATTAATTGATATCATTTCGATGATACATCATTGACTTTTGCTCCATGGGTAATTCTAAGGGTACTTCGACGCCATGATTGTGAAAGCTTTACTGGCAGCTTGAAAACTTCCTGCCTCAGTTTTTGGCGAATATCAGTGCCACAGCTGTCTTGATGTCGCCTTTATGAGTTCTCGCGAGAATACGATTGTGATGTACAGTGTGTGTGAACACCGAACCAGGCAGATTTGCATCACAGACCCAAACTACTAAGACAGGAATCTGGAAGAGTGAGCTATGCGGGCGTGTTTGGGTTTGGGACGCCCCACTTTGTTGCATACAGGTAGCACGTTAGAAATCTAATGTATATAGATTTGTATTGGTTTGTCATTAACCTTACGGATAGCTGTTTAGTCTGTAAGTTTAATTTACAATAACATTTTTGCCTAGAATGTTCGCACGGTATTATACCAACACAGAGATCTTTTCCATCCCTTCCTCGCGTTTCACGGGATCAAGTGTTTTCCTTCCAGCTGTGCTTCTTCTCACCAGAGCTTCGCTTAGCGTTACGTTATGGACGGCTATGGACAGCATGGAGTTCGTGGAGACCCGAGCTTCCATGCGAGAAAAGTGTGGGAGGGGCAAGGGTACAGTGGATTTTAGGAGTATTAAATCTAGAAAATTGTCACGGAATTTGGTCAGCTGAAAAACAAAGTAGAGGCCATCTTGCCCATCTCCCCCGCCCCTCCGTCAGGGGCTATTACCAAAGGTACAGAGAAGGTACTTGCTGATTATCAGAGAAAATACTTCATAGTACCCGCGGACGAAGCTCCCAACAGTATATTTGTTTGTAAAGAAGTATTAATATCAAGTCCTTGTAAAGGAGTTAAACACAGCTAGGGGAATTACCGCTCCATCAAGGTATTCCATTATGCAACACACATTGTGTACGAAATATTTAGAAATCATGCGGACTTGAGGACTGAAGGAAAGCCGAATATCTGTAACTTCCCGTCAACTTTATTGCGGTTTAAAGAAGGTGTGGCACAAAACTTGTATCTACTGTCTTAAAGGCAACGACCACAGAAATCTGAAGTTATGATAAGTGCTAAGAGCAGTAAAACCTTATCTGAAATGCCTTGACTGAATTGTTCAGATTTTTTCACCTAAATAAATGCAGTCAAATGTTTTCATTTTATGGTGGGTTTTTTGACCATATTGAATATGGAGTTCACCAATGGCGTTACGCCGACTTCTCTATGGTCTTAAAAGAAAAACTAGTGTTATTTTAGCGTAATCACGCCCAGGTAAACACTACAGGAGTACTCTTCACCAGGCCTTATTTTCTGAGCGGAACATAAAGCTGCACAAAGAGTTGTGTGACGTCACTGGAGAATCGCATTACTAATATGGTCCATAAAACTAAGCAGAAAATCGCAACATTTGACTGCGTTGAATTTGTGAAAAAAGTCCAACAACTGAGGGAAGGTTTTTTCAGGTACAGTTTTCCTTGGTCTTTTCCCTCACCTTCCTATTTCATTTTTTTATGGTCTTTCCCTTTAACGAAGGAACTGCAGTAGTGCAGCCATTTTGGAATACGTGTTTTTGTGTTATTTCCAAAAATTTAGGCGGCAATTGTTTGTGGTTTCTTGAAAACTCAAAATGTCTCACTGAAGAACTTGATAGGTCTGCTTAACATTTGTCCAGTGTCTGTTTCATGTATATATCAGGGTTACCATCATTGGGATTTTTCGTTGTTTATTGATTTAGTAGACTTGCCCATTGATAACATGTGTGTGAAGTTTGGGAAATCATTTATAAACAGCGTATAAGTATTCCGATGAGTACTATTTAAAAGCCACCAGGACTTTTGGTAAGAGAAGCAAATGTCTCTACCTTTCCATCATACCTTTCCGATATACCACAACTCTACTCAGTTCAAAAACTCATCAATCTCCATGTAAAGCTCGCTCTTTTGCACACTATATTGTCAAACACAGTATATTTGGTGCCGCGTTCGTTCGTAAACGAATGTAAGGTGGGCTGCAGAGTGTATGCAGAGAAGTGGGTAAAATGAAGCGGCTACTCAGTCATTAATGTCTATGGAAAGATGGTACATGGAGGCAACAATACAACTTTCTTTGTGGGGTCTCCGTTTCTCAGTCGGTTAGCGCGCTGTCGCAGCACAATGACACGAAACAATCAACGCGATCGCTGTGAGTTCAAGACCAGCTCATGTTGGCTTCCTCTCCGGCCGTACTTGGAAAGGCCTGCCAGCAACCTGCGGATGGTCGTGGGTTTCTCCCGGGCTCTGTCCGCTTTCCTCCCACCATAATGCTTTTCGCCGTGATATGATTGAAATATTCTTGAGTACGGCGTAAAACACCAATGAAATAAATAAGTAACAAATTTCTTTGCCCAGGTGTCATTCACAGTGTTTGAAACTACCGTACAAAACCATGAATAATCAAGGATAGAAAGAATGATGAAATTTAAAGACAGAATACCAAGTCTTGTATGTTATTGAATTTTAATCGGGAAGAGTTAGCCTCCGAGTTTTTGCTAGGTTAGAGAATATTTCACGTTAGGTCCCGCTCCCTCGGATTGTGGGATGATACAAGTGTCAACGTCTGGGTCACATGGCTGTTTTTGGTATAGGCATCAGTCGATGCTCAAGCTGTGGAGCTCGGCACGATTTTGACGACTCATTGATTGTGGAAGGAGAAATCAAACGCAGGAAAGCTTTAAAAGACCATACAGTCATCCGCAAGGGAAGTCTGTAAATCACCAAACCTTGTGAGCCACTAGTACTCGCCATTCCACTCAGTCAGACTAGCGAACCCCGCCCCATTTTCACACTGTAAAGAATGTTATGTTGATGCGTAAACATCTATGCTGATCAGGCTGTTTGTAAACACCATACAGCGTGAAGAGGGATCCTTGTGAAAAGAAACATTATACAATAGACAAGTTGTGTGTTGTTCTGATTTATCTTCACATTATGTTCTGCACAGTAATGTAGATCTTCGCGGTCCATCTAGCTTTACATGTCAGAAAGATATATTGTCGTCGTCCTCATTTCATATATTTTTCTTTTATTTCTTGAAACTGTCCCTTAATTTGTCCAAATTAAATTCAGCTATGACATGTCCCTACCTCCGTTTCAAAATATAAATGAGAACTGCGCACAGCTATAACTCTTCCAAGTCGTCTTTACACTCGTCACACGTCACACAGAGCAGCTGCAGAACACTGCAAAAGTTAGTTTCATAGTTTCTTTTCTGCACGGCATCCTAAAGCCCGTCTCTTCTTTACGGGTATATAAGGTGTAGACCTCACCATAAACTGGCAACCGCGATATTTCTGCAACGGTTGAATTTGGCCTAATAAGAGATGCGGTAACCAGGCTCACTATGACTCAAAGCACAGGATTGTGTATAAATGTTGTTGAGAATGCGCCGTGGTTATGAAAGCCCAGTGCTGTCGGGTTTGTTGAGAGTCACACATGATGCATTGCACATAAGTGTGGTCTACGTGCAGGAATTCGAAATTGCGCCAAAGGGTCCGTTTACAGCTTTGCTGTGCAGGGAGAATTATCCATTTGTCGGTTTGAGCGACAGTCTCCCGAAGGCAATTGACATAGCACGCAGCCGATCTATTTTCCACTTTATGTAGAGCAAATATAATTGCAAATCTAAACATGATCTGATGTGTCGAAATGGCTTGATTTATTTTAGCTCTAAGTGACAAACTTATTTCAGCAGGGACGTTACAAATGCTTTACATAAACAGTGAGTACAGGGAAAGAGACGCTTCCTTTACTGCTGCACCTATATTACTTATATATGTATACGCTTTCTACACAGTGACGATATTTCACGGACGAGTCTCGGTACACATACTGGAGATTTGCAGGCCTTTGCGCTGCGTCGTTTCCATATTTACAGCAACAGTTTCCATTTACGTGACCTGCAAATATGGGGGAAAGGGACCTTGCGGTACCTTCCTCGCAATTTGCGGGAAAAGTATACATGGCTGTTTGGCCAATTATGAAGCGCTGTAAGTCGTGTATTTATTAAGACAGCTAAAAGATTTTCAACACGTATACAGTACTTCTGTAGCCCTTACAACTGAGCAATTTTGAGCTTTGCGGCTGTGACACTTTCCTCTCACGTTACCTCCAAATTTGCAAATTTTCGAAATTTAATACTAATTTACAATCAAACTATGTGTGTGGTGTAAAATATGGAAGCAAATTTGTAAAAATTTGTGGTCAAGTGATCAGCATATAAATCAGTTTATTACTATAATTTTTAAGACATCAACCCCATTTTTTTTACTTTTTTCGAGTTTTAGCCGAGATTTGGTTGTTTTATCTGGTTTTAAACGCGTAACTCTTTTTCATTTGTTTTGCACCTTCACGTTTTGTTCTTAAAAACCATGACCTGATTAATGGTTCAAAACATGTTTCTCGCCACGATATGGCTGAAAAATTGCCTATGTGGTGTAAAGCCATAATCTTTCATTCGTTCTTGTAAAATTAGCTGCACAGATTTTCCTTTCATTTCAACTTGAACCGTGGTTATCTGCTTCTGTGATCAAACTGATTATTCGTTGTGTGGTTTTCTCTTGAAGTCTTCATCTGATCGTTTTAACTTGCGCCCCGCCCTTCTACATCTCTTGGTATACAGGTTAGTCGTCCGCTTTCTTGAAAAGTCCACTGCACAGATATTCCAACCGTTTTAACTTGCACGTAGTCTCTCTGCTTCTATGAGTATACTCATTTCCCCACTTGTCCAAAAGCCGGTGCTTTGCCTAACAAGTGTGCAGAAAATTGCACATCCACGATACATGCGTATCACTGATCCCCAAACTCTATATCACTGATACTCGCGTCATTGTGGACACACGTCATTACACAAACTACACAAATTATGTACTGTTGGTACAGAAATATTATGTGGATATGCATATTTGCCACACAATGTGTACACCATGTACACCGTAGTTTTTAGAGAGCTAATCGATCAAGGACGGATGTGAGTTCGGAATTTAGTACGTATGGTCGTATGGATTGCATGACGAAGAGTTTATCAGAGACGCTTTCAGACAAATCGATAAGAGCGGAGATGGCCTGATATCTTCTGAGGAGTATATTCAGACATTTTGTGCCTATTGGCTAAGTGATGACCCCGAAAATGGCTGCGACATGATGTATGATTTGCCCCATAGACCTTTGATTTGAAAAAATAGAATACAGGCTATATTTTTATGCAGAAAAGCTTTTCGCTTACTTAAATGAATAGCTAGAACACGTACATCAAAGACATTGAATTGAAATGAATTCAATTTCATTTCTCGATGTAGTAATCGATATAAACTTCCCTTCAATATATAGACATCCTGCAATGAAAGCGGCACAAACGCACACAGATTCTCCAATGATGAAGTTAGTTCCCGCCCACTTTTGCAAGAGTGTATGTGAGCATGTGATGGGTCGAAAGTCAAGAACTCTTTCGTGAACGACACCACCACTGAACAAATGTAGTGCGACGGCAATTCAAACTAGATAGATTTCCATCCCTAACCCAAACTGAGTGACTACTGGGACTGGAATCAGTGGTGTAAGCGTCCCACCTTATTGTATACAGTCAACACCATTGCAATCTAATCCATATCTACGTATTTGTTTCGTATTGGACTTGTCTCTAGCCATTTTAGTAAGTGAGTTTGACTAAGAATTTGTTTGGTTTTTTTTGTTGTCAGGAAGAATATTTGATCGCTAACTGTGGGATATTGACACAGGCTTCGTGTCGTCCATGCCTTCCTCGTTCTATGTTTTTTTCTTTTACTTCTAACTGAGTTGTGAACAATTATCACTTGTTTTTGCGCCTAGAGCTAGGCTTAGCGCTACACATTTACAACTGTGAATTTACTCAAGAAAAGAACAACCTAGGCGTCAATATGACTCCCGTCGACGGCTATTCGCTGCTTCCTCTTAACCCCATTAAATTTGGTCCGGCCTTCCATAACCCTGTTCTCGTAGTTACTCATAATCACCAGTGTTCTAAGAACCAATACCTGACCAACTGAACTACTTTACTGATTTATCAAACAGAACTTGACAGAAAAACTTCCTTTTAGTTCTGGACATTTTTGTAAATACAAAAGTAAATGCAAACACTTTATCCATTATATAAACTCTTCATAGCAGTGACAGGCCTTTATTCTTTGAGAATAGACCGAACTCTGTGCGATCGACCTATTCGTTTCACAACGTTTCTATTCTCTGTTAAATGAGCATTCGATCGAAAACATGTTGTGAGTATTTGGGTGTAATGCCTGCTGTTTCTCAAGCACAGTTAGACAATTTAAGGGGGTATTTTGGGCATAACTGATCATAAGAATGGGAATGAGACTTTTGTCAACACGGACATGTGATATATATAAATATGTATTTATGATTCCTTTGATTCTTTTCCTGGGATTTCCCGACTAATGTCGGTCTGAAGAAAGTTTTGACCTAGCCAAAAGTGCTAAGGAATTTTCACTTAAAGACACTGCTTTAATGTATGTGGATTGAGTTAAACTGCATTTGTAAAATGAAAAAAAAACAGGAAAATAAACAAGTTCTTTGTTATTGTTTTCGGTCTGTGTCTCTCCATGAGTTGTATTATTCGCAAGCTGGGTCAGAATGAACCGTGTATCTGTATAAGGACGATTAACAAAGAGTTTAACTTCACGTAGTCAGGAGGTTAGATCGTTTCGCTCCGCTGGATGCGTAATGCCAGAGGCTTCAAGCACATGTATAATCCTAGACAGGTCTTTTTTCACAATACCAATGTTAAATCTACCGGTGTCAGACAATTTATGGCATTGCCCTACAACGGGGTTGTTGTGAAGATTTAAGTATGTTATATTGCGCATTAGGAGAGTAGAAAAGCCACTCACCCCTGACATTTTTGTGTCAGCAATGAAAGTAAAACAAATGCACATACGTCTTACCCATAGTGGTAAACGTAATGGGAGTTCTAGCTCACCTGGTGCTAAGACCTGCCCCCCACTCCCTCCAGAGCGCCTAGCACCAGGTGTTTATAGTGTCCAGGCACATAAAGTTTTAAGAATTATTGATGTAGACAGACACCCGTTCACATTCATAATTATGTAGCCCGGAGGGCAAGCAGGACCGAACCTCTAATTAGGGACAAAGTAGAAACATAACACTGCTGGAGCAGCCTGCTGTCCTACCTCTACGATGTAAATAACTCGCATGGGAATCACATATTCAGACTGTTTACATACCTGGCGAGACCAGCCACCTTATATGTATCCATCTAGATAAATAAAGCTTACAGTGAGTAGCTTATCCTGTATCGCATACCAGCTTCTTGAGGCAGTACAGCAGCAAACTGAATTTAGCATGTGTTTCACACATTACGGACCGAACCTCTAATTAGAGAAATACAATCTTAAAGGATAAAGACCACAATGGATCATCATGTAAATAGCTCGCGTGGGAACGAATTGACATAGACTATTTACAAAGCTGATACAGGTAGATTAGAGTGGGCTCTATATGCTGAACCTCTAATTAGATAAATACAGTTTTAAGGGATAAAGACCACAATGCATCGAAAGAAGTGGACACGGTTCATGCACGGGGTGAAGACAACCTGTGAGAGGGATGTGCAGAGATTTAGACGTATTACCGGTGAGTATTGTGCACAGCAAAATTACCAGTTGAGACAAGGAGCACAGCCATATACCCCATGCACTGTAAGCGGAGCAGGATGTCGTAATGACTATGGCGTGTGTAGTGGTTGTGGCGCTGCCCGCGCTCCCCTACAGAACAGTGGCGAAAAGCAGCGAGCTTTCAGAGCACAGTTTGCACAACTAGCAACGATTAATATTTCCATCTAAAGAAATATAATCTTAAAGGATAAGGTCTGTAGTATGAGAGCATACATAGATCATCTGCTAGATGAATTTCCATTTAGAGAAATATAATCTTCAAGGACAATGGCGACTATTGATAAATACATCTATCAACTCTTGGCAGAAATTCAAGAAAATCCAGCTCTCCATGATGTAGTCCAAAATATCTTGGAGGAGCCCATTCCTGAGGCAGTCAAGGATCGCCTGCTAAAGCCCTTACAACCTGGGAAATATCGACCTCTGCCTCCACCACGCAAGAAGAGGGGGTAGGAGGAGGAAGGCTATTGAGGAAAAATTTGACCCAATCCTTCGCTCCAAAATCCAGGACTACCGGAAGGAGGTTCTAGAGTTGTTTGAGGGTGCCGAGGCAGATGAGCTCACGTTCCAGGAAAGCCCCTGGGCGATCGGACGGTACCTCCGTAGTGGGCAGATGGCTTTGCCGGAAGGGCATCCCCACAGTACAAACCCTACAGCTTTTCTCGACGGGGTGCGAGCCAGATCATCGATGGAGTGGAAGTTCTATGGCTGAACATACTAGCCGCTTAAAAGTGGATCTGATATCCCACTTCCAGCAGCTCTGGGGAAAAAGAAGGCAGTTGTGAACGTGAAGAACAAGGATTACCGCTGCCTGATGAGCTCTTCGGTCTGTATAGTTCCCGGCTGCAGATAATGTGGACAGACCCATAAAATACCCAAACGAGGATGGGCTAGGGATCGACTCCCAAACTCAAAGATCCCGAAGGTTGGGAAAGAAAACAAACTAGCCACCAACGTATTCGGTTGGGACAAAGGGGTTATCGCCCACAGCCTGGATAAGCAATCAGACAGGCACGCCTCTCATCAATCTACTGTTGATTAAGAAGGCTGTGAGATTCTACTACACCTGGTTAAAAGACCTCAACCGCCTACACCATGACAAGAGCAAGCACCTGGAGCGCAAGCACTACTGCGGGCGATGCCTCCACGGCTATTCCTGAGAAGACCTCCTGGAAGCCCACAAACCGTGGGATCGGCCAGACTGCTTTAAAGGTAGAGATGCCGGGAGAGGATAAAATAAAGCTCACATTCCAGATTCGCCACAACAAGTCTCCAACCCCTTACATCATCTATGCCAACTTCGAATCTCTCAGAACTTAAATCGAGGGCGCCGGACTGGACCTTGCGGAAAGCAACACGAGGAAAAGACAGGCACATGAGGCTTGCAGTTATTGCTATGTCCTGGTGCGAGGTGATGGGCGGACAGAGCCGCCACTACAGTACCGTGGCCCCAATGCAGCAGGGCACTTCCTAAAAGCTGTCAACGAAGAGGAGCAGAAGATCAAGACGGTGCTAGCCATAGCAATGACACGAGAGGACTGGCTGGCAAATAACAGTGCCTGAACCCGCCATGTCTGTGAGAAGCCACTTGTAGTTGCAAGGCAAGGGGTTTCTGGCCGCAACCACTGCCACATCACAGGGAAATATAGTGATGCCGCCCACAGTGTCTGCAACCTGAAGCTGCGGCTAAGCCCCAAAACTACCACATTCCCAGTGGTTTTCCACCACCCGCGGGGCTATGACTCTCACCTACTGGCGATCTCGAAGATTGAGGGTCCAGATCACAGCGCTGCATGAGCCAAGCCAGCAGGGACGGCAACTCCTCATGCGCAAGGGTGTTTACCCCTGTGAATACATGGTCTCCTCGCAACACGTCAACTCCCCACAAAGGAGGCAAAGAAAACAGGTACAGAGCTTGAACTGCTGAGAGACCTGCACCTCTTCATCGAGATGGGAATGAGAGGGGGTATCTCGATGGTTTCAAACGTCACGGTCGGGCTAACAGCACCAGGGTGGAAGGCTATGACCCAAAAAAAACTAACAGCCACATCCTATACTGGGATGCCAACAACCTTTAAGGCTGGGCGATGAGTCAGCTGTTACAAAGAGGTAACTTTTGGTGCGTGGTAAACTGCGATCAACTCGCAAGAACCATCGCAGAACACCCGGCAAGCAACCCAGAGGGTTATATCGTGGAAGCGGCTCTGGAGTATGTGCTCGAGTCGGTGCAACTCCAGGGAACACATTGGATAAGTTGCCCGACGGGGACCGCCCTCAAGCACGCCAGGCTGGAATATATAGCAAACACCAAACCCAGAAGGGGGTGTTGCTCATAATGCTGGCCGCCGTCGTTTAAGTGAAATATTCATGAATATGGCGTAAAACACCAATCAAAAATCATGACGGCCAGCAGGACGACCTGGAACCGTGAAGGAAGGCTTTTGTGCCACCGTTTAAACCTTGATGGCTTCATAACGCCGCTTGCCAGTAAACCGGGTCACTTCTCCGTTCAAAACCGTCAAAAGTGCAGGTAAGCGAGCCACCCACTCAGAAGAAAGTTCAGAGGGCAAACGCATCTCTTGATGGTACTGGTGTCCAAATAGTCGCTCGGCCAAGTCCGGGTTGAAGCGTTACACAACGCCTTGGTCTCGATGAATGTCCACTCGCCCATGCCTGACGGTCACACTGTGTTTTGCCAGCCGCTGGTTCACAGCACCCATGAACTCACGCCGAGGGTCGATCTGCAGCCACCTAAGAGGCCCCCGCTTAGAAATACGACCTAGAGAATCATGATCCTCTTGGGCTCCTTTTGTGGTTATTGGCTCAGCTGCTTTGAATCGGCTAGCGACATGCACCTATAAGGATATACTTGTTGGTGCTCTTGCCCACCCTGTCGTGTGGTAGAAAGAGCAGGCCTGCTCGCTGGACCTCATTTGGTGCAGCAGCATCAAATTTTGGCAGTGGAATATGCCGTAGGTATGGTTGGAAAATCTGCCAGATAACTTGTTTTTTTTTTCTTTTTTTTTTAACCAATCGCGAACTGTGTCTTCAGAGACCTTCGCAGGAGAAGATAGTTTCTTGATGGCGGCAATGCCTCCCCAGTAGCCCTTGGGGCTATAGAATATCTTCGATAGACGAATAGACAACTGGTCGGCCATGGTACTGGACACCACATGCAAAGCATTACAGCAGCCTGATAAATATCCAACAGGCGGCAGCCACAGGGTCAGGCAGCTGCCCGGTCGTCGCCCGGGGGATCGTCGGGCCCTAAAGCACCTCTGTTGAGAAACGCATGAGGGATTTTTCGTCCTGCCGCCTGAGTTTGGGCGACTTATGTGCGCTATCCACCAGTATTGTGGCCAGAGGATCTGGAATCTTGCCGACGCAGCTAGAGTAGTCAACCTTTAGCATCGTGGAATGTAGCTCTTCGGGCAAAGCCATAATGCGTGATACAAATTTCAGCGATATGTACATCTGGCATGGAAAAATAACTGGACCCTAACTACTCATGTCGTGACTGTCAACTCGGCGAGGAGCTCATAGTAGAGTCTAGCACAGTCTTTTGGGATTACTCGACGAGTTTGTAGGGTAACAGCCCAGTTACACCCATCTCGAGGAAGGAGGGCGATATCGCGTACTTTTTATCCCTCCGAAGGTGTATGGAAATCGCTTAGGACATGTTCGGGAACTGTGGGGCTAATTGTTTTATTACCCCCTATAGCTTTATTGCGGCGTTCCGCATCGACCGTGGAGGATCGAAGAGCTGAGATGAAAAAGTTACTGCATGAGAAGGCAAGTGCATTTACAAGAGCGCATCCAACCATCTTAGAGATCGAGGCCATTGTTACTTCATAACATCTGCTGGAATGATCCCTTGTTTAAGCACGTCCTTGGTCGCCATCGCGGGAGCCAGGTCCACGACCACCATCCCCATATCACGGGGGATGAAGTCTAGCTTAAGAAGGGCACCTCCAATGAGCATTTGACCCAATCTGGAGTATTCCATACCTAGGCCAGAGACGATTCCGCTGTGATACAGCTCGCGTACGAGCATCTTACCGTCGGTACTTGGATTTGTCATGTTGTTATTCCATATGGAGAGAGTCTGTGGGAATCTACAATTGCTGAGCAGAGGCGGGCTTAGAGGTGGCTTGTGCTGTTTTCTGTAGTTGCTCCCCAACAAGAAGAGGCTGCACTTGCCGGCGTTGAGCACATATATAATATACAGTAGCAAGGCTAGCTACCGCAATGATATATGGGGTAAAATTGGCCTGCTTTGCTGCACCATGAGCCCCTCAAACAGGCTCTCTCCGTTCTGGAGCATACTGCTGTCCTGCTGTAGAAACAGAAATGGAAACACAATGTTTTTGTGATTCCTTGGCTGCCCGAAGCTGTGCAAGCAGTCATTCATGATTGAATTTTTTGGCAGCCTCCCCGGCACGAACGGCTGATGAAGAAGGGGGCATCTTCGGGTGTTTCATTTTCTTAAGGCTTGTCACTCTTTCCACCGGTGCGCTTGGTGCTCCGATGGAGGAGTCGGGTTCTCCGCCATCGTATATTGTTCGGGGGCACTGTTATCCAAATTTGCAGTGCCTGGTAAGAGCAGCTGCTAGCGGCGTTAGCAACATGCCCTTGCGATCATACAGCACACTGGGAGCACTATTAATCGCATGTCCAGCAAAGTGTCGGCATCCAGTCCGCGCGCTAGTCTAGCCTGGTAGCGGGCGTTGAGTTTCAGGACCTCGTCACCTTCCAACGAGTCAATCTGGTCCACGATCCATGCCTTCGGAAGATACTCTTTGGCCTGGCCTCCCGCTGCGAGCTCAGCAAGCCTTTCACGGTGTAGGATCGTAAGATTGGCAGCACGCGCTTCTGCCTGTTCCTCAGCGTTTTCGTCGATCAGTTAGTCCACTTAGTTCATCCTCACCTGACGAATAGCTTGAATCCGCGTGAAACTCGCGTTAAGGACCATTATCCTTCTAGGTCTAATATATTCGCATGCAGCACATACGATCACATTTAAGGTGGTTATTTCCTCGGAAAATTTCAAAAGCCGGCAGATGTTAGGCAACACTCTTTCGCACATTATAGCACGTGTTGTGCAGACATGTGATCAGTCTTCAACAGAAGTTTGGCACGCTTTGCTTGGGCCAGCTTCTGCCCCACTCTTGTCCTCTCTTCCGGAAGGATCACATCATTTTCTCTGAAGCATTCTTCAAACGAGTCCCTATCTTTGCAGTGGAACAGGGCGACGGAGAGCGCCTGCTCGTTTAGATCCTTTAGGACTGAGTTATATTTCTGAGTGAATACCCAGGTGGTTTGCTGCGCGTGTCGCCCGGAGAAGGCCAGCCCAGAGAGCATTTTTTTGTTTGGGGTCGGCGCCTTCGTAGCCCAACGGTCGTCAATAATGTATAGGGTTGGATCGCCTTGGAGCACGGAGTAAAGGGCTGCCGTTTACCTCGGTCTACGACATAGACCTCTAGGTCGCTCCACACCCAGGGCCACCATTGATACACCCGATTGTACCATATAGTGGAAAACAGGACAACAATGCGTTGAAACAAGCGGTGAATGAGGTTGAGTGGGAAAAGGGATAATCTAAGATAATCGGAGTGTGGAGGCCCCTGGGTCAGGGGTTAATAGTACTGGTGTGTGAACAATCGGCCATCCTCGATGTTGAGCTTGGTGTCGATGGCCACGTAAAGGTCGGTGTTCAGCTTACTCAGGGCTTACTTAGTGGTTAAGAAATCGTCAAGGAACACTTCCGCCGGCTGAAAGAAAGTTCCTTCCCTCATCCCACCGGTGGTATGCGCGAAGATGATGTTATTGATTGTGTGACTGGTTGCTGCCAGGTCAGCACTTTCCCCTGTGACCTGGATTAGGCGGATGTCGTTGAAAATGAGCTCGTATTTAAGCCTGTCCCCCAAGGCGGATTTGTAGAATTGCACATGATTCTCCAGCAACTCGATGTCGAGGGGGTGTAGTATCGGTTACAATAGGCAGCAGAGATAGCAGTGTCAGTAAAAGTGGGTGCGCCATTCACTACACAAAGGGGGATTTCGGAAACACTTTTGCCGACCGAAGTTTCCATGCCCTGGTACTGGGCATTCTCTCTCTCCTGGACGGTCTTTCAAACGTCCACGCAGCAGTGGTAGACGTCGATGTCATCGATCGACTTCACCTCATTGCCGCCGATCCTGATGGCGGTTTTCTTTACCACAGCAAGGCCGATAGTCTGGACTACTGTTCGCCTGTCGTCGGTCGAGACCGGGGAGAGTGTGAGAGTCCCCGTGACAATGACGTCAAGGGGGGCGAGGTTTGGGAAGCGAACAAGAAGCTTTTGGTTTTGGTCAATTCTACTCGTCATTTGTATTGACGACAGACTGCCGCACGTCTTTGGCCCCCAACTGTGCACGGAGCTTGCGGTGCGGATTGGGTTTGCGTCGGTATTGACTCATGTTTATTAAACAACGAATTCTTCCTGCAGATATAATGAACTAATGAACGACAACATCATTTCTTCAATACAATGACGGATTTTAGGTTGGATCCTCTAGATGGCCTTAATATTGATGAACGAGATGATGAGAGGAATGAAGAGACCCTTCAGGTCTGGGAGAGCCCAGTCAAGATGAGAAAAACACACATTCACTTGCGTGTGAGGCCACGCGGACAGCCGTAGACGACTATTTAAGGCCATTCAGGAAACTTACGGGGTAATCCCGGCTGCGAGGAGACATTATTCTGATTTCGAGTGGGTGAATAATCGACTACGCCCTGTGTCTTATCCCAACTTTGAGATTATCAAGAAAAGTACACACAAGCCACTCGCGCCATCAACACTAGAGAGGCCTATTGGGGTGGGTTTCTTCTGGGATGAATTTGTGTTTACTGACTGAAAGCGGGGAACGCTGCCACCAAAAGTAGTGACTGTTCTTCAGAAAGCTAAGGATAACCTGGGTGAAGCCGCGGCTACAGAGAATGTGGAACAAGCCGTGCAAACATCTGAAGCGGTCGCACTCATCGAAACTGAATCGAATATTCGGGGGTTCTCAGCACTTAAGGTGATTCCCACTGATCCTCCGCGAGGTGCTGGGACTTAATAAGACACTGCAGAGTTTTAGTGGGGTGCACAGAAACAACCTTGCTAGAATAACTCCTCTGAATGAGGAAATTTCTTTGAAAGAAACACCACTTTAGGAGGCTACCGATGCGCCACGCTGCAAAAGATTTGCAAGACCTTAAGGATGAAAGAGCAGCTCACCTCGAGCCTGTCTCTGCGATCCATGCAGCTCTTGGCACACAAATTAATCGGATCAGGGAAACGATCAGCCGCGTTCTTCATAAGGACACAACACTTGCCGAACGCCTTCGGAATTTGTTCCGCGAAAAGGGGGTCACCATAGCCAATATCCTAACTGTGTTGAGTTTCATCGCGTCGATCCTGATGCTTGCGCTAACCGGGGGCTCTTCAGCACCAGTGCCTCCAACACCACCTCCTGGGCCAACCGACAAGGGCAGTCTAAATGAGTGGGAAAGAAAGCACCTGTGCGCCCTGTGTAGACTCCTAGCTTTGAACGCCTGTAAAGCCGCAGCAGCTCTCCCAAGTATTATAGCGAACATCCTCTCTTGGTTCCTTGGCGAAATAGGCAAGACCGTGAACTGAGTTGCCGAGAATACTTAGGCCCTGGTGTCACCACAGGTGGAATCATTCGGGCACATCTGGCATGACCATAATACTGCATGTCCGATGGCTGGGCTAAGTACTACTAACGCTACCTTTTCTTAATCGTGCTCTCTCGGTGACCTGGAATCCTTGGTGAAACTGGAGTCGGCGCTTCCGCCATGGGTTTCAGCACTACTGGAGTCGGCACGGGTACTGCAACTGGCTGCAGCTTTATAATGCTTGTGTCCCCAGTCGAAAGTGTGTGAACTGCTGAAGGCAAGTTCATGTCTCCGTTGACCCCGAGTTTCTGGTCTGATGTGTCTATGACGACTGCGTTGCCATAGCCCTTGAATTTTCCGATTCAAAGATCCATATTACTTGGCGCCATGTACCGACCCATGCCAAATGCATTATCCACCTTGGAGCGGGCGTACCTCAGGACGTGCTAGTACCGCTCTATGGCCGAGGGAAGATCAATAGGTCTGGCTATATCGTCATCGACCTTAGCTACGAACTGCTTGTGTGCATCAAATGCCGTGCCTTCCGTGCCTAAGATACTGCTGCGGGCCTGTGCCTGTGCTCCGAGGATTACCTAAACATAAGTCAGAATGGTGTCGTTCACGCGTTCCATGCCTGAGTTGTCAAACCCTTCAGATTTGTCCAGGATGAAGGTGGCCGATGCTTGAATGGCCTCCCAGCATTGCGAGATGAAGTCGATGTGGAACTTTTCTGGTGTTCACTGAAATGACATGCGGGCTGGATCGTAGTCGTAATGTGATTTCACGAATCATGTGCTCATGGCATAATAATAAGCCGCACCTAGCACGTGGTTTCCACTTCTTGTTTGTGCCAAGCTGTGTCTGGGGGGATCCGAAACTCGGTGCAAAACCGCTCGTACGCCCTCCTGTCTTACGGGTTGTCCATCGGACTCCATGCATCCTGTTGTGGAAGTGGCGCCTTAATCTCTTCCAGAAGGCGCCTCACGTGATAGTACACGTGGAAGTGGAATAAAGATTGCTTAGTTCTGTGTCTTCTATGAGGCCATTTTCCTTTGACACACCACAACCGGTCGTGGCGCACTATACGGCGAAATTGAGTGGCTTTTGCCACCACGCCATCGGGTGCGTGTGCCATTACCCAACCAATCTGCCGCTGTTGATTTTAGGAAAGGTGTAGTGTTCAAGTACCTTTTGAAATGTCACGTGAAAAGCAATTCTCGAGGTGTTCAGACTGGGATCTATCACTACCATTTCACTCGACTCCTCAATCTCTTTACTCGAATATGCTACACCCACATTGTAATGGGTTACCTTCCTGTTGAATGAAAACGCTTTATCAAACATATTGCTTCATATCTTTGTTACACCTAATGATTTTCAACAGGGGAATAGTGCCATCCTTGCAGCACGTCTGGACAATTCAAAAGGCCAGTACGAGGTCGAACTACTTGGCGAATATTGGAGCCGACGTACGTTTTAGGTTGAACGATAAGTCGATAGTCGAGCCAAGAGGCTAAGAAGTGTTCGGACCTTTAGGTGCTAAACTGCAACTGCATGAAGTTACGGGTTGTGTGCGGGTGTGACTTAAAAAGAATGATGTTATCAGTCTGTTAGATCTAGCTGATATCATTGGATTCTCAAACTCAGAAGAGCCCATTGATATAATAATTGAAGGAGACAAACTACCCAAACTGACGCCTTACAAGGAAATATTTGCCAACCTGCACGCGGTGAGCTCACCTGAAAACATCGCCGCTGTGTCTGCCAGTAATGTAAGTGGCTGTACTCTTCTGACGGCAGTCAAGGTATACCACGAAAGCATAAACTCCGGAAAGACGGTGGCATTTCCCAATCCACCGTACAAAAATCTGTCGGCTGGCCTTTTGCCTGGGCTTACTATAAAGCTGTCAAACAATTGTGGTCAATCTGTAGATACAGCATATTTAAGAGTAACTTTACACATTCGCCAGCGTAATGGACTTAGTGGGTCCTAATTGCACTGACACAGCCTTATCGGATCTGACAGATATTGATAGTTTTGAGCGGCATGGGGTGGATGGACCAATTTACACCGTCCAATTCCAGTAAGGTATTCAGTCACAGAAGAAAGTGCAGTTGGGGAGATCCGGAGAACCACTGACGTTGAATGAGCTCGCCGATGTCGATGGTTTTGAGCGGCAAGAGATGGATGGGCAGACTTACGCCTTCTAATTCCAGCAAGATGTTTATTCGCGGAAGAAGGTACCGTTGAAGGGATCTGGAGAACCGCTAAAGTTGAATCAGCTCGCCGATGTGGATATCGAAGCCCGGATTCCACACCAAAAACTCTCCTTGGTTCCATCTCTTCAGGGGAGGTGGGGTGTCGTTCAATCGGATGATCCCAAATGAGATATTGATCTGGCTGTGACCCAGGTACTGGTGCAAAGGGCAAAGGGTGGTGTTGTTCGAAAGCTTTTTAAGAACGAGACGGCTTACCTCTTGCACACGGCCCAGGGAGATCCAGTCCATGTGATGAAATCGCCTGAAGTGGGCTATACCATCGGAGGAGTCCCAGAGGCAGTATCTTACCTCGACATCAACACACAACTCCCCCTTGACAGGTTACACACGCACGTGCCCCCCCCCCCCATTCTATAATCGTTGTGGATATTGAATTCGGTCCTAAACCAGTTCCCAATCCCTCCCACATCATTCCTGTCCTTAGTATAAAGTGGCCGGAAGAGCATGTTGGTAAAAGTGTAACTATCGTTGTAAAAATATCCCGAGGTGACGAAAGGTCAAGTCAATGCTAGACAATGTCCAGGCCGTTGCGGCGCAAACGGTGGAGGGCAACCGAATAAATCTAGAGCATGGCATTCAGTGAAAGCGATTAAGAATAAAGGTCAGACTCTGGTCAGGTCTAGAACTGAACATTATTGCGACGTGTACATAAAGGTGGCGCAGTTGTATCCAGCATTAGTTCCTGTGCCCCCTCCCCCCAAAACTGACCATCCGCACGGGTATAGATTACAACATATTAGCACTCTGATAAAAAAATTGGAATGTGAGAGGGACGCCAGAGCCGTTCTATACAAAAAATACCACAGGGCAGTCAACGCAGTTGATGGTAGTGATACCGCGCTACTCACGGCCAGTATGGGTCTGGGCGTGGCAGGTGTCTGAGTGTTGTTCACGATAATTGCCACGCCTTTAGCTATATTCACGGAAATTGCGGCCCTAGCCTGCGGCCTTCTGAGTGGTGTTGGGAAGTTTGTAAGCCGGCGCCTGTCCGCCAAAGGTAAGAAACACAATGAAATTCGCTTACTGGCTAAGAGTAAGCTTAGTAGGATCACCGACCATGTTTCTACAACACTGATTGAGGGTAAGATTTCGGATACCGAGTTATAAGAGAACGAAAAGAAAACGAAAGACGAGTGCAACAGGTACGGGAGGAGGCCTGAGCGACCCTCATGAAAAAAACTATCCACCAATTGGACTTCTCGACAGAGAGGTGGGATACCGGAGTTCCATATACTTGTAGTATTACTAGCAAGTCGGCTATAAGATGTGCCCATCGCCCTTATCCAATATACTCATAGTGACCTCAGTTGGGGTCAGGTGTGGTGTAGCTGAGTACATTCTACACAAACTTTACAACGCCATACTATATTAGGTGTGGAATGTCCATACTCAGAGATAAAATAAATGATCTTAGTCTGGTAAACCTGAACCTCGACTAAGAAGTGATTTACACAGATGAACAAAATTCAAACCAAACCCGGCGAGGGAGTTTTGAATTTTGTGTTCTTTGCCGCGCGGGCTATCTACTAGAAGCCGTCGTTCGCACCGCGAGCCCGTTTTCCATCCGGTTGCTGATACGCGCATAAATAGGATCTCCGATGATCTCGCGAGAGATCACATCGTGATCGTGGATCCTCCTATGCAGCAGGTATATAATTCTCTCATGCGCTCCCCCATGGCCCCTGATATGGTGTCACCGTATTGTTCAAGCATCATCTCATTATAGAAGAGTCTCCAAGAGGTGGGCGAAGTCCACCCGCTCGACCTCTACCCACCGGGCATAGAGAGTACCGTCAGGCTGCAGGGTGGCTTCGGGGTAAACGTGGTGAACCCTCTCAGTCGATGCCATCTTTTCTTTTCGGTGCCGAGCTGTGTTATGTTTCTGTTCTG
The DNA here is from genome assembly GCA_016165875.1 of Acanthopleura granulata. NCBI lineage: Eukaryota > Metazoa > Mollusca > Polyplacophora > Chitonida > Chitonidae > Acanthopleura > Acanthopleura granulata. The sequence continues at coordinate 723,180 of JABBOT010000026.1, read as the reverse complement.
TCTCTAATTATAGGTTCGGTCCTTGCTTGAACTCCTATCTACAGAATTATGAATGTGAACGGGTCTGTCTACATAAATAGTTGGTAAAAATTTATGTAGCTGGACACCATATGGCTTGATGTGCCCAGAATCTGAACACCTGATGCGACGACCTCTCTAGGTGGGGTGGGGCGGCTCCCAGCCCCAGGTAAGCCAGAACCCCCATTATTTATACCACTACCCATCGTTTTAGAACAACTTCAAACATGTGTGATACAGCATGGCCTGAGGCGAGTTATGCTCCAATGAACAGTTTATATATCAGGTCACAATTGCTAAAGCTTTACATCGCTCTTACATAACGCTCAATAGTTACGGTACCTCGGAGAGTGCTTCTCTAAGGAACAGCCGCACAAAGGTGCCCAGCTAAAGGTTTGAGACACTGCGAGCAGGAAAAACAACAAGGTAAGGATGCCAGGTATTAAGGAATCTTTACTGCCCACAGTGATTATTATACGGGGCTTTTGATAGCGGTATGAATTTCTGCTGCGTGACGCGGACGGGAAACAGGTCTCAACAGCGCGGAAAGGAATATGATTGAATAAATATACGTAGCAGTAATCAATACGAAAGAGAGTGAATTTAACTGGCCACATGTAAGACAGGAACATGCACCAATTAATAGTAAATGCAATTGTTATTAAAAGGTATCTCGGTGCCGCTTTAAATGAAAGTGTTCTCAAGTATTGTATCCTTGTGATTAACGGCAATGCCTATATTTTCTCTGTTCTTTCATCAAGTGGAGTTAGACAAACGTATCACATAGATCCCCAAAGGTACCAAAGCGTCTGTCCAGGGCTGCAAACAAGAGAGATAGACATAGCCTCTGCTTCTGTGAGCATACTGGTTCTTCGTTACTGTTCTTGTGAAATCGGCTCCTCGCCTCTCTGCGTTTATGTATATACTGATAAGGCGTGGTTTTACCCTCACCTTGGATATACGAACAGCTACAATCCAAGCGTAACTGAGATATATATTTGTTTAACTACGCCATATATACTAATACGGTACACGATTTGGAAACTGAGTTTATTCATCCGCCTATAACATTCATTGCCTCCCTTCGTCATCATTGAAAACTCTTGCCAGCTTCTCTTTGCATGAATTCGTCCCAATTTATACATTTAATATCTTTTCTTAGTTCCTTGGTTGTTTGTAATATTTGTCATTTTTTGAAAGTGGTGTTGCAATTATTGACCCGAAACGTCCATTTTGGTTGACGGCTGGTATACGAATGTTGGTTTCGAGGCATAAATTCTAGGAATTTATTTTCCCACTTTGACAAAAGTTTACTACATGCCTAAGTTTTGTATACTTCCGTCGGGATATAAATTGGCTGGCATGGCTACATTTTGATCTGAGTCCCTTCCTTGCAGATGGCGCAAAAACCTCAGCAAGGAAATCAGGTTGTCAGTGACTATCGGATAAGGAAAATGAACAATTACTTCAAGTTCGTTGATGCTAACAATGATGGCGTTATTAGCAAAGAGGATTTCGAATTTGCGGCTGAGAATATGGCCCGACTTTCAGGTGCTGCCCCTGCGGAGGCTGACAAAATACTAAGAATGTTGATGTACTGGTGGGATGTACTGAGAGCTGAGAAGGGAATGGATGCCAAGATTCCCATTTCTGAGGTCGTACAGGAAGCGGTGAGCTACTGCACCCGCACGGACCCAACAAAAGCCTTACAAGATACTCGCAAAACACAGCAGGAAATTTTCAACCTTATCGATCAAAATAAGGATGGATTTATTTCTCCGGAAGAATTCGAAATACATTATAAGTCGCATGGATTCCACGGCGAAGATATTATCAGAAATATATTTAAACGAATCGATAAGAACGGAGATTGCCTGATATCTCGTGAGGAGTACGTTCAAGCATTTTGTGCCTTTTGGCTGAGTGATGATCCTGAAAGTGGCTGTGACTTCATGTATGATCTGCCCCAGTAAATTTTGATCTGGGGAAAACAAATACTGATCCGATTTTTGTTAGCTGTTCCTACAATCCTTTTCATGGCCATATAGCCTATAGTGAGTACATTAATGTCAAGAATTGAAATTCATCACTTGTTGAAATAAAGCTAATCCTACTTCCTTCGTTCTGCTTTCGTTCGTGATCTCTGCTCTCAGATACATACGAGCCATTTTCTTCTGCAAGAATCCTTTCGGTGGTCAAGCAGTTAGGTAATTCCCTCAATTGCAAGAAACATTCGACTTAAAATCATGTAATGATTGAATTTTTTGCCCTTGTCACACTTCTGGGCGCCACCGTGTTGGGACTACGTTGCATTGATTTTTTGTCTATTTGATTGATGTTTTACACCGTACACAAGATTATTTTACTTGCACGACGGCGGCCAGTATTATGGTGGGAGAAACCGGACAGAAACCCACGGCCATCTACAGATTGCTGGCAGACCTTCCCACGTACGGCCGGTGAGGAAGCCAGTATGAGCTGGACTTGAACTCACAGCTACTACATTGGTTGGAGGCTTCTGGGTCATTGCGCAGGTCTAGGTCAATCATTGATTGATTGATTCATTTATTTCTTCATTTATTGATTAACTGATTGATTGGTTGATAGATTGAATGGTAGATTGGTTGGTTGGTTGGTTGGCTGATTTGTGGATTGATTGTGGATTGATTGACTGATTGATTGATAGATTCATATATGGTTCGATGATATATCATTCATTTTTGCTCCATGTGTAATTCTAAGGGTACTTCGACGACATGATTGTGAAAGCTTTACTGGCAGCTTGAAACATGCTGCCTCATTTTTTTCCCCGCGAATATCAGTGCGAGAGCTGTCTTAATGTCGCCTTTTGGAATTCTCGCGAGAATGAGATTGTGATGTACAGTGTGCGTGATCACCGACCCAGGCAGATTTGCATCACAGACCCAAACCGCGTGACTAATAGGACTGGAATAGGGAAGAGTAGGTTAGGCCCGAGGTGTTTGGGTTTGGGACGCACCACTTTGTTGTATACAAGCAGCATCGAAGAAGTCTAATGTATATACCTTTGTATTGATTTGTCATTAGCCTTGCGAATAGCTGTTTTGGTCGGTAAGTTTAATTTACAATAACATTTTTTGCCACGGTATTATATCAACACAGAGGTCTTTTCCACCCCTTCCTCGAGTTGCATGGGATCATGTGTTTTCCTTGCAGCTGTAATGTGAGCAAGGTTTGCTTGTGTTTCCCACCAGGCCTTCGCTTAGCGTTACGTTATGGACGGCGATGAGGAGAGCAAAGCGTGGGAGGGGCAAGGGTACAGTACTTTTTAAGAGTATAAAAATCGAGAAAATTGTCAGGGAATTTGGTCAGGTGAAAAACAAAAGAGTAGAAGTCATCTTGCCCACCTACCCACTCCATCCGTCAGGGGATATTATAAAAGGTACAGGAAAGGTACTTATTGATTATCAGAGAAAATGCTTCATAGTACCAGGGGACAAAGCTCCCAATAACATCTTTGTCTCCAAAAAATTATTAATATCACGTCCTTCTGGAGGAGAAACTCTAATTACCCCTTCATCAACGCATTCTATTATACGACATATACTCTGTAGGAACTATTTACAAAACATGGGGACTTAAAGACTGACAGAAGCCGAATATGTGTACCTTCCTATCATATTTTATTGTGATTTCAAGAAACTGTATCACAAAACTTGTATGAGAACACAGAAAAATGAAGTGATAGTAAATGATAAGAGCATTTAAAACTGCATCTAAAAATACCTTGACGAAATTGTTTAGATTTTTTTCACCCAAGTAAATGCAGTCAAATGTTTTGGTTGTATGATATGTTTTTGGACCATATTGATGGCATGGTTTACCAATGACGTTACTCCGACTTTTCTGTGGTCTTAAAAGGAAAATTTAGTGTTATATTTTGTTTTCATGAACATGCAAACATTACAAAATTAACCCTCAAAAGAATTTTATTCCGAGCTGAACATAAAGGTGTACAAAAAAGACATCACCAGAGAATCACATCACCAGCTCCTTCCTTAAAACCCAGCAGATAATCATACATTTGTCTGCATTTAATTTGGTGGAAAAATAATAAAAAATTGAGTGAAGGTATTTTCAAATGCAGATTTTCCTGGTCAATTCCATCATCCTTTTACTTCAATTTCTTGTGGTGTTTCCTTTAACGAACGCTTTGTAGTAGAGCTTCCATTTTGGAATAACTATTTTGTGCTATTTCCAAAAATCTATGCTGCAATTGTTTATGGATTCTTAAAAACTCGAAACGTCTCACTGAAATACTAGAAAATTCTGCTTGGAATTTCTTCAGTCTCGGGTTCTCCTACATATAAGTGTTACCAATCATGAGATTTTTCGTTGTTTATTGAGTTGGTAGTCTTTCCCATTAGTAACACGTGTGTGAAATTCGGGTAAACCATTTATTTTCAGTGTATAGCTAGTCCGATAGGAACTATTTAAAAGCAATCCGGACTTTTTGTAAGAAAGGCAAATTTCTCCACCTTCGCGTAATACCGGTATACCACAACTCTACTCAGTTCCAAAATTCATCAATCCCCATGTATAGTTCGCTCTATTGCGGAGGCAAACACACTATATTTGGTGCCGCGTTCGTTCGCAGGCGAAGTGAAAAAGAATGTAAGATGGGCTGCATAAGGTATGCAGAGATGTCCGTGAAATGCAGCGGCTACTTAGTCATCAATGATTAAGGAAAGATGCTACATGTAGACAACAGTACAAATTTCTTTGCGGAGGTGTCATTCTCAGTGTTTGGACGTGTTTGGACGACGTACAGGATGAAAAAGTAAAGACTGCCTTGCGAGACCATGAGTGATCAAGGATGGAAAGGATGAAGAAAGGTAAAGACAGAATACCAAGTATGCTATGTTATTTAATTTGAATTGGGAAGAGTTAGCCTACGAATTTTTGTTAGTTTATAGAATATTTTACGTGAGACCCCGCCCCCTCCGTTTGATACAAGTGCCACCGTCTGGGTCACATGACTGTTTTTGGTATAGGCAGCAGTCGATGCTCACGCTGTGGAGGTGGGCACGATTTTGATGACTCATTGGTTGTTTAAGTAGAAATCAAACGCAGAATAGTTTTAAAGGACCATCCAGTAACTCACAAAGGAAGTCTGTAAGTCGCCAAACCGTGTGAGTCCGTGGTACTCGCCATTCCATTCACTCAGGCTAACGAATCCCGCCTCATGTTCACACTCTTGTGAATGTGAAACACTTACGCTGCTCACGTTGCTGGTAAACATTATAGAGCGGGAAGGAGGATCCTTCTGAAAAGAGACATTATACAATAGCCGAGTTCTATGTTGTTCTGAATTATTTTTACATTATGTCAAATAGTACTATATATCGTAGGGGTTAATCTAGCTTTACATGTCAGAAAGATACATTGTCTTTGTCGTAATTCCCTATATTTGTCTTTTATGGAAATTAAATTCAGTTATGATATGGTCTTAGCTCCGTTCCAATATATAACAAGAACTGTCCGCAGTTATAAGGCTTCCAAGGCGTCTTTACACTCGTCACACTCTGTACAGATCAGGCCCAGCACACTAGTTGTGCATCACAGCCATACCGGTATTTTGAGAAACCTGACCGAATCACTGCAGTGTATATGCAGCATACAACATATGTCTGTGAAAGTATGCAAAATGCAGCCCTACAAGTGGTGTAATCATAAACACTGCTAAAACGTAGCGCAGACATATCTTTAGCTATACTGTTAATGTGTACTTATGAATTTGCGAAACACAGTGAATGGGGATTTTGAAACGCTATATGTTTTGTACTTAGAACATAGCTCAAGATTATACACACAGCCAGTACATATAAAGCCGTTTGCACATACCAATTTGCAGTTTTACAGCTAAAACAGTTTCCTGTCAAGTGACGTCGAAATAAATCCAAACTTGACTTCATTGTTATTTGAGAGAAAAATATAACCGTTGTTTCTATGTATAACGGTTGAGCAGACAAACGCCACAGCGTACGATTTCCTAGTTCTGCGCGGCATTCTAACAATTGTCTCTTCTATATAGGTATCTAAGGTGTAGACCCGAAAATAAACTGGGCACCGCGATATTCCTTCAACGGTTGAAATTGCCCTAATAAGAGAAGCTGTAACTGGGCTCGCTATGACTCAAGGTACAGGATTGTGTATAAATGTTGTTGAGAGTGCGCCGTGGTTACAAAAGCCGAATGCTGACGGGTTTGTTGAGAGTTACCCATGACTCATTGCAAATAGGTGTGGTCTACGTGCAGGAATTCGAAATTGTGCCGAAGGGTCCGTTTACAGCTTTGCCGTGCAGGGAGTAGTTATCCATTTGTCGGTGTAAGGGACAGTCATCCGAAGGCAATTGACATAGCACTCACCCGACCTATTTTTCACCTTATTTGCTGCAAGTATAATTGCAAGTCTAAACATGGTCTGATGTGTCGAAACGTTTTGATTTACTTTAGCTCTAAGTGACAAACTTTGTTCAGTAGGGAAGTTACAAATGCTCTACATAAACAGTCAATGCAGGAAAAGACACGCCTTGTTATCTGCTGGGTGGAAATTACATGTATATGTATACGCTGGCTACACAGTGAAGATATTTTACTGACGAGCCTCGGCACACGTACATTAGATTTGCACGACCCTCCCACAACGAGGTTTCGATGTGTACAGCTGTAACAGTTTTCATTCACGTGACCTGCAGATGTAGGGGTGGGGGATTGGGGCTTGTCGTACGCTGCTCGCAATTTGCCGCAGAAGTATACAACGCTGTTTGACCAATTTTGAAGCCCAGTATATCCTGTACTTATTAAGGCAGCTCAAAGATTTTCAGCATACATACACTACGTATGTAGCACTTAAAACTGAGCGATTTTGAAAATTTATTGGAAATTTACAATCAAACTGTGCTAGGTAAAGTATAAAAAGAAATTCGTAATCAATAGGTCAAGGTAGGATACTTTTAGTCTTGAAGTTCAAAAATTTGTGGTCACTTGAAGAGCATGTAAATCAGTTCATTTCTACAATATTTAAGACATCAACGCCGCTTTTCTGACGTTTTGCTTTATATGACTTGTTATATCCGTCATTAAATTTTTAGTTTCACCAAAAATCGCTTAAGAAAGAAATTTGTCCCGCTATAGCGCCGGAACTGTAAACGCCACAGCAATTTACACAAGAGCGTTGTTTAGAGAATAGAATAAACTTTCTTACTATACCACTTGTAGTATCCTATCAGTGCTTCGCCGAGAAATTGCTTTTTCACGATTTTCAATATTAGTCGCACTTTGTCGCAAATGTATAGAAAATACGAATAAAACGACAACAGACTCGTGATCAGAATGTTGAACAAGTTCAGAGCCTTCCGTGGAAACGTGACAAATATGCAAAGCAGCGAAGTTTTACAAGTTTTTTCAGACAGAGACATGAGCTCGGCAATTTATTTTCGCCATATCACGTGTCATCCGCATATGAAATTTCGGAGCAATCAGTTCGAGTGTTCTTAAGAAGATGATGTTTAAAAATTTATTTTGGATGTCAAAATAGCAGGAAAATGTTACCATGGACGCTGTCAAATATTTCATACAACGAGCCAACCGTACAGAACCTTTGTCGAACGTCAGCATAGTCTACACAGTCAACCAGGACATGTTTCATGCCGTACTGGGCATCACATCCAGCACACTCCGGAGCACTGCTCCAATCCAGGATAAGATTGTGTGTTACACGAGAATGCCAAACACGGCACCTTGTTAAAAGTACTTGATCTCTACCAGACATACCTTGAGTATAAGAATTACAACCAATGGCAGGGTGAATGGCATGCAGTTTATTGTGGACCTGCAGGTCCCATTCAACCTGCCAAATACGACGAACATATTTAAGAATATTTGACCTAAAGTCAGTATATGGGATTTTGAAATTAGGTATATGTTTATTTGGGGCAACTTTCGTTTCCCTGTCTACGACTGTGTTTCCATGGATACCAACATGACTTGGTTTCCAACAGAATATGATATCTTTACCTCTTTTGATTAATTTTCTATGTATGGCAAATATTTCAAGAAATAATGGATTTTTAAATTTGTTATTTCCAATTGCCAAAATGCATGTTAACGAGTCACTTTATATCACTGCTTTCTGGACAAGCCCAGAAGAAACATATGATAGGGCCTGGAGTATAGCTGTGGCCTCGGCAGAAAAGAGTGATGATAAGGATGGAAAACGAAGAGAAGTGACTGGCTGTTCTAAGACAGCCGCAGCCGCACTCCTGTCCCCATCCTTCCACCCAGCGCTATATATTAATTTATGATCTAGATAATTAGCCTTAATTTCAGCAAAGCTTTGCTGAATAAAAAGAGGATTTGTATTTGCTTTTTTATGTTCAAGTAGATCAGAAATCAATTTACGTTGTGGAAGACACCGGGGAGGAGACTCCGGAAAAGAGGCCGGGGCTATGGCCTTAGGCTTGATGTTAGCTTCCACAATATGGTCCCGAATACGAAGGCCGAAAGAAGGGATCTTGTTAGGGCACTTATGATGTTTGTCTGCATATGATGCCTGAAAAACCCAGTCGTAGACAGGGTTTGTTGGATAACCTTTAAACTTTGTAGCATAGTGAAGACTCAGTTTATACGCCTGTGGTGTAAGGAAGGCTCATTAGCCTCAACCTATAAATTTTCTACTGGTGAGATTCTAAAAGCACCAAGACTGAGAACGTAGAAAATCTAAAACCCTTGGAAACTACCCATTTCTCTATTTTGCTGAGGCAAAGCTTCAGTGGCCTTTCGATGTTGTTTATAAATTTAGCTCGGTAGCATATAAGGAAATCATGAACACATCAAGAATCCTCTGTGCCCGATGTAAGAGTTTTGACCAAGCTATTTATTTTGATGGTAAACGGTGTGGGAGATAGAATGCTGCTTTGGGATACACCTATGTCCTGCTCATGAGGATCAGAAAGAGTGGACCCTCATCCGTACCATGAACGGACGATGAGATAAAAACAGAAGTAAGCGACCTTTTAAACCATATGTGAAGGGTCTTTCAAACATCATATTTGCATGTGGTGTTTACCATATTTCCATTTCCAGGTGGTGTGATGTTCCCCGGTTTGGGGACCGGGATAATATACGCCTCCGTTCATGACGGCGGGTATTCCAAGTTATCTAAATATCAACAAGTAAGTCCAAGAGACTCTCATGTGGCTCTGATAAAAAATGATTTACAGACATATAATAAACTTAATGAGGACCCTGCGCAGTATCGTGCGCCTTTGATATGCCTTTAAGTTCATCATTGCTAAAAGGTTTATTATAATCTTCCAGGTTTTTGGAAGAAAAGGGCAATTTTATTTTCTCCTTTTGGCTTTTAACCTTTTGAAATTCAAGGGAATGATTATCAGAAGGCGATTTTTTGTGATGTCGTTCCTGCCAGTTTATTTGCCTTTGCCGATGGAGAAGTTAATATAGTATCCCCATCTTTTAAACGCTGGACTTTTGTTTCATTGGTTTTGCCGTTGAGTTTCTGAACCATTTTCGTGACCTTACGCATGGGTGTATTTGACGTAATACGTGAAACAAACTACGGCCAACAAGATGGTCTCTTGGACTTAATTAATCGACAAGCCTTAGCTCTAAATGTACGAACCTGGTGGAGGTTATCATCGCTAGGAAGATGATCAAATCTGTTCTCGGCGTTTTAACGGTCCTTTACAGATCTGCCACACCCATCATCACACCAGGGTTTACGTTTGGATTTTGAATTTGTTGAGGTATTAGGTAAAGCTCTATCAGCTGCTGTTAACATAAGTTTATTAAATTTACCAGAGGATCATTTGCAGCATTAAAACTCTCTGGAGTGATATCAGCTTCATATGACATCTCAAATGCCATCCAATCTGCTTTATCAAACTTCCATCTAACTACACGTTCTAAAGAATTAGAAGTGTTATGCTCTCGAATGTGTTGACTATGACTCTTTATTCATCCGCCTGGAACATTCATTGCCCCACTGAAAGCTGTTGACTGCTTCCTAGTGGATCCGTCCTAGTTTTAATAAATACTTTCTTAGTTCTTTGATGGTTTGTGTTAGCTTTTTTTTTTGGCAAACTATGTTAGCGTTTATTGACCCACAATGCCCATTTTGGTTAATGGCTTGTATAGGAATGTCGATTTCGACGCCTTGGTTATACAGCAATGTCTTTCATGTCTTTTCATCATTTCTACTTTCATTACAAACAGTTGCCTCTCATCAATGCGGTTGTCCGCTCATATTCGCCTTTCTCCTGGGTTTGTCTATATTCAGCACAAATTATATTCTGAACGAAATGGCTTTAACGGGAAAGTCCAAGATAAAATATCTGTGCAGGTAGGTATGCTTGGTTTTATATTTGTATATATATGGTGTGTCTCCTAGCGGCGGGACGGGTCCATTCTACAAAAGTGCTGCCGCCATTGGAGCATCATGACAAAGACACTAGACATGACCCTCAAGCAAGTCACGTTACATGACACCGAGCCGACCAGTCCTCTTTCCATGCTGAAACCTCGCAGGGTGGAGCGCAAAGCGAGGAAGCAGCAAGTACCGTTTTAAAGTCTTTGGTTTGACCCAACTCGGAATTAAACCCGGATCTTCCAACCCAGAGGCGGAGGCTCTAACCACCAGGACACCGAGGCGGTCTACAGAGATGCAGAGCTACAAGTGCCACGTGATGAATCATCTGCATTAGCAAGTATTATTTATTTGTTTTCGAGCATGTTAAGGTATTGAGTATTGTGTGTGTATGTGTGCTTGGGTTTTACGTCGTACTCACGTTTTATTTCATGTGCAAGACTACTGGGACATTTTGCTGCATACCTGATGAATATAACGTGTCCAGAATCACTCAATCGGCATGGACGACACTGATACAGGGATTTGTTCCGCTGACTCTGGCTTTTGATCACGTCAATCGGAGTGATGTGACTTACAATCACACGACTGCCTTTGTCACAAAAGTATTCAGCACATGAATATCAAACGCAGTTTCCAAAGTCCATGTTTTATTTATTTATTTGCTTGGTGTTTTACGCCACACTCAGGAATATTTCACTTATACGACAGCGGCCAGCATTATGGTGGGAGGAAACCGGGCAAAGCCCCGGTGAAATCCACGACCATCCGCAGGTTGCTGGCAGACCTTTCCACCTACGGCCTGAGAGGAAGCCAGCATGAGTTTCCATGTTTTAGCATGGACAAACAGTCCACGAATCAACCCAGAAGACATTTATTTATTTATTTATTTGACTGGTGTTTTATGCCGTACTCAAGGATATTTCACTTACACGACGGCGGCCAGCATTGTGGTGGGAGGAAACCGGGCAGAGCCCGGGGGATTCTCACGACCCTCCGCAGGTTGCTGGCAGAATTTCCCAGAGAGGAAGCCAGCATGAGTTGGACTTGAACTCAGAGTGACCGCATTGATGGGAAGCTTCTGGGTCACTGCGCTGCGCAGGCGCGCTACCTGACGGGTAACCGTTATACGTCGATACGTCCCGAGCTTAAAACACGCAGCGTCGTCCTTTGCCAGGGTTTAGAAACGTTCTAAAATAGAGCCAATCCTACTTTGTTTGTCAGGCCAACGTCGAGATATCAGATCTAAGATACATACGCAGCAAGTACCATTTTTTAAATCTTTGGTATGACCCGACGCGTGATTGGACCTGATCTCCGGTGGATGCTCTAACCACTAGACCACGGAGGCGCTTCGTTCTAAGGAATCCTCTTCGTCATACCATATCAACTCTATCAACCTAAACAATTCTAGTATTGGGCAAAAGTATTTCAGAGCTGTTTTCTTTTCCAACATAAGAAAATATAGATAATTCTAAATCTTACCACACATAGCAAATACAACTCAGGAGAAAATCTCCAGGAGACTCCATCAAAATCACTACGCCGCTTCTTTCGCCGCGGAAGTAAAATACCCAGGGTACGGTAACGTGAGGCTAGCAGCATATTCCTTGAACACCAGCACTACACATATAATTTGATAATTAAACGAGACCTACCTGTTAGTTGAAGTTTATTGGTAAATCTACATCATCTCAGTCAGGAACGGAGAAATTACGTGAGAGAGCGCGCTAAGGTGATCTGGTCAATCTTCAAAGACGAGTGGCCAGATTTATTCTCAGACGTGGGAGAATAAAAACATATAATCACTGAAACACAATGGCAGGGAGCACGTAATTCCCCCGTTCCTGACTGAGAGGAGGTAGAATTACCCACAAAATTCAACTTACAGGTAGCCTTGTTTAATTTTTAAATTCTACCTCATCACAGTCTCCGTCACTGCGAAATCACGCGAGACTTCAATGGCAATATGGCCATGAGTGAAAAGAAATAAGGATACAAATTACAGTTTTAGAAATTGTTGAGTATGTATTGTACCCACACAAGAAAACATAGGTGTATAGTTTGCTGAGTATCATGTAAGATGTGTGCAACACACCAAAAAATCATTTACCAGCATTTAGCTTCAGTAACTCTGTACCACAATTACATGGCAGGTCAACAAACTTATTATAAACTTTACCAAAGGCTTTGCAATTCGAATATCCGGCAAATTTCATAATAACCTCTGCTGGGACACCATTCTTTAAAGCAGCACTAGTTGAGGCTGCTCTTGTACGTTGGGATCTAAAGACGACAGTATCCATTCCTGCAGCTTGAAGCACCAGTCTTATCCACCTGATTACCATATTTTTCCTTACCAGCTTGAAACGTTTTTCGAAAACTTAACGCCTGTACTCTCCCCTAACAGCTGCAGTTCGCTTCAAATAAATATTAATTGCCGACGGCCTAGTCTACTGTGCTTCAGCAGACTTTGGACAGAAAACACACACTAACTTTCCTGTAGATCCATATGTAAAATATTTAACTCTGTATGAACCGCGTAATACCTGATGCGAATAATTTGTGACTTGTGTGAATTGTGGCTTGTGATAATTCCATGGACAATGTGCTGGATTTCCAGGAGTACCTTCATTTGCATTAAAAGTCTCATTAATGTCTTATGTTGTATATAAAGCATTGTTTACATTGTAAAATGAAATCACTGGGTCTGTTTTCTGTTATTGTTTTCAATACCGTAACAATGCTCTCATCACATGATCTCGTTCACGTAAAACAGCTAATATTGGTTTCAACAATTTCGTGAACTACGTGAAACTTTCAAGGACAAAACCTCAAACCATTTGGGAATCACACAAAGTGAAATGATTCATTCTGGCATTGAAATTATAGATATTTCTGACAACTCTCTGCCATTGGCACAGAGTAATATTCATCCTTTAAATCTATGCAAGCCGAGAAACAATTTTGCTTCTGTCTTCTTCACGTACAAGTTTTTCTTGTATCTGCCTGGAGCACTGTGGTGATTTCTCCGGGTCTGACCTAAAAAGACCTCTGGCCCTCCTCTTGTCTGCAGTTCTGCCTCTCGACAGACAATGTACTACCAAGCTTGTTACAGTTAATAGTTTTTAGACTCCCAGCTATATCATCGCCAAATAACAGGTCGGTTACCGGTATCTGCTGGTTACACAATGTTCGTAACTCTACAGCGATGCCAAGCTTCATAACGTCGCAACGATAGTTCATAATTTGCGTGATCAAGCAAGGTGACAGCATCGTTGGCTTTACGGACAAGAGAACTATTGTGCTGTGAGATCTTTGCTTTTGACTGGGTCAGAATCTCAGTGGTTTCAGCAGCAGCCCCTGCGGCTTTCACAACAGCTTTCTGAACGTTAGCCAGGCGTAGGTCATTGGATTTATTGACTGCCTTTAATTCACGCCAGACTTCATTATTTACCCGAGGCACGAGCGACTTTTTACAATGATCGGGCCTGTCATACTTCAACTTTTCGCGGAGTTTGTCAGCAGACAAATTTGACGCAAATCTTTTGTTGGAAATGTTGGCCAGATTATCACCTACACTTTTCTCTTGCGTCACACACTCTCTCAGTTTTTGTGGGCAAGTCCTCTTCAACTTGTAAATCCTCGCTATCCGAGTTGTCAGCATTTTCAGATACATTGTCGTTGATAAGTAACACAGATTCTATGTCGCGGTCACAGAGTTCAGGTTTTCTACATGGTTACAAGTTTAGACGAATTTTCATTCTGTGCATCAGGAGCTGTGTTAGACTTGAGTTTCCATCCTGTGTGACAGCCTGAAACATTCTGTGCCGACAATTTTTGAAAAGCTGTAACCATTGAATGCATAGCTTCAGCCATTTTCGATATTGACTTTTGTATCCGCATGAACGCTTCAGAGGGCTCAGCCTTAGGTTTTTCAGTTACCCCAAAAGCAGTGTTTGGGTGGGGATTGTCCTGTGTTAGAAGGTCAATTACATCTTCACAATCCGACATTGTATGCTGATTGTGCGCCGACAGGCTGTTCATATTACCCATGGCCACGTGGCCGTGACAAGTTAGAATAAATTTATTTATTTGTTTGGTGTTTTACGCCATACTCAAGAATATTTCACTTATACGACGGCGGCCACCATTATGGCGGGAGGAAAACGGGCAATGCCCGGGTGAAATCCACGACCATCCGCAGGTTGCTGGCAGATCTTTCCACCTACGGCCTGAGAGAAAGCCAGCATGAGTTTCCATGTTTTAGCATGGGCAAACAGTCCACGAATCAACCCAGAAGACATTTATTTATTTATTTATTTGACTGGTGTTTTATGCCGTACTCAAGAATATTTCACTTACACGACGGCGGCCAGCATTGTGGTGGGAGAAAACCGGACAGAGCCCGGGGGATACTGACGACCATCCGCAGGTTGCTGGCAGATCTTCCCACGTACGGCCGGAGAGGAAGCCAGCATGAGCTGGTCTTGAACTCACAGCCACCGCATTGGTGGGTGGCTTCGGGTCATTGTGCTCCCACCGAGCCATAGAGCCCCCCCCCCCGCCCCGGTTAAAATAAAGATTCAAAAACCTGAAGTCTTTTGTCAGTAATATCCTGTGTGTGTTTCCGGTGGCAAACTAATTACCTGACTAACGAACATCTACTAGAGTAGATCTACTAAAACAACAGTTTGTTTTATACTGGGAGAAGAAGCTGATAGCGCCCTCATCCGACCAGATCAACTAGGCACGTTGACCAGATCACCCTTGCGGGGGCTCTCACGTCATTTCGTAGTGACGTAGACTTGATGAGGTAGAATATATGACCTAAACATGTTTATTCAAGGCTTTGCCTCAGCTGATGTTTTTGAATGGCTACAAATAAGTCAGTTCACATTATGGCATACTAACTTTTCTGACCCCAACAATACTAGTTGGTTGATCATACCGTCTTTTGATTTGAGGAAAGTGCTGTAAATGGCATTATTTGACACAAATTCGACAGCTAAGTTTTCAAACATTATTAATGTGAGATTAATACAAGGGTGTACTGATGAGAAACCCTTTTTGACTCGGTGATTGTGTAAAGCTTTCAAGCCATGTGCATGACAAGAACATCAAAAATTCTCGATACATGTAAGACTTAGAAACCAAAAAGCCAGCTGAATCGACTTTCTTAAACGGAACAAATTACGCCTACGTCTTCCGAATGGTTACAGTTGGTGCTTCCCCAAGGACGATGGTTGCAGGAGTCAAGGTCATTTTCGTTCCCATGACAGATGACGTCATCTAGTAAAATTGGGGTCTCTCCAGAACCTCGGCCGAAATGTGCCTTGGGCTTAGACACAGCTCCAGACCTGAAAACAAAGAATTTAAAAAAAAGAAAAAACAAAAATCAGATGTGGCACTTTGATGATTTCAATCAACGTCACAAGTCATCACTGCAGAAAATAGTGAGTCTGGGATATTCCATCATACGGCTTCATTCTACGTTTCTTGAATTTTACAATGGGTACATAAACAGTGTCCAGAATCTCTGGGACTCTGCTTGATAATTGTGCCACGTTGGATAAAAGAACAGTTACAATCAAAACGTGAGATACATTATCGACACCATATATACAAAATTTGTTCTCGATTTGGATACTGATTTTATTTATCCGCATAAATCATTCAATGTGTCCATTCGTCATCTTTGAAAACTTTTTGCTTCTGTGTGCATCAGTTCGTTCTAATTTTATATCTTACATACTGTCTTACTTTTTTCGTGGTTTGTATTCTTTGTCGTTTTGGCGATTACTGACCCGGAACGCTTCTCCTGGTTGACGGCTAACATAGGAATGTCGGTTTTGTGGTGTAACAAAAGTCAAGGTGTTGAGATTGTCGAAATTATCTTCTTTTAAGTTTTTTGGTTTTGTTTTTTTATTACGTTCATTATTTTGCATACTTGTATTTATTTGATTGATGCATTAGGTTGTACGCGAGAAAACTTTAATTATGCGAGAGACTGTTGAGAGGACCTGCGCCAGTATGGTACATTTGATATCAGCGCCGTATAGGTAAAAATAAAGGCTCTGTATCTCACACACGCCTGCTGTGTGTTGTCTTCGCACAGCGCCTGGGGCAATTCATATTTACTGGCGCTGGGCCATTGCTAAAACCCTCGGCCACGGAGGTTCTTTTGCATACATTGGTAACTTTTCATGATTTAGTAGTTACTTGGATATGTTGAAACTGAAGAAAATCAGCCTACATTTGAATGGTTTAGATCTAGTGTTGCCGAGCCGAGTGGATGCGCTAGATTCAGTGAAAAATACTGAAAATACTGTTCTCAGAAAGGACAGGAATCGGTTTAATGGAGAAAGATTTCAATTTACTAGAATAGGTTTATAAGCCGTGTCAATAATGCTCGATTCATTTTGTTCCGTGATCAGAATGGTTATAAAGCAACCTTGCTATTTTGTTTATCATTTATTTGATTTGTGTTTCACGCCGTACTCAAGAATATTTCACCTTCCCACTTACGGCCAGAGATAAAGCCAGCATGAGCTGGACTTAAACTCACAGCGGCCGCATTGGTGAGAAGCTTCTGAGTCATTGCGGTGCGGTAGCACGCTACCCGGCTGAGCCCCGAAGGGTCCCAACCTTTTTATTTTATATTCTAATACAGGCCCTTGTATAACACGCTTTTTTGTGGGAATTAAAGTGACTTACACATATATTATTAAGGTATATGGCCAGATATAATGAAGATTTGAGTTCCATGTGCCAGGGGAAACCGAACGCATATAAGAACCTGTTTATATTGCAATCGTAAACATCATGAATAAATAGGAGGCCTTATATCCTGTCCCATGATACTTTATAAGTTGACTTTATAAGCGGTTAAGTGAAAATGTTTATGAAAGACCACACAGGAAGTGTATTTTACTTGTACTGGTAACCCGAGCATATTTTTACACAGATATGAAGGTGAGAAAAGACTATTTGGCCGAAGCAGGAAAACCCGAGTATATGAATGATTCTTCCACTGACGCAACTCAAGTGAAAATGCATAGATCCTAAAATTTCCTAGCACAATAGTACTTGTTTCACCGTGGGAGCGGGAACGTATGGGAGATTTTGTTACCATTACAGTTGTGGATGATCAAGGCATAACTAAAAAGCCAATAAAAACAATCTGGCACAGCTTTCTTTTGAGTTTGAGTAAAACAAACCACATGCACAAAAATACACACTTTACACACACAACTATTTTTTACTCAGGCTATTAGGTCATGGATATGAAAGATTTCGCTTGTGTTACAATATGAGGCTCTGATGCACTGCACAAAAGAGTCTAAATCGCAGTAAAAACGGATTGTTTTCCACTTCGAAACAGCAGTGTTTGTGTGCTACGCAAGCGTTTTGTGAGCCCACATACACATAAATACATGACGTGCAAACGGAATGATCAAAGGAGCACATAGCGTTGAATCCTTTTATTATAGGCGGGAAGGAGTGTTACGAGTTGCCCGTTGGGGGTGAAAACAGAACACGCATAAGAAAAAAATACCTTTGGTAGCCGAGCATGTGGCAAACTACCATGGCGGCTTTCTGATTGAAATCGTCGTCGCAAACAGTCCCCCATATGCCGTTATGGAACACCTCCACGCGACCTTGGTTCTGCGACGAACCGCCTACAAGCCTGACGCTGAGGTTTGCATGATCTGCACAAGCGATAATTTGAGTTGTTCATTCAATTTGGATTTCAATGCTGTAATAATACATAATTCACTTACATACTTCCTCAAAAATGCGATGCGTGCCGGAGCCAATGTCTTGTTAAAAAAAGGTTGTCAAAGCAGTTCAAAAATAGCGACGAAATCCATCTTAGTATCCCAAAAGAAACAGGTACATCTGCAGGCTGGGGACGTTCGTGGGTTTCCTCTCACCATAATGCTGGCCACCGTCGTAGAAGTGAAATATTGTTGAGTACGGCGTAAAATCCCAATCAAATATATGAATGAAATGCAGAAAGAAACACTGGGACCCGGATACCATCTGGATGTTCGATAGAACAAAAGGTCTTATCCTGCTTAGGTCATTTGTGCCAGGAGCGTGTAATTTGCTACAATTTAAGCATTTACACCAACACTTGGGATATTACTCTCGGGCAAGACGACACCAGGGGGATCTCATCCGTCTCGTGTGATCAATTGCCAACTCTCACATGAATTCGTCGCTGCTCTCATTTTACTCTATGAATGCTGCAGTCTGTTGCATTCTAACAGTTTGAGATGTTTTCTTCCATACTTATCCATACTCGATACAACACTTTAATCATTGGATGTTAACTAACGTAATGTTTACTTTTTACTTGCAATGACCTTGTGCGACTGTCCGATATTAAATATTTTCCAGGAAATGTTGTGTATCTTAATAAATAAGACTATGAACTACCCCTGACTTACCTGCTTGTAGATTTATATGTACTGGTCGATATGGAAATAAAAATAAAATAAAACAGATCAAAGTGGCGGATCTGTAACCAACAGTTTGGCACGATTGCTCGTAGAACATGATGAAGAGTCACCTGAATCTGCTTACCATAACCACATTTCACGACGACGTCTTCGCTGTGTTCACAAATATCCTGATGAAAAGCCCCGTGACGGCAAGAGAATAGCGACGATTCTGTCCCGTCACATTGGGCGTTAAAAATCCAGATCGCCCCGGTTCCAGGGATGTTGGCGTTTCGACTGAGATACACCGGTTCACTGAGGAAATAGAACACTTAGGGAATAAATACACCTGTGAGTAAAAATGGCGTACGTAGGGGGGTACAAGTTGCTAGTGTTTTGACATTTAAGTAAAACTCTAAGTCATAAACTGACAAGATGCCAGATTTTACAATTTACGCATGGTCATTTTCACGCTATCAGACTGTCATTATGCCCGTTCGTGTGGCTTCTGTTCCAGTCAAAAGTACAAAATATACGAACAGGAATAGCTCTTTGATGTAGTGTTATCGGCAGGGCAATGATCCGAAGCGCCCGACCAATGCGGTCGTTCTGAGTTCAAGTCCAGCTCATGCTGGCTTCCTCTCCGGTCGTGCATGTATAGGTCACCCAGCAACCTGCGGATGATCGTGGGTTTCCCCCGGGCTTTGCCAGATTGTCCTCCCAACACAATGCTGGCCCTCGTCATATAAGTGAAATACTCTTGATTACGGCGTAAAACAACAATCAAATAAATAAATAAGTAAATGTAGTGTTATCTAATCTGCTTCCCACAACTCAGAATTTTGCTGGATGACTAAACTCCACCCCCCACCCCGGACCTGTTCCCTTTGTATTGTTTTCATGTAAGGATAAAGGAAAGCATGTTTTGAATAATCCTAGACCAGTGGCATTGAAGTATTAAATTGCAATTAGCATCACTGCATTTTACCTTATTCTGCCTTAGTCTTGATGGGATCTCTCACGGGTGAGACCTACATTTTTCATCACATAATGTACTTAACGATGTTGTCTTTTTGGCTGTGGGCTAGGTACTTCATCCAAGCTAACTTCCATATCTGCCTACAGGCATTGCTATGAACCTATGGCCTTAAAGGCCCGAAGAAAAGTTTATGAGGTGAATGACGAAAATTCTTTGTAAAAGTTCGAACAATAACTCTTGACTTTGGTTAGAATTTTAGTGAAAGGAACAAAACATCTGTTTTTCGAGTGAGGGGAAGCGAATATATGTTAAATTCTACAAACATTCGTTTGTCGTCCACACCGAAAGTGAGAGAGATGTTAACGAACTGGCTAACAACCTGGTCTTTTTATTACATTTCTCCAAAATGTAATAGTCACATTAAGATGCCATGATTGTCATGTATTAATTTGGAGGCAAGGCTGAGACCACAGCCATACAAAATGAAAGCAAGTACCCTACCATCAGGAATTTGCGTTTGAGTTTGTGACATTTTGATAAAGCTCCAGTCGTGTTCCGAATGAATGCATGGATGGATGATTAAGGCGTAGCGCTACTTAGGAAATGTTGCAGCCATTAGATGTTGAGGACATGGTTAAGTCAGAAGACAGTGTTGTCATCCGACGCAATACAAAACAGACTGGCCATCCCTTCAAGACTTTAATATGGTGGGAAAAGTTAACACAGTACTCAGGGAGACCGAGTTGGCGACAGGCGACCATGGCTGCTCGAGTGTTGAAGTTTTCTCTACAGACGGTACTCCAGCCATTTCCCACGTTGACTTCAAGTCTTCCGGACACAGAAGAATTTAATCCGACCAAACGAATTTCTGCATTGGCTTCTGTTTATATGGAGATAAAGAGAAAAATCATACTTAGTACCTGTAAAAATACATAAACTTGAGCTCGCAGCGACTGCTTTGGTCTGCGCTAGGTCGGTAATCCATTCACAATGGGGGCCCAATTAGAATTACAGCTAAGTGTTTGCATCATTGAAAAATGAGCTATAATGCGCATGGCTCCTTCATCAACCGTCTTAGAAAAATACTGTACCTAAACTTATGTTATGTGGATCTACGAATCCAACTTGCGTATTTAGATTACAGTGAAGTTATTAGAAGTACACTGAACAGCGTGCTTAGACATGATCTAATCTATCATTGCCGAAACGTGATTTATATTGACAAGTTTCTAACTGACACAGTCCAAGTTCGGTCATACGTTGTATTCAGTCTGTTTTGCAACTATAATGTGATGTCAGCCAGCACGTTATATGGCCGCAGACCATCTGTGTGTATGCTTCGGTTTTACGTCGTACAGATTTTTCAGTCATATGACGACGAAGAGTCGTTTGAATGTATTTACATATTGTGTCTTCTTCTGACAGGGCGAGACCTTGGCGCCAGAGCGCTGCCGCCACTGGAACATCACGCCGAAGACAGAAGACATGACATCCCATCCAGTCACATTAGATTTACGTCGGGCCGACCAGTCCTGTTCCCGTGCCTCTCAGTGTCCAGCGCCAGGCGAAGCAACAACATGTACAATTTTTAGTTTTTTGGTTTGATCCCGGATCTACCTATCTCGAGTTGGAATTTCTGACCACCAGGCACCGAGGCGATCAGATCGTCTGTAGTGTGATGCCTGTTGGCCAGTATCTTATAGTTGCACATGACTGGCACGAATGTATTTTCCTCCAACTTTGATCTTCAGCCCACTTCATTTTTCCCTCCTTTCCAATACACGTCATGACCACTGTTATGACAACGTCTTCAATACATTGTATCTTTTCGTTGTTATGCTAATCTGTTCAGCATATTACCTAAATCCTGTCAACGCGTTTACAGTAACGGAGTCCAGAAATCCCGACACACTAAGGTATGTAAGAGCGGTGAGTTTACAGCAGTTGACATCTTTAACTCAAATGTCCATAAGCTGAAATGTTTGTTACCTGATTTATTAAGTCTTAATCGAACTTCATTTTTGCGAAGCGGTCACATTTTCCAGAGAAAATTTCGTAATCCACTATTTTCCGTTGGGCAGTGGTTTTTGAGCTTGCACCGTTCGTCATTTCCCCTAGAAGTGTTGTTCTGCTGGATGTCATCTTGTGCTAAGCCCGATACATTACCACGACCTTTCCGGTAACTAGCCTTGCCGGACAGGTCCTGCATTTCGCAAGGACGTTTCATACGATCTATGGTCGGCCACACGTGCATACGGCCAATTGTCACTTGGAGATCAGAGATGTCTTTCACTTCCGAAATTCAGGAAGAACTGTGGATTTACCGGTTTCTGTGGGCTAAGGCTTGCCTTTTAGACTCGTAATGTTTCGAATGGGTTTGCGGCCTGCTGTAATGTCCGCAAAAATACATTTTGTTATTGTTTACACTGGTTTTTTACCTTGAATATACGTTGTACTACTTTGAATATATTATTTAGTCATATGTATTGGATTAATCTGAGTGTCTTCGTGTTTACTTGCTCGATCTTGTATAAGGCTCATCGCTGGCTAGCTGTAGAACAAACAGCTTGTTTAAGATTTTTTTCTTTCAGATTAATGGCGACTTGTGTACGGGACCTGTGATGACTCCACTGTAATCAGCATATGCTAAATGTATTCAGAAACAGCCACATTACAGCGTAAAAAATGGCATAACCAGATTTTTGGTGGTTTCCTAGATCCACGAAAACACGGGGTTACGCAAGAAAAGTATATCGCTGGAATGAATGGAGGAGCACTTCGAATAGACGCCTTCGTGATTATCACACTTTTTGGACACGCTGTTAAGCAGATGCGATACTACTATAAAACACTGAGAAACATTTTGTAGCAAAGACGGCTTTTTCATATCTGCACCCAGCTATTAGGGTTTAGAGTAACTAAGATTGAAAACGTTTTCGCCAGAACTGCAGTCGTACCCTCACCTTACGGTACCTGCAACTGACGAAGACGTCTTCGCCATGATTGTAGTCAAAGCCCTTTCATACCGTGATCACAGCCGAAGAAGACGCTTTCGGCATGAGTGTAGTGGAAACCTCAACTCACCGTAGGCATAACCGATTATGACGACTTCGTCAAGACTGTTGTCGAAACGACAATTTAGGGTACCCACAACCTATGAAGACATCTTCATCTTACCGTGGCAGACTGCAGACGTAAACACAACATACCGTATCCATCACTGATGAAGGCGTCTTTGTAATAAGTGTAGCTGACACCACTTCTTACTGTGGCAGACTGCAGACGTAACCACAACTGATAAAGACGTTCGTTTTCATGACTGCAGCTGTGACTAGAATTTATCACAATCACGAATGATAATAAAGCCTTCGTGGTGATTCCAGACTTGACATCTCAACTTACCGAAACCACAACTGAGAAAGACGTCTTCGTCATGACTGCAGTCGGTCTCACCCCAGTTGGTATGTCCACAGTCGGGTAGAGACGACTCGTCTCCTACACACTTCACGTCATCCAACCAGATCGGACCGGAACCGGGAAGTGTGTTCCCGATGACCAGTGGCCTCTCACTGAAGAATAGAAGACTGAGACAATGATTTGGTTCATTGCTGTTCACGAGAGCCATACGTCTCCCTCGATTTCAACATGATAACATAAAACTGCAGGTATTTTCTTTATGCTGATGAGCACATTTCCGTATAAAACAACAGATCATTGTTCAGCAACCTGCGGATGATCGAGGATTTCCTCCCAACCTAACGCTGGCCCCAGTCGTATAAGTGAAATATTCTTCAATAGGGCGTAAAACAGCAATCAAATAAATAAATAAATAACCCGCTGCAGAACTAACAGGAGCTGTTTTCAAACTCAACAACAATTTCGTTAAAGGTTAGTGGAGGAATATCGTTGTAGCACGTTTATCATTATTCGGGTTGCCAATCCTAGCGGTATAAAGGTTAATTCCGCATTTGTTTGTATATATATATATATATATATATATATATATATATATAATGTCATGCATGGAAAATATGCAGATAAATATTGCTTGACCCAATGAATGATTGATTGATCGATTGATTGATTTACAATGGCGCGTAATTTCATATTCGAATCTCGCCACTTTCACCTTTCCATATTCGGATAACGAATGTCGATCTAGTACACTTTTTGTTATTTGAGTCTTGAACACCGTGCTAAAAGCAGAAGTTTTTTGCATAATGTTTGTATGAACTGAATGATTGATTGATTGATTCACAATCATTCTAGCACGTGTTTCCTTATTCGGATTTCACCTCATTCATTGTTCGAATAACAGTATGAATGTTAGCCTCACAGTCGCTTTTACTTATTCAAATATCGAATACCCTGCATACACGCTATGAATGTACTAAATGTTTAACTCTTAAACATAATGCGCTAGCACGTTATTCGTGTTTCGGTTCTCGAATAACCTGTTACAATTAAGAAAGTTACCTCCCCTTTCGTTTTACTTTTTTCTTTTGCTAATTAGACGTCGTGCAAAAAAGTATGCATGAATTGATTGATGGATTGGTTTACTAAATGATTGACGGATTCATAATTATCCTGGCACACATTTCATTATTCGGATCTCACCATTTTCACTTTTCGTTATTCGATTATTGAGTAGCCAAAAGTTACAATAAGTAAGATAACCATAAGGGAATCAATTCATCAATCAATCAGTTCATACTTTCATACTTTCCTTGCGCGATATTTCGTATTCGAATGACACAAAAATGTGGTGCTAGCATCTAAGGAATAAAGAACGTGAAAATGGTAAGATCCTAATCCGAAATATGTGTCACCAGGATTGTCAATCAGTCAGCCAGTCAGCCATTCAGTCAATGAAATCAATCAGTCCTTACAAATATCCTGCTAAATTCCATATTGCTTGTACATTGTTCTAAACTATAATAACGAACGATGAAAAACGAGTATTCCGCTATAGAAGACTCGTCCAGCAAGGAGTCCTCTGAACTTGAAGATGACATTTATTTATTTATTTTTATTTTGTTGGATTGTTGTTTTACGCCGCACTCAAGAATATTTCACTCATACTACGGCGGCCATCATTATGGTGGAAGGAAACCGGGAGAAACCTACGATCATCCGTAGGTAGTTGGCGGACCTTCCCGCATGCGACCGGAGAGGAAGCGGGTATGAGCTGGACTGGAAATCACACTGACAGCATTTAACATGAGAAGCTACATGGATTATTATAGGCTCTCTTATAGGATCCATCAAAAAAAGTACAAACAACATCAAAGAGATCTTAAAGGTCGATGACTTAAAAAGTCATGAAAGAATATTTGTAGCTAAGTCTGTTGTTTTGTGTGACTAGAAATAAATATCTTCTTCGAATGTATTAAATTGTGCACCATGAAATCTGACAAAAAATGAAATCACTCACCAAACAGTAAGGGAGGATATGCTTGTAGTTCATGTTTCATCAATAGAAATGATAAGTTTTTAGGCGACCTCAAATCCTCCGATATTTTATCCTCAGTTCATTAGGCTAGGTTCATAGGGTAATTGTTCAATTTCGGGAACCCTAGACTATAAGGACTCTTTTTTTACGTTTTCTCGTAAATTCCCGGGAGTAGTGTTTGAATTTTATAACTGGACCATTCAGGACAAATGAAACTGTACATACAAAGGCGATTTATTTTCAAACAGATTAGACATGGCGTTCGAAAAATCTCGAGAGGTAGCGTGGAAACACCATTCAAGGTTTTCATTGAGTGAAAATGTTTGCTCCAGAAAGGATGTTTTTTTTACGCAGCATTAACGTCTTACCCCTTCTGTGCACAGCTTTCTCCGCGATGAAAATAATTCCCTCCCTTTATCCACGATGTTTTCTCCGCCATGCAAATGGGTTTCTCTGTCGTGCAAATATTTTACTCCTAGTGTAAAGACTTGCTCGGCTTTCTCTGGACTCATACCCACTCTCTGGACTCATACCAACTCTCCCTGTCATGGATTTTTTTTTCTGTACCGTAAGGGTCTTCTAATGGGTAGAAATAATCTTCTTCGCTATTCAGGGCTTTCTTTAAATGTTTCATTGCTGCTCAGCTGAAAAACCTTTCTATCCAAAGAAAACGACCATACATTGCGGAGAAAATTTTATCCCGGGCAAAAACTTTTTCACGCTGCGAAGAAAACATTTTCAGCTGGAAGAAAATAAATATGAATACAGCGAAATCCTTAAAACCACAGCGGATGTCTCAACATTTGGTTGACAAGTATTTTTATTGCGGTAAAATATATTTACATGAAGTAAAAAACTCTTACATAGAGGAGAGAACCCTTGAATAGCAGAGAGAACCTTTGCACCGCGGAGAATGCCTTCCCACCTCGAGCATCCTTATTTACACCGCACAGAAAACATTTCCATCGCGAAAAAACCCCACAGTGACAACGTTTACGCAGCAGAGAACGCGTGCTTCGGTGTTTTTCGAGCATATATTACAGCAGATTAATTAGGCCTATCTGTTTCCATCTGTCGTGTTTTCTCGCACACCTTATCTTTTACGTTTTTATGATAAATTACAGCGGAAAAAGCACTGCACGAAAATGGTGATAACAAAATGTCCAACGATATTTCAACTAAATCAGAAACTCTGAATCTACATACCCAGAGAAGCCAAGTTGACGACACGCCACTTTGGCAGATGTTGCTCTGAATAAGTCGTCACAAACCGTACCCCATTGGTCGTTATGGTACACCTCCAGCCTTCCGGCCATCGAGGTGTTCACGCCGACTAAGCGAATGTCTGCGGAAATAAATGGGGAAAAAAATCTAAAAGTAAAATATATGGAGCAGTAAGACCAGCTGCTTCTTGGTTTAGCGTTTTTTGCATCGGCTTTTTGATGACTGACACTTTGTATCGGCTGTTTTGGTCTTTCCTTTTCTCAATTTGTTTTGTTCCGATTCTTGACTACAATTCGACATTTCTCACTGTCCATATTTGAAAGAATATCAAGCTCTCAATAACCTCAATTTAGGCGCATATTTCACTCCTCTCAAAGAACATTTTAGGGATTGCAATATTCTGACGCATTCCTATATCTTTTACAATGTGCGAAAGTCGCCAACCTCAGCGGTGAATGCCACTCTTTTAAGCTCGGCATCAACGAGAGTTTAAGACATAACTCAATTCGACTCAACTTATCGCACCGTGTCGGTCCCAGCGGCTGATAAACGCATAACTTAAGGTAAAAGACAGCTCAGGAACGAGGCACTGTTCCTTAAAAACTTCATAAAGCTTTCTCTTGAATGTATAATCCTGTTTGAAAATGTAAGAATTCATTGCTGAATTATCTTTCTTTGAAGTGTAGGGTATTATGCTGATGACTGGGGATCTGAAGGCGCCCAAGCTTGTAAGCCTATGAGGGGCTGACCAGAGCTAAGATATGTTAGCTGTTTTTAATCAGTGGTGAAAATGTTCTGAGTTGTCTTTCAATGTAACATGCAATAACATAGGGGCAGCACACTGTTTTAATATTATATTTTTATCAAGTACATCGGTGAACAACACTGCAAAGAATTTCCAGACCATTTTGTTGTGTCAGGAGTAACTTTCCTGATAATTTCATGTAATAAACTGGTATATACACTTACGTTGCAAACGCAACCCTGGCTGCTTACGACAGTCTTAGGTGACAAGTATGTTCCGCTTGGAATAATTATGTCACTGCCCAGACAGAACGGCTGCGTTTCATGCTAGGTGTCGGGAGGCACGGTCAGATAATAGCTGTTAAAAAAGTACTTTACCTATTTTCCAGCGGTTTTGGCAAACATAACTTCGAACATGAGCTGCCTTTCACTTTCAGACAGTTCACGAGGGGAATACGTCTCCACTTGTCATGAGTCGCGTCGTTATTTCGCATACACAAGTGCTCATGACCCGACGCAGCAGTCGAGTTGAGATGAATTGGGTCTTGGGATATCGAGTATGCCGAGCTAAATGACCCGACGATACAGCTAAGTGGACTTTGGTCTTAACCTCTCATTAATGCCGAGCTTTAATTTGATCTGATTTTTATTTCCATTGCTGGTTTACGCCGTACTCAAGAATATTTCACTTTCACTACGGCGGCCAGCATTATGGTGGGAGAAAAACGGACAGAGCCCAGTGGGAATTCACGTAATGTCGGAGAAGAAGACAGCATGAGCTCGACTTGAACTCACAGCGACCGCATTGGTGAGAGGCACCTATGTCACCACACCGCGCTGTAGATAGCAGTCCTCCTGTTTTTGACTCGTGGCTGGCGTGTAAACTGTTGACTTTCCCATATATTCAATTGATTTAGTGGATCCAAAATGTCGCTAGATATATCTCCTACAATGCGAAATGAAAAGTTTGATGCGTTATATTTCTGC
Organism: Acanthopleura granulata; assembly: GCA_016165875.1. NCBI lineage: Eukaryota > Metazoa > Mollusca > Polyplacophora > Chitonida > Chitonidae > Acanthopleura > Acanthopleura granulata. The sequence continues at coordinate 694,904 of JABBOT010000026.1, read as the reverse complement.
ACTGAGAGAGAAACAAGTCGCGTAGGGACAAAATCATATTTGCTGTTGTGGTACCTACATTTAGCGTTAGACATCCGACTCAATCAAAGTGACCAAACAATATGTAATTAAATAAATTACGCAAGCTGTGCATACGTGAAAAGTATCACAAGCGAAAATACAATTCAGCACTTCCATCACGCCTATGACGCAAGTGAAATTTTAATGAAATTGTGTGCAACTGTTCAAAAATTTTTTTACAACCATAGCCTAGAGATGTGGGCAACGGACTCACGCTCGGATACCAGAGTGGCTGAGGAGTTTGTGAGCGTTACGTGAATGGCTGGGGAGGGAACCTGATAGTGTGTGGTGTTACGAGACTACATATTCAAACTGTCAACGTTTTAATGGTGGTGCGAGAGAACATCTAGAGACTAACGAACGCTTACATTGTAAAGGTTTGAGAGATTTTTTTCCGCGCATATGTACAGTCGAGCTGTAGACCCTCTTGTGGGTATGTTTTGAAGAACAGAATATTTTCTCGAACAATTTTCAAAGCTCAGAGACGCAAAGCGCATTCTGAACTCCCCATTGGTTTCGGGTCGGCTGTCAGCCCGACAACGACAGCGGCAAATGGGCATTCCCGAGTTAAACGAGGGTTGGACGGTAAATTGTTTGAAATGTTGATGAATAGGAATCGTCTACTTTCTAACGTGCACTTCCTCACGTGTACACATGACCACGTGTTGTCTAAAATGCTCACTTCGTTCGCTATAATCGTATATATCTTTAAGACATTATGATGCTATTTTTTATGTAAAACTGGTCTTTTATTTAGATTATTTATTTATTAGATTTAAGAAACAATGGTCTTTTTTCTGGTTTAATATTGTCCGTTTTAGCCAGGAAAGATTTGAAATTTTAGAAAGAAGCGGACTTTTATTATAGTCTGTTTCTTTTCACTTATTACCCATTTTCAGCTCTCTGTAAAATCACTCATAGTACATACCGAAATTGCCTTCAGTTTGGGACGGATAACAATCTCTACACAATGATAGGCTGGACATCCATATTATTGCAAGGTAAATGCAGCGGAAGGCTTTCTTATGATTCACAATGCAAAGCCTCATCGGCTTGTTTTCGGGGAGAAGACTTCCTTGGCTCGGGTGAGATCATAATTTTTCAACAACAAGTAGTATGCTGGATAATGGGTAGGGTCCAGAATGTTTGACGGAAAGCGACACCAGTAACCTATACTGTGGCCGACTTTCCTCTAAACCCTGTTTCTGACACTGTCGTGTTTGGAATTGTTTTAAAGCTTTAATAAAACCTTCCTCAATAAAATTAGATATTATATGTGATATAGTACGGCTTTAGGTATATATGTTCAGGACATGCTGTCATCTGAAAAACAACTTTGTCCCTTCCCAGAGAGCCCAGGTAGTAGGGTAAGGTTTGTTATAGGTAAGAGTTTGTCCTAACGGTATGGAGTGCTACTGTGAAACTAATTACTCTATGCACCCACTGTCCAGCATGTCACTGGTTTTTTAATACTTGTGTCACCACCCGAGGCAATTAGATCTTGGTGTCGAAAACAACTTCTGGAGCTTAATATTATGAATTAGAAAAAGTATTTAAACGGAATTTTCTTTGGAATGATGAGGACGTTCATCATATCAAAGTGTTGAGCTTCATTTGTTACAGATCACTACAGTAAAGGCAGTTTTGGCAGCTATTATGACTGATTTCACACATAGGTCAATATTAACTACGAGCTTAAGGAAACAGACTACACATAGTTTTATATAGATCTCTATATATGCACCATGCTGTGTTGCTTATCTAGTCACGTGATTTTATTGTCGTCAGTGTCAGTGAATTTGATTGACAAGCAAGATAAACATCCGTGAGAACCCACATTTTTTCGCAATCACGTTGCTCAAGATCGAGTCTTGTTAGGCGTGTCGTTACACATGTCTATACTGATGCGTGTGTTTGTGAATTTAGACGCCTTGGTGTTCATCAACGTATTCAGTAGAAAAATCCAATGTATAATAGAACGTCTCTTTCAATGAAATGTCATCTTACTCTTTAAGGGGATTCCATCTGTCATGTATGTAACAGTCGTGTTTAGAGGCCAGAGCGATGTTGTAGTCTGTGTCGCCGGGGGGCTTGACTAGAACAGAAAGAAGAGGGGAAAAAATTTTGCATGCATGTCAATTGCTATGAACGCTGAAAGAATACTATTGGGTTTGTTTACCTAAACGCATCTTATACCAAACTGATTAGATGGTGGATTTATTCCATTATATTGTGTTTAGGACCTTACCAGAGGATATTTCACTATCGTTGCCATTCTCGTGAGTAGGGAAAAGCACAGGGACCAGTTTCATGAAGCATACTAAGTGCAAAGTGGCATGTTGCCGTGGTTTACTCACTTTCTTTATTTATTTGACTGGTTTTTAACGGTGTTTCACTTATACTACGGCGGCCAGCAATGTGGTTCCAGGAAACCGGACAGTGTGCGGGTGAAACCCATTTACTCAACTTCAGTCTGCTTCATGAAACAGACCCACATCTTTGGTAAAGCACTATCACACATGCGCCACGTATTGTTCTACATCCTCGGAGAGCAAGCTCATTGTGAATGCCATTTTGGTGAAAAGCACCTGGCACCCAATAGGCTTCGCAGTCAGGTAGAACTAACCTGGACCACAAGTCGAGTCGTCTCTTGTCAACTATCAAACCGTTGGCTAAAAGGCCAAAACTAAAACATAAGTACCGCGCGACCACAACAACCTATGATAAGAGGCACAATGTGCATTAAGTACTGCTATTATACCGCATGTGCGTTTCTCTTCCTCTTACTGAGTCAAATGACGACATTTGGAGCTCAGCAACTCGTGATGCTGCACCCAGTGATGTCGTCTGCGCGACAAACGCAGTGCATCACCCCCAGGCGTGCCACGTCACATTTCTTTTGGGTGACGTCGTGAATTGTCTCCCGTTGTAATCAATTTTCTTTTCTGTATACATTCTGCTTGTTGTATCAAGCAAAGTGGAAATGAACACCCTGTGACATTACCGATCACAGTGTGTCATGTGGTATAATAAATCAAACATTACACATGTTGAAGAGTGGAACATCCTTATTCGCCCCCCGAAAGCTGATGTACAACTCGCGATGCCAGTGTGTCTCGATGCCAATGAAACACACACTGGTGCATTAGTTCACATGCGCACAACGGGTCCAGCGTGGGATAAACAAAGGCACGAGGTCATTTAAGCCTAATCCACAGGCTTTGGCCTCAGAGCAAGATTCAACTCAGCTTTTGCCTTTTTATGTGCAGTTTGGTCTGTTTTCGATGCGAAGTAGATGTAAAACCTCATGTGTCGCAAAGACGCTGATAAAATGCACAAAATTATCTGAACTCTGACAGCCAGGTGTGACAATAGTTTAAAATATAGCGTTGGGTTGTTTGTCTGGCAGCAAGGCAAACACGCACATGCGCACTGGGAACCGATACATGTACATGTATTTAGATTATATAGAAGATTCGGTCACTGGATGGGTTCTTATGTCCAGTGTTTTTTGTTATGGCGTTCTGTAGTGAGTCAGCACTTCATCTATATCGGCCTAAGGACCGTTCTATGACGTAAAGTCATCTTCAAGTTATTTAAGCTTTCAAATCTATTTTACTATAGTTGAACAATTTTTAACGCCCATCGTGTATGTGGCCGTATATATCAAGGAAAAACAAAACAAAACAGACCTGTTGTGAGAAGCAGATGTCACTGTTACATCCGGATGTTTCACAACATTTTTGACACAGATGAGTCTTCCTCTTTTCTCGGGTATCACCCGTTCGACGACCGATGACGTTTCCCGTTAGCAGGTGACAAAACTTGAAAACAAACAAAGCCAAATCAATCCTGGCAGGACATGGAGCAATATCTTTGGAATGAATACTGGACATTATCCAAATATGGCTTTCCAGTTAAATAAACATCGTAATATTTCGCTAATAACTATTTATTTATTTATTTTATTTGATTTGTGTTTCACTCCGTTCTCAATGTATTTATTTATTTAATTGGTGTTCTACGCCATACTTATAAGGCAACGACCAGTATAAGGATGGGAGAAAACCGGGCATACCCCGGGGAAAACCCACGACCATTCGCATGTTGCTCGCCGCACTCAAGAATATTTCTCTTTTACAACGGCGGTCAGCTTTATGGTTGGAAGAAACCGGGCTGGGGGAAACCCATGACACTGTACAGATTGCGAACAAGCTCGCTGATAACTAACGTGCATTTAAGTTATTAGATTCGCAGTATTCTACTGATCTCAGAGATGCCTTTTGAGATTCGCTTGAATTTTGAATGATCACCTATTTCAAAGTAAATTCCACCCTATCAGTAAGATTTTAATCCATTTACTCTCCGGCCGTACGTGGGAAGGTCAGCCAGCAACCTACGGATGATCGTTTCCCCCGGGCACTCCCCGGCTTCCTCCCACCATAGTTCTGACCACTGTCGTATAAGTGAAATATTCTTGAGTACGGCGTAAAACACCAATCAAATAAAAAAAATAAAAGATACATTTTTGTGACATCTGTGGCGGAATTTATCTTAATGACACAACATGAAGAAAATGTACCTAAAATGTTTGAAATCAACAGGGAACACAAGTTTTAGTTTGACAAAGGGAAATCATTCATTTTACTTGGGATTTTAAAAATTTCATTAACGCTCAGTTGCAGTACGACATGACTTTCAACCTATACTAAAAAGGTCATAAGATGATGCCAGAAAACCCAAAGTGTGCATGAGCACGGGAATGTCTTCAATCACCGAATCATAGTAGTACACCTGCATGCAACGTAATTTTTTGATTCGTCCAATTTTAGTACGACATGCCTGTCAACCTATAGGACAGAAAGCCAGAATGAATGAGTGAAGGAATGATTACGGCTTATTGCCACGTCGGCAGTATTTCAGCCATATCATGGCGAAAAGAGAGGCAGAAGATGATAACGTGCTCTGTGAGAGGAAGGTCGAACACACCCATTAACAACCAAGATTTGGTCTCGTGTACTCACCGACTCGGACACACAACCCAAAGTGTGCCTGGGTATTGGACTGTCTTCAATCACTGACTCAGAGTAGCACACCTGCAATGTGATTTTTTGATTCGTATTCTTCTTTCAGTACTCGCTATAATTATTTATTTCTTCATTGGTTTTTTCTAATTTTTCTTTAGTCAAGGACATCTCATATTTGTATTTAACCTCAATACATATCTTTTTACCTAAATTTGCCGAAGGCACCGTGATAGCGGGATTGTACGTTGCCACTTCTTAAAAACTCACACAGTTAGAGTACAGCCTTAACTGAAGCAAAGTGACAATAGGCCGGATATCACCGGCAAAATGTAACCACTTGACAACTTCAGCACTGCCGTGCGTGCTTTAGTTTTACTCTCTACTCTCTCTGTATTCTTTTATATTGTTGTTTTTTCTATTCAGTTGTTCATATATTTTAATTTTTGTTTAATTAACAATTGTATATTAAATTATAAAGGGATTATTGATTCTTTATGTCACTGCTGTGAGTAACTCATTCATTAAATTCTGCTATTCTTTTGTAATAAAAATTATGAGTACGCCGTTCTGAAAGGTATGTGTCATACACTGAAGTATCAGAAACGATAGATAAATGAAATTGGGCATGTTTCAGTCGGTGCCTGAACGCGTCCCCTGTGTCTTACGTCGTTAAACATAGGTTCAACTACAGTAATGTAATATAAAAGACTACATCAGAGAGTAAAACCAGAGACGTCACCACAGTGTGATACATGCCAAAACGTGCCAAAACGCGGCCTGTTGTCAATTTGCCTCAGTTAGCGTTTTTTTCTTTTGTAAGAGTTCTTGTAAGTGTTTACGTAGTAATATCCTACACGCCCCTTAGCAAAAGCTAAGACATGTTATCATATGTCCCAATACATTAACTACGAGGCTCAGCACACAAGCCATGAAAATGTCCTGCATCGGCCTCCATTCGTATTGGCACGTGAAGGGTCACTTCGAATGCATGTACACATTGCAAACACAGAAGAGAGACATGTATATCAAGGGCCCATTACACATAATCATTTCTGACTGAAAATTTTACCAACAATTTAGATCAAATTACTATTCATATTTACTTGGTATTTTATGCCGTGCTGCGGTGTATTTAACTTATACGACGGCGGCGAGCATTAGGATACCAGCCTAAGCTCGGGGGAAACCCATGACGATGCTCAGGTTCCTGGAAGACCTTCTCATGTTGAAATTGTTGGGCCTTGGAACAATCACCATTTTCATAAGTGTCGCCAAAGTGGTTTCGGTATATCAGCTTCCAGTATAAAAAAGAGTAAGTATTTTGATTGCAGTTTAAAACAGCTGTGTGAAATCCACCAGCAAACACCCCTTCTGATACCTTGTAGTGAGCTGGCGTCCGCGAGTGATAACGAGCACATAAATCCTAGGGGCCTCTTTCACAAACCTTCCATAGCCGCCTGAAGTCGGTTAGTCGGCTAAGGGTCGTTTAGCCGTTTCACAACAGTAAAACTCTTTATTGCTTAGGCGACTTACCATAGCCGGTGATGTGACCACTCTGCTGTTATCGGGGTGGTTGAATTATTGATGATGATTGTTAAATTAGCTTCAAGATATAAACAAAATAAATTACTGTTTCTGAATATCAGAAAAAGATGCTAAGTTCTTCTTCATTTTCGTTATTGACACAGCTTGTAAATAAGGAGCGATAACTCTTACCATAGACAGTCGAAACAAAACAACAATAACGGATCGGCTTTTGTGGATTGTGAGCTTTAAAAAGACTTATATGAGCTAAAAGAAGCTGATATGTTCCTAAATTTCTTCAATCAAGACATAAACTTTCAAAAACTGTATATGTAACACTTTTAAAGCCGAATTTGTTTCCACCTAAACACTCTGGGAAATGACTAAGGGTTTCAAGCTGACTTTCAGAATCTAAGACAAAAAGCTTTAGTCCATAGCCAAATATTTTCTTTGTGAAACGAGATACACAGAATTACTAGTCGGCTAACTGAGTTAATCTTAGATTAGCCCTTAGATTTTTTGTGAAACAGGCCTCAGCACACCTCGTGTGGATCGCAGTGTTACACCACGTGACAAACGTTTGCATCATTGCATTCTAATCCTCGCTAATGGACAGTGACAATGCGCCCCAGATGATGAAGAACTGCGATACCAACTCACCTCGTGCGAACCGCAGTGTTTGACCACGTGACACTCGTTTGGGTCGTCTGTGTTGTCACAGGAAAAGCAAGAAAGTGGTTGCGGGCCTGCAGAGTGAAGAAATACACCATAACCCGATTTGTTACTTAATGAGAAAAATTAATAATCACTGGGAAAGCCGTTTCACCAACAGATAGAATTCTTATGTTACTATTTCCCAAGCCGACGGCAACAGAAGTCTTTGCATCATGAATGGGTCAATGGACTCTTTACCTCGGGTTTTCAGTCACAGATTCTATCCATGTTTTTAGCATGTGGGCTAAATTGGATAAAAAGTGACCTGTCATTAGGCTTGCTTTTTTTTTCTTTCTTAAAGGCCAGAAAGGCGTTTGATTTTGCAAACCATCTGGAGGTTTGGGAGCAAACTGGCCGACCGAGGAAATCCAATGTACCGCATGCGATTGGGTCATTTAGAATTTAATAAGAGATAGTTGTGATGTCACATAGTTCCAACAGATGATTCGCTTTCAAGAATCCACAGATAGAAGTCTGCGAGTGAGTACATATTATTCGCCTTGAATGGTAGGCCGGCTTACGAACATCGTCGCTTGAACTGTAGACCTGTGCTTATGTAAACGAGTTATCGGGCAGCTATCAACGCAATCGCCTTTTGGAAAGATATATTGATTATTGCTTTATAGGATATTGTTTTATCAGTTCATCTGAAATAGTCGAGATTGCAAAATGACCAAGAAGCGCCCAAAATGCAAGCAAACACACTCAACTGCCAGCAAAATTCAACACAGTAGATTGCAAATTACATTTTGTAATTTTCTGATACAAAATGATCGATTCTGGTCGGTTTGATTTGTACGTGTCGCACTTTTATTTACGGTTTTGAACGCACGAAACATGGAAACATGGAATAGCAAAAAGATCAATGTGATGGTCTTCTGTATCCATTCCTATGAAAAATACCAACGCTTATCCACACTAGCCTTTGCACCTCTTTCAAAGAACCTACATACTACAATTAAGGGGTAAGCGGTGTAATGCTATCTAAACCCGTTTGGTATTATGAATGGTGTAAAGGAAGATGGAATATTTTCACCATATCCGTATTTCTCATGGTATGAATTTACATCAGTCTGCATGCTGTTGATTGCGGCTTTCGGCTGGGATGCTTGTTGTGTCTCAGGAAAGACAGTGAGTGGTTTTATACTCCGGTCGCATCCACACATGAATCCCACACCCACTGAGCAAGTGAAAAGTTATTCTTTGTGTTTATAATATCATAAAGCGAAGTGACTATTAGGTATAAAAACAACAATTCAAGTTTGTATCCAACATTCAGGAGCACAGAAAATGGTAGGGACGGGTGGTGATTGGCTGTGACTCTGAAGTGTGTTGAAGTACTGCCAGTTAATTTTGCGGGTATAAACTATGACAAATACTGGTTGAAAAAAGTCCATTATTCGTGGCTACAATTAAACAGGGAAAAATATCATCCCATGAGCAAGTGCCCCCCACACCCTGTTTCTAAGGCGATAGGACGCTAGTACCTGGTTTATTAGTAGCTGATTTATTTTCAGAAAATGGTGGTCAACCCTGATGATATTTGGATATGTAGGCCAGGCATCTAGTTATATGACAGTATGTGTCATTTGGGCCAACGAAAACTAGGGAATACAGTTTTAGGAGGGTGTTCTTTGTGAAACTACTACATAAATAATAAGGCTATTTTTGTGTGTTTTTATAACTATTAACTGGTATGTAAGTTGCATCTTTTGGTACCACATTGCAAACAATTGTTGACAAATACATGAATACGGTAACATCACATTGTTGAAACTTCTGGGTTGATATATATGTTGGTGCTGACAAGAGTAAAGTCCGGAGTTCTTCTGTTGAGATTTTCAAGTCTGTTTTCACAATGGTGTGCGAAAATAATTAGGCATGTCTATGATAATTGCCCTGCGGAAGTTTTTGGCTTCTCACAGCATTAAACATTAGAGCCATCAGTTTACCTTTTGTTGTTGAACAGAGGTGGGTGTTACAGGCATCACCTGAACAGCATCGCTCGCACAGTGTTACTGTTGGTTCTACGCCTCGTCTCTTCCCGTTGAAAGATTCCAACAGGCTGCATTCCTGTCGGCAGTCAAAGACAAGCAAGACGAAACTAAAAAGAGGTACACTCTGTCACGAAAGGCACGTGCTCATGGAAAGGACACCAAACGTCACGACAGGCAAGTGCTCATGACGAGACACCAAAACTCTGTCACGAACGGCACGTGCTCATGGAAGGGATGCTAATGACGCTTTTGAAAACAGTATCCATACCTCTGTTTACCTTTAATGCTACTTTGATGCAATCAAATCCATTGGTGTGGATGAATTCAAAAGAATGCTTTTACGGACTATATTTATATATTTGGGCTTTGATGAAATAACATGAACTTACTGAAGGAAAAACGAAATCACATGATCCTGAACTTTGTCCTATTGTCGAGACTATTTTCTGTTTAAAATCCTGCACAACGGAAATCTTGGATGCATGCAAGAAATGTCGTTATCCGTCAGACCTATATCTGTCTTAATGGTCATGCCCGTTGCCAGGATTTTAGAATTCATATCCTCAACTGCACCACTATGTTCACACACTGCCGAATCTAATCTTACCCCTTGTATTTTGCAGCCCAAATTATACCACGTGGCTCCGCTGGAATTGGCCAGATGTTCTGTATAGCATTCCTGTGAGGAGGTACAAAAAATAGTCATAGATAACACGAGATCACGTGTCACATGTGTACCTCACATAGGGGTGAGACGTTTCAAAAGGACATACACGAAACCAGCACCTCTGAGATAAAGTAACGGAATTTGATACGATATGGTACTTTGGTTGATAAGTGAAGGAAGTTCACCTGGTGTGCCCAGCATCGTTTTGTTTGAAGGCAGTCTGATGGTCTCTCTACTCCTTTACAGCTGAGGCATTTTGGCCCATAAATGTCGGCCGAGGAAACTCCTGCAAAATAAACATCTGATCTTGTGTCTGAAAAAAGTTCACATAACGACATCAGTTACTTGAATTGCTTTGTTTACTCATACATACTACATGCTTTCTTTTTCGAGTGGGGGTGGGGGTAGGGGGTCGTATAAAAATAATAATCACCGGTAATAAAATTCCGTGTATATATTGGGTGGCAATAAATATCAATTTCCATAACACAATGTTCAAGTTGGCTTCGCTCACAAGTTGGTTTCGCTCACAAGCGGATGGATGACCGCCATTGCAAAGATTGAAATATTCGCGAGTATGCGCAAAACCAACTTGCTCGCACTTCGTCGAAAAAACTCTTGCTGTCTTTCCAACCATTACCTCATTTCAATAACCATGACACAAAATTACACTAGAGAACATTTTTCACCACAACCGTTTAAAACATTTAAATAACCTACTTGTGACTGACAGGCACGTGAGTAGAACGAGAAAACCTACAACAAAGATATATACAAGGATTAAGTTACGTTACGTTAGCTCAGTAAAAGTCTATGTTTTGTTTATTTGTCAGTGATAACAATGCTTTCATTTGGTGAAGGCGGATGAATGCGGTCGTTTTCTATTTAGGAATGGAGGAAGGCTGTATTTTGAGACTACCTGAGAATGGTGTTTTCAAGAAAGCTGGTTTTTGAGGTAGCAAGGTTGTGTTCAAAGATAGTTAGAAAGAAAATGTTTTAAGGAATGGTGGGAGGAAAGGGGCATGGAGTTTTGAGAAGAAAACGGAAAGTGGAGCTTTTGAAAACGGGAGGACAGTGTTGTTTTGAGGAACATTGTGAGGAAGTGATAGTGGTGTTTTTCGAGGTGGGGTTTGGTGTAGCAAAGCTAATTGTTTTACACAGAGTGAGAGGTGTAAATATTTTAAGGATTGTAGGGGTTTCTTTTATCTAGATAATCCAAAAATAAGAAACTCATCGGTCCAGAATAACTTTAAGCTAGCTCACTTTATTTTAAAACCACGCGAAAAATTGACATTTAAAGAAACAACATTAAGCCATTTACAAATTTTCTTTTCTTCTTTATTTATTCAATTGATTGGTACTTTACGCCGTAATCTAGAATATGGGTCTGTTTGTCCAGTCATCCAGACATGCTCACTCGAGCTATTGGTAAGGTTATAAGGGCAAAGAATTGGTTTGATTTCCGTACCAGTAACCTGTAATGATTGTAATGAACATCATTGGCTTTTTTCTATTTACCTAATTCGGTTCAGTACGGTACGGGTAGGGGGGGGGGTGTTTAAGTTGCTATTACTTATGCATTTACAAGATAACTCCGAGGTAAATTGACAAGCGATCGATTTTCCCCAGTTACGTTTGCCAACTATATGACACTGCCGTCGCGTCTCTTGTCTTATGTATTATTTATTGGACTGGTGTTTTTCGCAGTACTCAAGAATATTTCACTCGTACGATGGCGACCAACATTATGGAGGAAACCGAAGAGAGCCCTGGGGAAACACACGACAGTCCGCAAGTAGCTGGCAAACGTTTTTAATGTACTAAGACTACGACTAAGGCTACATCATTTTATGCCTTAGCATCCCCTAGGCCTGGTCCCTTTGCCTTTTTTTTCATGCTGTTGAGAACATATGTTAAATTTGATTACAATACAGTTTTGAGAAATTTTAGAGCATTGACGACTAGTATAGTGCATTTATCTTTACAGCATTTTTTTCTGTTGCCTAATTTTGCTCAAGTCATGGTGCTAGGGGGTGTAAACTATTACTTCTTAAACAGTTACGTGAACAGTCGGAATCAAACCCTGACTGAGGTAAATTAACAAGAGGGCGGATTTCCTTTGCCAACTATCCCACTGTCGTTACTGCTCTGTATTTACACTATATATGTTGTAGTCTTTTATACTTACTTATTCATTTATTTATTCATTTTATTCGTGTCTCACACTCAAGTACAGAATATTTCAATTTTGACGCCAGGAATCCGGGCAGAAGAGGGGGAATTCACAACACCACCCACAGGTTACTGGGCGACCTTCCCACGTACAGCCGCAGAGGAAACCAACAGGAGCTGGACTTGATATCACAGAGAGCGCAGTAGTGAGAATGTGCTGGATGCGATCTTGGACTGGCAATTTTTGAGCTCTCCCACGCCTCAAATGTTCCTGACGGCACCAAGATGCTGAAAACGCCCGTGTCGTCATTTAGGATAAATTGATGGCCTTCCATGGCTTACAAGAAAATTAAGTGAGCCCGATCTACTCATCATCTGTTCGTATCATGTAGGGAAGGTTTTCAATTTCATTTCATTTCACTTACTTCACAAGAGGCAGTGTACATAGGTGTGTGACACATAACTAATGTGTAAATTAATAACAAATAATTGTAAACAATGTATCAAACTTATTCCTGGCAGGAACAGAAACCGCAAGGGATTTACATTATCCCATATTTGATGAGAAAAAGAGTATGGACCCACAGCATTTCCAATTAAATGCCAAAATAACTGTATAAACAAGAATAATGCACACACACAGACTCACATATACCCACATGCATTATATAGTGAAGACATATTAGATGCAAATCAAATATCTTGATGAGGACAGGATTTTACTTAAGTAAAAAATTACGATGCAAGGTTAATCTCCCTAGAAGGGAAAATTATTAAACGGGTACTCCCTTAGCAAGGACTTGAAAAGTGACAATGATGTGCGGTTTTTCAGTGCGGAGGGCAATTTGTTCCGTTGTACAGTATATAAAGATGACAAATTAGACTTGTGAACTGGTCGATAAACAGGAAGACATGATGCACTTTTGCATGAAGATGGATGTATGATCGTTTCGGAAAGAAAGCTAGAATAAATTTTGAACACACGCTTGGTGAGTAGCAAAATTTATCTGTTAATTATAGTGTGACGTAATTATTAATTAGTGCCAGCGACAACATTTCATACTGAATAAATTAAGGCTTGGTGTTCTCAAGTCTTTTGGAAAAAGTTATGATTGGTGGAACTCTTTTTTGGTGCAAGAAAATGGGGACTTGTTGCGTTTGATAAGTATTACCCTAGACAACATTGCAATAAGAGAGATTGGAGTATACCTCAGGAGAGTAAAACACAACCAGGGCTTTTTAACTTAATGACTCTTTTATGAGGTTAATTTCGTCTAAATTTTTAGATACTTTTTTTTAGAAATTTCGCTTATATATGTGGTCCAGCTAAGCTTTGCAATTAAAACACAAGGCCTGAAGTCATTCTTCGTCTTACGCACAGGAGTTAAGTGCATGAATTGCGTTTTTGTAACATTTAAAGATAGTTCATTGCTTCATAGCCAAAAATAAATGTTCCCTATTTCTTCATTTATTAATGTGGTTAACGTACGGAGTTCATTGTGAGGCAACAACAAGCTCGTGTCATTTGCGAACAGGTTTCTTATCTAGAATTCTCGATGCATTTATGATATCATTTATACAAATTAATAGTTAAATAAAGCCCTGTGGGACTTTCCATGTTATGGAACGAAAACTAGATTTACAATTACTATAGAGCAAACATTGTTTCCTTTCTGCCAAGTAGCTGCGGAACAGCTATGCTAGATTTTTAAACTTCTTTAGCCGTAATAAGCTGTTGGTAAAGCTTTGCATGCGATACGGAATGATAAGACTTGAGGCCAAATTGATTCGGATTTAGTATTTCGTTATTTTCTAAAAATGCAGTAACTTGGTTTTTAGCGAGTCTTTCAAAGACTTTGCTTAAGCAAGGCAGTATCGAAACCGGTCGGTAGTTCACAAAGTGATTTGGAGAACCAGATGACAACACAGTACTTTGAGTAATTGTAGATAAGTGACATCTAATAATAAATTACATTTAGCATCACTGTAATTTTTACCTAATTCTGCCTAGGGCATGGTGCTAGGGGGTATGTAAATTATTACTTCTTTAATGCTTTTAATAAAACAAAAGCTAGAATTAAACACTATCTAAGGTAAATTAACAAGAGACTGGATTTCACCCCTAACGTTTGACCATATCCCAACTGTCGCCGCTGCTCTGGTTTTATTCTCTGTGCTATAGTCTTTAATCACATTCCTCAGAGAACTCCGTTTTAGATTAACCTAACTGAAATAAATGAACTTTAACATATATTTTGGAGGGTTCGGTTCGCAAAATATGTAAAGGTAGAACGAAAGGAATTTTCTCGTGTAATTGAACTGGATTTGCCTCTACTTACCCAGGTCAAACAGTAGTCGACAGCTACAATTCTTGGGTGTCATTTTTTTAAACCCACAAATTTATCTCCACACTTGAGGACCTGTTAACTTTTCAAACCTAAAGGCGATAGTGGTTGACCATTTATGTAGTAAGCCACCAAATCCCAAAACAATCTCTGGGGGAATTTGCCTCCATTTTCAGAAGACTCCTCTGAAATGCCCTTTCACCTTCCTACTTTTCTGATGCAAAAGCTAACTCCAGCACACTTTTCAGGCTGGGAAGCATGTCATCTATGGTGACGCTTGTTTGCAGAACAGTTTTTTTGTTAACGGTGATTTCTTGTGAACTGTGAATTTCGGACGGTGTTCCACCTGGTTCTCATATCCTGAGCTTAGATGATAAACTACAAGTCACCGCCTTATCACCTGACGTCCTGATTGATATGAATGTAATGTCGTATAAGAAATTGCCTTAGAAATAGGCTGAATTTGGAAGCCGGCTGAGGTCCACACCGTGCATTATGTTTCCTTTATCCTGGAGGTACCATGAAGATAATCGGTCTTATCAGACAACCTACTTTCAGAAAATTCAAAAATGAAAAACACGTTTACTTTAAGTTCTGGATGCTCCCAAGTGATCATGGTAAATTATTTTAGAACACTTTGATCAATTAAATGGATAAACGAAAGTTGACAAAAAAAAAGGTCAGATAAGTCATTATCAATATATGAGCCACATTATCAATATGGTCCATACAACCCACCATACAATCAACACATTTTACTGCATTTAGTTTGGTGGAAGAAATTCTAAAATTATTATATCGGTAACGTGTGTCCATTTGCCAGCTATCACACTCTCGTCGCTGCTCTGGTTTTGCTATCTGTGCTGTAGTTTTTTACATTGGATGAAACTTACCTTTCTTTTAGAAAAATGACCATGTTGCCACGATTGACGGTTTACGTTAAAACATCGCTTATATTAGGAACATTTCATTTTCTTTGGCTAAAATTAATTAAAAAGAATAAAACCAGGCACGGGATTTATCCACATATTTAATTTTTCATGCAACTGATTATCCGATTTGTTTCAGTAAACAAACGAGACTCACCAAACACAATATCCATCGGTATACAAGCTGGTAAAGGTGGAACAAGCGGCTTTCACCGACTAAGGGTTGTGGTTTTCGGCTATGAAGACCAGCGACTGACGACTCGCAGAGCTATGCGAAGATGATTAACATATTTAGCTTCAATACGCACCAAAATAATATGTATTGATATGTATTGATGCCAGGTGCAAATCTGCAGTGTTTGCGCCATTCTGCAAAAGGTCCTTAAGTGATCACAAAAGTGCTGAAAGATATACATTGTGGGATAAGATTGTGACAGCCTGGTCCATATTAAAAGATGTAAAATGTTAAAAATGTCGACCGACCTACAGACCAATAGATCCATTCACCGACCGTTAAATACATAATCCTGATAGATTAAACGTATGAAAAATAAACCTTCAAAAGAAAGCACACAATGCCAGTCATGAACCATATCCCTCCGTGCTTGTTGTTCATTTACCAGGCGAAGCCATGGGGATTACCTATTCGGATGTTTTCATGGGTGATTTATTTGCTATGGATATCTGTTTCTAGACTACGTCATGGATGTTTTCTTTTCCGAGGGATGTCACGTATATTTTCTTTTTTAGATAATCTTGTGAGATGTTTTCCTTTCCAGATGATGTCATGAATGCTTTCTTTACCAGACAATATTTTGAGACGTTTCCATTTTTATATGATGTAATGGGTGTTTTCTTTCCCAGGTGATGTCATGGATATTTTCTTTTCCAGATAAAATTATAGATGTTTTCTTTTCCAGAGGACATCATGAATGTTTTCAAAAGGTAAGACTGGGACATGAATGGCCCGTCGTTTAATGAAGTCATGCGGGAGCATCCCGTCAACACACTCTTGGTTGGTGCCATTTACCAGTTTACAATGAACGAACTTCGATACTTTACAGATAACCTGGGTATGTCACAGGCCCTTCAAAACGGACCATACTGATATTGTGATTGGCAAATCTTCAAAATACCCAAGGGCCTCCGTGGTCGATGTGTTAGTACAGCACAATGACTCAGGAGCCTCTCAACAACACGGCCGCAGATAATGCTGGCTTCCCCTCCGGCCTTACGCGGAGAAGTCTGCCAGCAACCTGCAGAGGTTCATTGGCTTCCTCCAACTATAGCGCTGGTGAACCTCGTACAAGTGAAATGCTCTTGAGCATAAGTAAATAAATAAGTAAATAATAAATAAATATACTATTTAGCTGTTTGATTGTTCTTTTATTAATGTGGGAAAAGATGTACTCCTCGCGGCATGGAATAGAACACAAAAATTATCACGACAATTACAGTCGTGTGCCTCTGATCTGCAACCATCCTTGAACAAAGTGCTAAAGAGAATTTTTTCATACACGGTATTAAAATCGTGTAAAAGGAAATGGAGGATACTTATTTTATCTCCTAAAACCATGGACTCCACATCGGCTATTATTTTACCTCACAGAGTGATTCTGATTTCCATTGGTCAATGCACGGTCACATGATATTCCTTAAAACTTAATGTACAAAGGTCACGAGGTAATATACAGCGATCACGTGCTAATATCTAGCGATCTCGTGTGTTTATTTTGAATGATTATATCCGTTTGTCCGCTCTCTAACGTTCACTTGTGAATAAAGTAAACAGTCGGAAGATCGATTTCTCAGCTAACGAAGGTGTCATGTCCAGCGATTTTGCGGTGCAGCAGAGCAGGTCATACCTTTACCTTTTTCTGCCACTCTCTGTATAAATAAATGCATATTGTATGCTCGAGAGAAAGGATGTTAAACGTGTGCGGAGCACGAGTTGAACATCACTTGTCTAGAGCTCACAATTCCTGATATGCAATCCCACGACATGCATATCTGTATGAGGATCGCAATGAGTAAAGCCTTCACTTTGGACATGTGAACAGTTGCAATCAAAATGCACGCTGAGTTATATAAAGAAAAAAACTTGGCAGATCTTTGCAGGCGACCACAGCCTGAAAAACAAATTATGTCGGTTTCTCCGTAGGCTTGCAGGACTGCCGACCTTATGAGAGTGTCAATCAGCAGTCTACATCCAGTGCAGTTTAGCCAATGAGTGAACGGTCAGTAAGCCAATATTTCTGAAACATTAAGCAATTTAGTCAGTCTCTTAATGAGACATTGGAACATTTTAATTCTTTTCACAATTAAGCTATGTTCTTGTTAATTTATACGGTGACAGCTTCATGGGATGAGATACAACTGATCATAAATACTGTTATATGAATGAAAGATTAAATGCATGGTAACGCGATAGGAAAATATTACCAATATCATTAATGTTGAAGTAAAATAGCAGTAATACTAAGCCTACAGTTTACAATATGATTCTGTTGTAATAATCCAGACTGATTTTGAAATGGTCTTAGCGAAGTTAACCTTTGTTCCTGAAACTTGTTTTACGTTACAAATAACAACATAGTCTGTACAAAGTGGCTGTACACTTTATTTACACCTCTATTTGTTGACTGATTTACTGATTTTTTTGCTCATTTATCAATAGAAGACATTCAGAAACTCTACAATTTCGGGTGAAAGCAAGATATCCTCTACCGTTTACAGTAGATTGTACAATATCACCATATGTATGTACTGGAGTGTGCGGAAATAAAATTGTTCCACACGTCCTTACGGTATGTTGCTCAGGCCTTTTACTGGCTGGTGCTTCACGCTTCCCACTGGGTTCATCTGACCCCACTCATGTACGTGAGGCACTTTCCTCATGTGTAAAATGTTAAACAACCAGCAAATGTCGCGAATATTCCAAAATATTGTTCTTCTCAAAACCGGATGAAATGATTGCCCTTTACGATATACAAATGTACAAAGCTATGAAAGATTAAACCTGAGTTTAACAGTTGTCAAAGACAAGCGGTCTGCTCCTTGATAATCCATTCCCTTCGAATAACTTCAGAAGATACTGATGTTTAGAGATCGCCCAATCCTCGGATCTTTTGATTATATCATCCCACAAGACAAAGCCCGATTTCCTTTCCCCACAATGCTGGCAGCCTTAGTATAAGTGACATATTCTTGAGCAAGGAGTAAAACACCAATCAGATATAGTAAACACTACGTAAGAACCACGTGCCAGAGCATAACAACCACGTGTCAGTGGCGCATTTCCACATTGGTAGCGTATCATTGTTATGTATACAGGAGTTATGCCCCTCTGAGCGCTGTCTACATTGTCTACAATTTGAGTACAGCCTGAATTTTTATTTGAAATCAGAATAAAGCTGTGGTTGGGATGTCACCCAGGCGTGTTTAGCCACTTATGCCTGACCATATCCCATTTAATACCTTACCTCTACCGGGGCCTCCTAGGTGGAAGAAGTTAGCTTGCTAACGCAATGTAATAACCAATGACCCTCTCCCCAATGTAGTCACTGTGAATTCAATTCCAGCTCATCCTGTATTCCCCTTGGGCTGTGCGTGGGAAGGTTAACCTTGGTAGTTGTGGGTTTCCCCGGGGCTCTGCCCGGTTTCATTCACCATGATGCTGGTCGCTGTCGTATTAGTGATATATTCTTGAGTATAACATAAAACACTAATGAAATAAATAAATAAACTGGAGATCAACGTCGACGTAGATTTTATTTGTTTCGGTAAACCTTTTACAGAGAAAATAAGAAATTAATACTTTAATATCGCTGTGTCTGCGAAGGGGAAATGATAGCAAAAGTAATAACTTCTAACCATTTTGTCATGCTTACTAATAATTTCACTGTGATACTGTCATCAGCCAGCCAACACCTGCTGCACTGGACACCCCCTCTCCCCCCCCCCACCTTCCAAGTACAAAGTGAGTGCCTCTGACTTTTACGTATGATTTAGTTTAACTTTTAACTCAATTTGCAAATATGTAGACCTAAACGGATGATTCCGTTACACGAAAAGACAACACTGGAGCAGATGTGAATATGATGCTATAAAGAATCCCATTTATAGTGAAAATAACCTCACTGTTGAGTTTTCTCTGGGCTCTGCCCGGTTTCCTCCCACCATAATGTTGGGCGCCGTCGTGTAAGTAAAATATCCTTGACAACGGCGTAAAACACCAATTAAATAAATAAATAAATGAATAAATACTTTTGTGATGCAGGATAAACAAGAGATCGCAGTTCAAAGTAAGCCAAAATGTTCACTTGGCGAAAATCAAACGGGCCGCCATGCTATCAATTTTAACCGGTCATCTTATACTTGAAATAAGATATTTCTACCACCCGAAAGACTATTTGTTTCCGATATCCTCCTTTCCTAGTTTACCATTATGCCACCTGGAAGTATTGTTAAATCAGCTGTTTTGCTTCTGGTTGTGCTACAATTCTCGGGTAATTTAAATATCTTTTTAACGAGAAAGTGATAGTGGAATACGCCTAAGATTATTCCCCAATGCCTCAATCAGGAGAGCACAATACGTTTCTTTGGACGGTAATAATGGAAAGGGAACGCACTTGGCACACAAATGAGTGTCTCGTCTCTAATACTGAAGAGCGTAGGGTACGGATGAGCGTAGGGTACGGACGACGCCGTGTGGCGGTTTTTGTAAAATATCTAGCGATTATTAATCTTCAAATGGCTTCGGCACCATGTTTCAGATACCTCTCGGATATACTGTGCCAATTATTGCGAAAGAAATAATCAACCTGGAACAGTTTAAACTTAAGAATTACACTACCTGGACAACTGATTTTACCACACAAAAAGCTGGAAGATTGGAATTTTCATTCGCGTCCACGACAGGAGCACACGGTACTTTTAAAATAACTTACAGTTCTCATCAGTCTAGTTAGTAAATACTTATTCCTCGGTACTTAGCGCAACACTTTATATAGCAGTTGATCTCTTTGAGTTGACAAGCAGACACACGCTGTTCCCCTCTGGCCGAAGTTCAGATCACTGCACTGGATTGGCATGCAGCAACTCGGTCCTTTTAAAACACGGTAAACATCCCGCTCAGTCGATATTTACATAGCCACAGATTGGGTATTCTTTAGAAGTAGTCTGTGGGATGATGTGTCTGCATGAGTACATGTACTGGAACACGCTTCGGCAATAGAGGTGTCCAAGATTACATAACCAAAGGGGTTTCGAATGTTTCTATTCGATCATACCTGCTGGGATGGAGAGATCTGGTTTTCGCGATGAAAGTAACAAACATTACATACATACAGAGAAATTAACCAGAAAAAATAAATCACTCATTACATACATAGCCATATATCTTAAATAAACCAATAATATGAGCACATTTGCGGGTGGCAAAGAAAAACGGAGAAGTAGGTGTTTATATTTCTGATGCAATAATGTTTTCATCGTGGAGTCAAATGGTGAACAATGCCTTTTCTTGGCTTTCGGTGTAACACAAATAATGTGTTTATATGCCTGTTATTGTACATAATTCGAGTGCCGAGTTATGACATTTGAGTTGCGTCCCTTTCTGTAACATATCAACCTTCCCAGCATTATGGCGTCGTTTATTATATCCCCAATTTCAGCTTTGGGAGATTCAAAAAACAAGAGAAATACCTTCTTACACAATGTATTTATTCAAATGTAATTTGAATACCATTGATTAACAGCTACATATGATGTTTTTATCCTTGAAATACACACTATTTTATAAACGAGCTTATATCAATGGCGTTCAAAGTCAAAAAACAAGCCTACACATTCTAGAAATAATCCATAATGCTCATTTATCGACGAGGCGTTTGACAGTGAGTTTTATGTTTTTGTTTTGCTTTAAACTTATGTTGCTCACAATCGCCAACGGGGATCAGGAACAAGTTCTGGCAACTTACATGGCCTTCTCCCTGCAGAGAAAATACACAAATTTTGTACATATTTGAATCAAAAATTTTTTCAGGTGTAAAACAAAGTAATCTTAATAGCAAAAGATATAAACGTAAACACTGACTTGTGTTAAAGATATAAATGACTTACATAACATTTGATATAATATAAAGAAAAAACACTTTAGTATCAAAGAGCGAAAAAGTATTTTAATCTAACTTTGCCAGTCATTTACGGGTCACTAAGGATTAAATCTTTTGGTTTCCATTATATCTCTACTCACATCCTCGAAAATAGTTTTAGATAAAGTAGGATCGTTGTCTTTCTCCCAGAGTAAAATCTTGGGATGTTAAATCAGTAGGGAGTGTTTTCATCATCTTGGTTCCGCTTATCTTATACAACGGGCAATGAAAGAAAAAATGGTCTAGGTTCTCTCACAGATATCCACACCGACAGCTTGGGTCGACGGTCTACATTCTCTCACAGATATCCACACCGACAGCTTGGGTCGACGGTGCGGTGCCTTTGGACAAGGTCAACATTCAAAAGACTGCAATTCTGCCTTATTTGAGAAGGAGTTACGCTTACTTTTCGATTTCCAATAAATTGCCTTGGTTTAGTTATTCGCCTTCATATTGAGTGGAAAAAACTTCCTATAGTTGTCGTATTCCTTACATCTAATTCAAGGTTATTCCATTCTCGTATTACTGAGGAAAAAACGAATTTCAAAATACAACTATTCTTGTCCTAAACATAACGTACTTTCCATTGATTCTTAAGTTATAAGATATCGTTTTATAAACTAGTGCCGTCAAGAGACTCTGTAAATCGAAAGGGGCTTTACTATAAGTTTCAGCTTTATTAATTGCCTTCCATTGTCAAAGTTTCCCACCCAGTCTCAAAGTATAAATAATTTCTGCTGCAGTTAAACGGAAGACCTGTTCCGACGCGTCCTGCAGTGAGCTGTAACTGTTCCAGGTTTGAAGATTCTGGGACAGTACAGCCGTCCCAAACTATTGATCCATACTCTAATATGTTTCTAATAAAAGATAAATATATCTGTTCGAGTGCTTTTCGGCCAAGTTGGTATTTTAGTTTCCGCATGATGCCTATACGCTGTGATACAACTTTACATATTTCAGCGATGTGGACGTACCATATAAAGTTGTCTTGAAAAATTATGCCGAGA
The DNA here is from genome assembly GCA_016165875.1 of Acanthopleura granulata. Classification (NCBI taxonomy): domain Eukaryota; kingdom Metazoa; phylum Mollusca; class Polyplacophora; order Chitonida; family Chitonidae; genus Acanthopleura; species Acanthopleura granulata. The sequence continues at coordinate 672,307 of JABBOT010000026.1, read as the reverse complement.
CGATAATGTGTAAAGGAGGGTTTAATCAAAGTGTCACCAAACATAATTCGTAATTCTGGCGGAATCCGTTGACCTGTGATTAACATTACAACTGTTTTAAGGGCGTTCAAACTGAGTAGTTATTGTTGTGACCATTCTAATAGTCAGCTTTAATCATTATTAATAATGACTTGTATGTCTTCATTAACAGAAGAGGAATATTGCAACGAGGAATCATCGGCAAAGGGTAGAATGATACTTTGGATATTTGTGGCTATATCGTTGATAAATATCAAGAATAACAACGGACCAAGTACTGACCCATGTGGTACACCAGCTGAAACAGATTTAGAATCTGATGACGTATCTACCCATCAGAACTTGTTGGCTGCTTGTTTAGATAGTTGTTAAACCAGTCAAGTGCACCTCCCTCTATGCCATATTGCCAAAACTTAAATATCTAGCCTTTGCGCCAGACGGTATCAAAAGCCTTGGATGTATCGCAGAAAAATACACAAGTATTTTCACCATGATCTGACAAATATTATGGTAGATTTCTATAAGCTGCAATACCGTTGAGTGTCCTGGCAGAAACTATGCTTGATATTTATAGAATAGATTGTTAAAGTAAAAATGGCTATACACATGTTCTATCCATAATTTCCCCCAAACAAAAAAATCAACGATATAGGCCTACAGTCTGACGGCAGACGTGGGTCATCTTTTTTTATAAACAGGGATAACATTTGCGGTTTTCCAGCTTCTGGAAAATTGCTTACTGGCCAGGAACGTGTTGAAAAGATGGTTTATCGGTTTGCATATACTACTGGAAGTGGCTTTGATCATTCGATGGCTGATCAAGTCATTGGTGACTGCTCTGTTGATTTCCAACGTGGATATTATATCAATTATATCGTCTTCGAAAACTGTAAACTTTTCAAGTTTTTCCTCGCAAATACTTTGAAAAAGGGTAAAGAAAGTGTCGAGTCGTTTATTTAGGATACAAACACAAAGTAGTCATTCAGTACATCTGCTTTTTCGATATCCAAATATTCTAATTCGGACGTATTGTTCGCGGTTTGTTTAATCAGTACAGGACTTTCTGTTGATTTATTATTATTATCCCTGGGCTTATTAAGAGTTTTCCAGTAAAATTTTGGGTTTTCACATCTATTTTTTCCCGAGGTTTTAAACATTACTATAATGAGTTGTTTGTGCACACTTTTACTTATTATTGACTTTATTTCGACATTGTTTGCATTTTGTTCCGTCATCAGCTCACCTTGTTCTTGAAGTTGTTTTCTTTAATCGACTGCATTTTCTCAATTTTCTCCGTAATTCTGAATCAAACCTCGGGGTATCATTAGGACGTTTGACTGCTGTTTGTGTGGGATACACTCTTCGGCTGTTTCAATAAATAGTCGTCTGAATACATTTTTTGCTTCGCAAACGTTAGAACAATTATCAAATAATTCTTGCCAAAGTCTGTCAAAATCTACAGTCTTGTATATCCAAACCTCTCTTTTGTACGATTGGAAAACATTAACAGATATGGCGAACTCGACATATGAAGCTCTATGGTCACTCACCTCTCTGTCCACTCTAATAATACCACAGACAAGCACCGTTAAATCACCGCAGATTGCAGTTGGATCCATGAGAGGGTTAGAATTATCAGTGAACTGTGTATGTTCAGTAATAATATTTTTAAAATTTGATCCTTACATTATGCATTCAAGAAAACAGGGTTTTTTATCCAAAAGATTATCGTTTAAATCACCTGTTACCATTAGGGTTTTACCCAGTTCCGTTAAGTTTTATAACATATTTTTATGGGATTTATAGGTTGCGCATGGACTCCTTGGAGTTATATACGAGGTGTTGAGAAGAGTTTCTTTTTGTCCTATCTGTATCTTACCTACAGTGTTTCGAAATTGTTTACAACTGATTCCAGTTCCCCGTAGAACTACGTGATACATACACCAGACTACCTCCCCAGGGATTTAGGCAAATTGAGACCCTATCTTTCCTGAAAGGCGGCAGATAAGCATCAATTGTAAGAGTATCAGAATCAAAACGTACATCTAGATTTGTTTCTGTAAGTCAGACGACATCAAAATCTTCAGAGATATCTCTAATATAAGATAACCTATGACGGGCGCTTCTAATATTTAGATGAAGGACAGTTATTCCATTATTTTCGACAGCTGTATCGGGACCAGGATCGGGTTCCAAATCTCCACAAATTGACATGAGAATCAACAACAAAATTAAAATGTTTTGCTGGGGGTATATGTTTTGGAGGGTCAAAAGAGATATAATAATATAATAAAATGAAGGTTTATTAGCTTAAAAATTGAGCAATATGTACTTGAGACGCTACACTTGATTACATAAACCCGATGTCATCTGGCTTGAGAGACACCAACTGATATCCTGTAGGACATAATATCATCACCCACTGTTTAAGTAGTGCTGACAGCAAAATAATGGATATGAAGTGTGATTAAAAAGAAGAAGAAAAACATCGCTCTGATATAATACACAAAAACATATATTAGAATAATATCAAGCTAACCATAAAAATACACTCAGTGTTTTTGGTTCTATTGGTAATGTAATTGTAATGCAAGATATACTTTTGGACCGTTGAATATCACATAACTGTACAATTTGACACAACATTTCCTGTAAATATAGCCACAACGTAGAATGCTCTGCCGTGCTAGATACTACTCAGCATGCATATGACAAAGTGATAACCATTCAATGCAAACTAAGGAATTTTAAACAGTACTTAAGAAATGCAGACAAAAATGGATGTCTTAGCTAATCTTATAATATATATCCAAACACATTATTACATATATTTATATACGCTGCACGGAACCCAGTCTTCTGACTGGTTCTATCTTTGAGTCTTGCTGTCTGAGACCCACGAAAGTCTGGCAACGAAGATTGGCGCTTCATTGGTGGCTGATGTACCGGAGAAGTTTGAGGATCCATCTCATTATCAGGTCGTTTTCCAGCGCGTTTACGTTGACACTTTCTTCAAATGCGATTGCTACTTGACAGATAAGACAATACGGTTTGTACCTGTCGGTAAGTTTTCAAATTGCACTACCCTGGGTATAAAACTACGGTTTAGTTATTCTTGCATAGTGACAAGTTGACTGACCTGCTGTCCGTCACATTTGCTTTCATTTTCATTTAAGGTATTCCCCTTAGAAGATAATTAACTCCGATGTTGAAAAGTTTTCAAAAAACATATAACACAATCATTCAAAATTTCAAACATTCTTTGAGCATTTCCTTTGGAGTCTAAAAATTAGAGGTTGTAACAACTGGCTAGTGTTCTCTTTACATGCAAACTAGTCTATTACATAATTCGCAAAGGGTTGCAAACTGTTGTCTACTATGTATATTGAATATTTAAATTTAACCTTTTTAATATTTCTGTCTAACCCAGGAAGCTCCAAGAATTATGACTTTGTAGAACACTGAAGATGAGGACAAACGGCTCAGAGCTACAAACAATTACTGCCCTGTTTGGCGTTGAGGTTTCGTCGGGAAATGATCTCTTCCTCCAGAGAAGCTCTCCACTTCAGGAAGGTGATCTTGTGCCAGAGGTTTCTTAGCGCCCGCCGCATCTGGCGAACAGGAAAGTCCTCCATCAGTACACAAGGTATGGTGTCATCTCTGCCTTCTTGCAGGTATTTCACGCCCGAGCACTCGATATCCAGAGGACCGTAGTGGGAATCCAGAAATTCTGAGCTGATGATTAACAAAATTTTACGACTCTCCTTCATTTTGTTCACGATATTTTCATGAATGGGTTTTCCAGGAATGAAATCTCTGTCATGAACACATAGACGAACCGGATCGTCCGCCAACTCAAGCTTTGGCCGTAATTGTCGGATTACCCACTCGTAGTCGTCAGAATTATAGGCCACAAAGGGGTCGTAGTTGTACTCGTGGTCAACAAACATGTTCTAGGGAGGCATAAGTTTAGTGTACAACCAGTATCAGAGGTTTAATCGGTAACGATACATCCCAGTGAAGAGCAAATTTAGGAGAAACGAATTAAGAATACTTACCACGTAGATTATCAGATTAGTATGGCTGACGCATTTTATTTCAAAGTCCGTCATGTAGCGTTTAAAAACGTTTAAAGGTTCCACTGGACAAGAGGCACTCGTATTTGTCCACATCATCCAAGTAAGGCTTTTGGCGATAAAGCCACCGAATAATTAAAACCGTTACACAGGTACACTGTAATGGATTCCCTGCCAGGAAAAGGTGAAAATGGTGTCCATCAGTGGTCATCGACATCTAACTGTCCAGTTGTCTCATTCCTTCAATTCGGAAATCAGTGACGGTATTGAAAGTTAAATCCAGTTCGTGAAGTCGAGAAAGATGTGACAAGGCTTTAGGTTGTCGCTGTAGCTTATTGTTTGCCAAGCTGATTTTTCTCAGGTGCAGATTTTTCCTGAACAGTTTTGGGTTTAAATCCGTAAGTTCCTCTATTCAGGGACAGGTTCAGCTGTTCTAAGGCAGGCAGGAAGTCAAAAGGTGAAGGCTGTGACCTGAACACCCCCTCCAAATGCGGACAATCAGACAATTTCAGTGTGATGATCTTTTCAAGATTTTCGAAGTATATAAGCGATAGTTTTAGACAATTATCAAGGTGAGTCAGTCTGTTTGGAAATCCAGAAGCGGGTACAAACCAACAATCCTCGAGAATAAAACTTAAGCTGCCTTTGAAGCTCCAGATCAGCTT
>JABBOT010000026.1:0-170293 GCA_016165875.1 Acanthopleura granulata | reverse complement strand
TCCTCATATGGTACACAAAACTTGGCCTTAAGTGCTCCTTCAGGAGGAGGCAATAAACCAAAACCTGATTTCCAGAAGAACAAATTCTTGGTTTAGCTTTCTCTTCATAGTACAATTTCATATTCTCCTGAGAGGTCTTCAAATTAGCACCAGCCATCTCCCAGGTTTTACCTAAACATTCACGAAACTAGGAAACATAATTCAATAAGTTTCCTTCTTTCTCCTGTGCCAAGACATGCTCCTTCATCAAAACTGAAGGACCTCTAACCTCATGACCATACACCAACTCAAATGGACTAAACCCAGAGGACTTATTAGGAGTATCCCGAGTGGCAAACAATACAACCGGAATGCACTTGTCCCAATCTTTCTTGTATTCCAAGCAATACGCTCGACGAGTATTCTTCATGGTTTTGTGATATCTCTCCAAAGCACCCTGGGATTGAGGTTGGTAAGCTGTCGAAATAAGTTGCTTAATCCCCAGCTGATACATCACTTCCTGAAATAATGCTGACATAAAATTTGATCCCTTGTCAGATGTATTTTATTAGGTAACCCATATCTGGTGGAAAACTGTAGCAGATCATTAACTATCTGAGGAGTAGTTATCTGTATCAGTGGGATAGCGTCAGGAAATCTAGTAGCTGCCTCCATAACAATCACAAGATACTTGTATCCTGAGAGAGTTCTGGGTAATGGACCAACAAAATCAACAAATACCTTACTGAAAAGTCCATCAAAAGAAAGAATAGGAATTAAGGGTGCGGGCCTTATAGACCTACTATGTTGTGGATTTCCTGCTAGCTGACAGGTATGACATGTCTTACAGAAATTACCCACATCCTTTTGAATCCTAGGCCAGTAAAAATGGCGAGTGATCTTACTTTCTGTCCTTCTTATGCCTAAATGTCCACCTGTGGGGATCTCATGTGCCGTTCTAAGAACTTCCCGTCTATAATTTGGAGGAAGGACAACTTGACTAAAAACTGCCCAATCATCATTAGCTGATACATGAGGAGGTCTATACTTTCTCATCAACAGCTCATCCTCCATGTAATAACCAACAGGTACATCAGCTATTTCCTCCACGGATAAAGCAGACTTACTCAACTGTCTTAATTCAGGACCTGACTGTTGTTGTTTAGCCACTTCAGACCGAGAAAACACAGGACTGTCTAACTCCTGACCATCCTCTACATCATCATGTCATGTCATGAAGGAAAGTTTCAGCCAAATTAACTTTACCAACCGAATCCTTAATGGTAATGAAAGAATTATCTTAATTCACCCTAGTTGTTCTCTGTGACCTGGTAACCATAAAAGATTAAACATACCTAGAAATTCCTCCTCTAGGTCGTCTGTATTTTCATCCCAAACGGGCACACTACAGACATGAGGACACGCCTTGATCTTATCTCCTGCTGAGTCATTACCCAGCAAGAAGGAAATACCTTCCACAGGCAACGTACTAACAACCCCTACAGTCACCAAATTAGAAGTAAGTGCAATATCCAGACATGGAACAGACATACAATTTCCATTAATACCCTGGATCAAAACATGACTGTTGGCTTTATCAGAATGTGCTCAAATCATGCCTGCCAACATCAAAGACTGACTAGCCCCAGTATCCCTACGAACAGGGGAGGTAATTCCATTACCAATAACCACGCCATGCGATACGAAACTCAAGTACGCCTAAGGAGTCTGAACTACTTCCTTAACATGTGGCTTAACAATGGGACCAACACTACCTATCTCTCCCCGTGACCTCACTTGTTTACAACTGGCGTTAACAAAAGCTTCTGACCTTCGCTCCTCTTTTCTTTTCAATACTTGGCAGGTCAATCCGAGATGCCCTGCGCTTTTACAATAATGGCACAAGGGGGAAAAATACCTTGGGGGTAATTAGGAACTCTTAAATTTCTCCAGAACAACCTCCCTCAAATTCCCAAAAGAAGGATCTAACTTCAGAGCCCTCTACCAACTATCAAACAGCGTTTCTTTACCCCTGGCAAATTCCACATAAGTTTCACCGAACTGTTTCTTTAACTGTCTGAACTTCTGTTTATATTAATCCGGTACAAGCTCATAAGCAGGCAAGACAACTGCTTTAACTGTTTCGCAATCTAAAAACCGATCCACTGACAAAGCAGAATAGACCTATGCAGCTTTACCTTCAAATGTACTCTGCAGTAACATTGTCGAATACCTCTCAGGCCACTCCAAGCCAACAGCCACTTTCTCAATGACAGAAAGAACCTTTCTACGTCCTTATCAACAAATGTTGGTATTAATCTGGTATTTCATGCCAAATCAAATCCTTGGTGATTACGACAAACCCCTTCATTTTCACTACCCTTAACTTGGAGTTAATTCAATTTGAGCTCATCTTCTAACTTCAACTGTCTTAGTTCCATATCTCCTTCTTTCTCTCCTTTCTTTTCTTTCTTTTTCATTCTTTTCTTCTCCTCTCTCTTCTTTCTCTCATTCTTTCCCGCTCTCTTCTTGTGCCTTTCAAACTTTCTTTCTCGCTCCTTATCTCCCTCTCTAACTTAAACTTTTCCATCTCTAACTGAAGCCTGGCCAACTCTACATAACCACCTTGACACTTAATAGGTAGAGTATTACCTAAGCCTAGGTGTTTGCTAATAGCTTCCACAATTTCACTTTTCCTAAGACTCTGGTTTACGTGTAATTCAAACTTGTCAGCTATTTGTCTCAAATTCGCCTTCCCTAACACAGACAGCTTAACGACTGACAAATGTACACTCCCAAGGAATGAGCCTATATCAAATTCCTCAGCCATATTTACACAATACAGTATACAAATGAATGAATGAATGTTTATTGTTTAACGCCCTACTGAAGAATATTTCACTTATACGATGGCGGTGCAAGACGGATTCCCACCGTATCTTTTATCTGGTGCTGCCTCACCGAGACGACGTGCCGAAGACACCCAACAACCCCCTCACCCAGTCACATTATACTGACACCGGGCCGACCAGTCCACCTTCTATCCTCTTATTGCTAGTGAGGAAGCAGGATGTACCATTTTTTAATGTCTTTGGTATGACCCTACCCAGGTTTGAACCCAGATCTCCCCGTCAGAAAGTGGTATCCGGGCGGGTTATAGAGTATACAAAAAAAAAATATACAAACAGTTGTACAAAATGTGAATCTTTGCTTGATCGAAAACGGCAATTAAAACACCGCTACACAAGTTGAAAATGAAAATTGAAAAAAAGTGCTGCAATCTGGCGCAATCAGGTCTTAATTCTCGGGTGAGCCCCCGATTTGTAAGGGTACCATTATCGGAGAGGAAAATCGATAAACAAATAGCTTGTTGAATTCTCAGACAGCGAAAGACCTTACATCAGGTCAAACAAAGAAACACGAAAACGCTAGACTAGGTTCAATGCTTGTATTTGAATAAAATAGACAAATGCTACAAATGACAATTGTATACAAAACAATACAGATAATTTCAAAAACATATATAGTTTCTCACGGATGTTAGCGTGCCAAATCCGGAAGAACTATTCCGGCCTTCAATGGCAAGTCAGCCCACGTAAATATAGAATTCACACCTCGGAATTCTCGAATCGAAGGCTGACAAGTGCTGTAGTAACGAACAGCAGAGGGCCCGGTACGCCGACGATGGTAGATATACAACTCCCCGGCAAGGTGCAAGTTTCCTGGGCAGACGGGTTGACAATAGCGTCCGTAATGCCGTGCTGGCTATGTTCCACTCCTCGGAAATATTCACAAAGTTATTTTCAGGGTAAATTGGGATGAAGTGTAAGTAATCGCACTAAGGGACGATAAGCGATACAAGCTCCAAAGGAACATCTCCCACTAAATAGCCAGTGGCGAAACACAAGCTCACAAAGTGCTGCGTACCGAAAAATGGAGTACAAAATGACAAAATGGTCGAAAGGAGTGTAAGCCAATATATCAAAAATACCACAAAAATCCTTGTAAGTAGCCAATAGCAAATATGACTCGAGTGGACGCAAGTAAAACGACTCCTCTCAAAGTGGACGTAAGTAAATAACTGTTCTCAAAGTGGTCGTAAGTAAATGACTGCGAGGTTAACATCTTCGTCACTCATATTTGTAGGCTAACGTAAAGACACTTCTGGAAGGTTTGTTAGTAAACATGTTTACAACATGACTTAATCTTTCCAGAATGTAAGCTCTATGAACAATGACACGAACTCGTAAACACAGAAGCCTCGAGAACCTGAGACTAAATTCCACCGGAGGCAACAAAATACACGGAGAAAAAAAATGTAGGTCATTCACAGACCCTGTTAGCGTTAAAACAAAATAAAAAAATAATAATAATACAATATTTTAAAGGCGGGGTTCGCAACAGTGTGCTTCACAGGTGTAATGCCATTTATGATGTGTGCTGCAGAGTTGCCATGTCCACTAATGTATAATGTGTGTTATACAGTTGCTCTGTCACACGATGTATGTTGTACAGTCGCCGTGTAACATGATATGTGCTGTCCAGTTGCCATGTCTGCTAGAAATTGTGGTGTCTCTGTGCTTCACAGTTGCCATGTCGTTTATGTGTGCTGCAGAGTTGTCATGTCATTTGAGATGAGTGCCACAGTGTAGCAATATTGATTTGGGCTGTGTGCCGGACAGTTGCCAATTCTCTGTCATTTATGATTGTGCTGCAGTTTCTATTCTGACTGAAAATAAACACCCTACTCATCGTCTGATATGCTGTGCCATGTGGCGTGTATTGATCAACAGAATACCAACCAGATGTAAGCAGACAGTGAACTGCTGTACATAAAGATGTACATGTCATTGAGGAATAATTATTAAAAATAATTTCATGAGATTACTACTCTTATACTTCTACTGTGATTGTAAATACGTGTAAATAATAAATCGTACAGTTTAATTCAGCAGTCTACCTTGTTGAAGAAATGAATGCTAACTTCCCATCCCATATAATAGTTAATTTGTCACGTTTGTGAATTAGTAAACAGTGAGACACTTTGCTGCAAAGCAACCGCTTTAATAAGCTGAGTTTCGGCCAAAATTCCAGCGTTTAACGTTGTGATGGAGTATAAATCTGTGGGAATTATGTTTATGTTTCGCTGTCAATTAGTGTTTATTGATGGATTTTGTTACGTAACATGAACCAAATGGGTGGCAACGATCCAGCCAAAATTTCATGAGGATGTTATGACAATGGCTAATAGGCTGTAAATGAGTGACTCTGAATGTGTTAAATGTAAGGTGAACGTGTTAAAATGTGATGAGTGAATGTGTTGAATTTCATGTGAATGACAATGATGACTATCGGACGTGTACGTCACTTAAGCTAAATGTCTTGATACATATATGTTCAAATGCTGTTCAAATTAAACTGAGCCTGATAAGGATTTATTAGTTAGTAAGAGTCAGTAAGAAGTGTATCAGTTACGCCAGTTGTTCTACGTTTACACTGATGTTGACAGGTCTGATTTAGTGAAGCCATGTTCTACATTTAAACTGATGAAGACAGGTCTGATTTAGTGAAGTTATGTTCTACACTTAAATCATCATGACAGATCTGATGTAGTGAAGCCAGGTTCTACATTTAAATTGATGAAGACAGGTCTGATTTAGTGAAGTCATGTTCTACACGTAAACTGATGATGACAGGTCTGATTTAGTGAAGCTATGCTCTACATTTACCTTGATGATGACAGCTCTGATTTAAGGAAGTAATGTTTTGCATTTAAATTGATGATGACTGGCCTGATTTAGTGAAGCCATGTTCTACATTTACCTTGATGATGACAGCTCTGATTTAATGAAGTCCTGTTCTGCATTTAAATTGATAATGACTGGCCTGATTTATTGAAGTTATGTTCTACACATAAATCATCATGACAGGTCTGATATAGTGAAGCCAGGTTCTACATTTACATTGATGACAAGTCTTCTTCAGAGAAGTCATGTTCTATGTTTAAATTGACGACAGGTCAGATCCTGTGAGGCCATGCTCTTCATGTAAACTGATGATCACAAATCAGATTTAGTGAAACCATGTTCTAAATTAAAATCGATGAAGAGATGTCATATTAGTTAAGTCATGTTCTACATTTCAATTGATGATTATTTTTGAGTACTGTGTAAAACACCATTCAAATAATAATTAAAATAAGTAAATTCATGATGACAGGTCAGACTTAGTAAAGTCATGATCTACCTTTAAGTTAATGTTATTAAATTAAATATTGATATATGATAAATACTTTGACGGCCATGTAGTTAAACATACGTCATTGTCACCATAATATGGACTTGTCGTCATCACATGTACACACGTGTACGTGGGCATGGACAGTAGGTGTTTGCAAATGGATGTTTCTAGTAAGATCATTTTATTTCATTTGGCTTGTTTAGTATTGTATGGAAAAATACAGCGGCCTTAAACACTTTTTTTCACATTTTGTAATTGGGGAAGCTATGATGAATATGGAAAGATAATTTACATATATATTGTAGGATGTCCGTCCGTTACGTTTTCGTTTTTCTTTTGAAACCTTTTCCGTTTATGGAGATTAGGCAAGTTTGGAGAAGAAGTAAGGGTAGATTCAGCATTGTCGTGAACTTTTTCAAACATATTTGCTGTTGTTATTACCTGTATTTTTTGTTTTTGTTTTTCGACGAAGATATGCTGTAGCAAGGTTTTACACCAAAAACCCTCCGTTGGTTTCATATCTTCGTATATAGATGAGCCTCGACTTCTTTTCTCTTTTTAATCTACCACAATGTTATCATCATGAGGAATATGTAATCTGTGGAGATCTGATTGATGAATATCGTCTGTTACATGTGTTGTTTGGTTCTTTAATATTGTGCTTTGGTGATGTCTGAAATCAAGTTTTCTCCACGTTTACCGACATCTTGCACCTTTTATTCACTGGAACATTTTCTTAGTAGCCTTAACAGTTCAAGGCTGTATTCATATTCTGTGCCATGTAAATTGGTCAAGTACATTGAGTTTGATATTCTGACCCTTGATGATTTATGCAGTACACTACGCTTGACACCGTGGCCCGTGATGATTTATCAAGTACACTAAGCTTAACGCTGAGGGCCATGATTGTTCATCAAGTACATCAAGCTTGACACCATAGGCCATGGTTGTTAATCAAGTACATCCAACATGACACCGTAGGCCATGGTTGTTAATCAAGTACACCAAGCTTGACACACTCTGCCACAATGGTTAATCAAGTATACTGCAGGACCGGTTATTAAAAAATTTTACGTTGTTGTCCTCCTGCCCAGGAAATAACGATGATATTCGTATGTATTATTGAGGTAGATTTGCCCTTTCAACTCATTATCACTGTCTTTATACACCATCAATTCGTTCATTTAATCCCGATTGAAATACACAATTTGTCTGACATTGCTATTTCACTGTTACTTTTAAAGTCGTGTTGTTGTTGTACCTCTCTGATACATCTACCATTACACCAAAGCCAATGTTCAGCACAGGTAATTATACACATTGTAAACATCAACTTTTAATCATCTTTTACCTTTTGAATAAAGTCTTGTTTCTTCTGACAAAAAGGAATTGTTTGATAGTTTTAGTTTAATTTTTATATTTGACTGTTGAAATCCATGATTAAGAATATTCCACTTTAATATGTGATGCCATGGTGGTAAGTTTCAGAAGCACGCAAACGCCCTTCGGCAAGATACCGACAAACTTTTCAACGGGGAAACCTATATCATGAAACCGGTATTCGTATACCAACCGACAACCAAAATGGGCTTTCCGGCTCAGTAATTGCAAGGCAAGTTTCCAAAACGACAAGTAACACAAACTACCAAAGAACTATAAAACAAAATATTTGGATGGATTCATGCAAAGAGAAGCAGTCAATAGTTTCCAATAATGACAAATAGTGCAATGAATGTCTTAAGGGAGAATTAACAGAATCAGCATCTAAATCGTGTATGATTTTCAGTATACATAGTGACATTAATCAAATACGTATGGCTTTCATTCCAACTGTTCATACGTCCACCTTCTCGATTAACTCAACACCATGGACATATTACGGCCCTAGTCCTACATGACCTCCACTGCCGCCCCGATACTTGGATGTCGATATACCAATGCAAGGCATACAACCTTCAGTTTAATTTCCTGGGAGGAGTGCCAGAGTTTCGCAGAATCGCAACTCTGCAATTTATCTTCTGTCTCTTGTCAAAGTACAGACACTCGCAAACATGCACACTGCAATGTCGACGGTTTCACCTTAGTTATTTAGGAGCTGACCGGCCTAGAAGCTCATCGCTCCAGGTTAAACAAAAACGATGCCATATTTTTGCCGGCTCTTCCATTTGTAGCTCGTAACCTTTAAACATAAGGTCGTTTGTGTTTTAACAGAGAGCGATGGGCTTCTAGGTCGGTTCCCTCCAAAGTAATGAAGGTGAGACCGCCGAAACTGTACTGCGCATGTTGGCGAGTGTATGTACTTTGGCAGGAGGCATTAGATAAGTGCCTGAGTTGCGAGGGGGCAGAACTCTGGTACTACTACCAGGGAATGCTGCCCGAGACATGTAAGCCTACATTTCTTATTTAGCCCTAATATGAGACACGATTTTCCAAGGTCTCAAGATTCATCAAATTTTCCCTTTTAGTGAGATAAAATCAGCATTTCCTTAAAGTGCTCCGTGTAAAAGACAGCTGAAGTACTCCCGGAGAGGCGAAACCTCTGTGATAATCAGCTGAGATATTTCAGTTAAGGCAGAGAATGATAGCACTTACGAGTCGCCCGATCTTCCCTGGCTCGTAGAAACAGCCAGTCCCCATTGTAGGCGATTGAAGTTAACATTTTCTGAACGTGTTGTATGTGTTAAAGGGAGCTAAAGTACTGCTGAAGCGGCGAAAACTCTGCGGAGATCAGTTCAGGTATAGCAGTTAAGATACATAATGCTAATACTTGTGTGAGACGTGATTTTTCAAGGCTTCAAGAAACAACCAATCCCCATTTTAGTCAGATAAAGTTAGTATTTTCTGAATGTGTTGTGTGTGTGAAAGACAGCTGAAGTACTCTTGAAACGGCGAAAACTCCACTGTGTCCAGCTGACGTATAACAGTTAACGTACATAATGTTAACCCTTGAGTGAGATGCGATCTTCCAAGGCTTGAAAGAAACATCCAATCCATACTTTAGTCAGATAAAATTGCTATTTGCTGAACTTGTTTCATCTGAGAAAGGCCAGTAAAGTACTTATGAAGCGGCGAAAAATGTGTGGAGGCAAGTTGAGGTACATCATGTCAGCCGTTATCTGAGACGCGGTCCTCCAAGGCTTGGAACGAGCGCGCAATCCCCCCCCCCCCAAAGATTTTTATTTTCTGAACCGAATCCCCACTTTTCACAGATGAAATTCGTGTTCTCTGATCGTAATTGTTATAAAGAGGACAGATAAAGATCCCTTGAAGCGGGTAAAACTCTACAGGGGACACTAGAGGTATGGTGTCTAGGCCTAGATCGATTCCCTCTTTTAATAGACGCGATCTTCTAATGTTTGAGCAAGTCCCATTTTAGGCAGATAAAATTAGTGTTGTCTGAAATTGTTTCGTGTGAAGAAGGTAGTTTTAATATTTTTAAAGGGACGGACGCTCAACAGAGGACAGTAGGTGTATATTTATAACTGAAGTGCATAATGCTTACCACGGATTTGAGACACGATCTTCCATATTTTACATGTCCATATTTCCTGGAGAGTTATACAAAGTGAGCTAATAGTATAAATGACTGTTGTGATGTAAAAGTGTTGCGCCAACATCTTTTACACATTTTAGACATCTGAAGGTAGTGATTTCTAAATGTGTACAAAGACAAACTATCTTCTCTTGAAGCAATGGAAATAAAACATCAAAACAGGTAAATAAATGCATAGATGCCACGTGCGATACTAAATGGTAACAACTATATGCGAGCGTGAGAGACTTGGTAACTTACTTGCAACAACGACAAGATATGTGTTGATATGTATTTAACGTGAAAACAAAGCAAATGATATAGCTGTATACCACTGGTCTCCCGGTATCCGATCGCACCCTCGCTACACAGAGAAAAAGGAAACGGGAATAAGTAAGTGACTTCATCGCAGTCGAATGTTGGCCATCGTATGAACTCCAACTGAAGTCAACAGCTTGCTACTTATTCCGGACTATCTTACGCTAAAAAAGGTGAGGCTCCAGAGGAAACACTCGCATGTCGCCTGTTCGCTGATTTAATGGTATAAGATGTGAGTACATTTTATTCTTGATGGTCTTTCATCTGACCAACTTCTCGTAGAAATTAAGTTAAATATAACTTATTTTTCTACCAGTTGGTTGATTTGAGCAATGATGTAGAAATGCTCATTCTATTTTTCCATACAGACCCCAAAATCATCCAATAGTAGGGTATAAACTAGCGATCTGTAATGCAGACTTATGGTATTACTTTGAAATGTTACTAATTCTCTTCGAAGTCCTTCTGTCGTGTATATCACTTAATCTTTATTTGCAAAAATTACTGTCGTACTGTCCAGCAAAATCCTGGCTTGACTTTCATATACCGAGAAAACCACATGTCCATTATGCACAGTTTACATGCCTATCGGGACAACACATCTATTTGTGTCGCTCTAGAAAGGAATTGTTCATTTGAGGCCCATGTCAACGCTACCTCCTATTTCCCCCGAGTAAATATGGGGTTTTTATGTCCTGCATGACACTGATCTAGGGACTCCTATCGTGATCATGTTATCCCCGGCGAAATGGTTTTGGAACAACATTAGTTTCGTTTGTGCCAATTTAAAGCGGCACTATATGTTTTGAAAAGACCTATGATGTGCACAACAGATCAAATCAATAAATTTGGGTCTCAGATGACCCACATATACAGCAAAAGACAGAAGTATGATATGTACGACTCAAGTAGTTCTGGTGACCGCCACTAGTGCCACTCCAGAAAGGCATTGTGTACCTGGAAGATTCAATACATCAACAGTCTATTGAGATATCATTGGGTAAATGTGGGGCCTTCTTGTTATCTATGGCCTTCTATTAGGGCCTCTCATGTTTACTCACTTATCCACTACTTAAAAAGAAATGGCTATGGAATCATACAATTTGTTTTGTGCTACTCTAAAAGTCCTAATAAATCTCTTCAAATGTCCTCTGTCGTGCACACCAGAATAATTATGTTCATGTCAATCAAATGGAATCTTCCTGTCCGTGTGGATCCCAAAATGACCAACGTATAAAGCAAAACCTTAAAGTCTAATAAGCAAAATGTAAATAGGGGTGACAAAACCGCCATTTATGCCACTCTAGTGTGTACCTGGAAGATTGCATGTACATGGTTCCAGTCAATTTTCATGGGTTAAATATGAGGTCTTCTTGTAAATTGATTAAATGATTGTAAAGGGGAATAACTTTGAGTGGGTGTGGTAGATCACCTACAGGCCTGTGAAGAAAGTATTTCCGATTTCAGTCTATGGTCTTTTATCAAGCTGTGAAGCACGGTGAGATTTGTGTCCACAGGTAAGTGTAACCTGGGATAGAATTCGTATGGAAATAATGATGTCTGGCTCTGGAAGTGTCTCTGGTCGACCGCATTTCACAGTAACTCGCCACTGTGTATACGTGTGCTTGATCTGGGCCTCTCCACGTCGACATGAAGTGGACTTAAGAGTCCGTACATGTATAAAATCTATAACTCCAGCCCGTGTGTGAAGCTCTGACACTGTGTGTACACTGATACAAGATCTATTCTTAGGGGAAAACGACTGATTGTGGTTGATATTGTTTATGTCGACCGTGTCACAAGGGCATTCCACATTGTGGGGTGTTGTATTGGTGCTGACCTTGGGGTTGTTCTGAAGGTCAATGTTGGATGTGACATGTCGCTTGCGTCTGACTGCCCATTCTTGTTTTATATCCCTGATGTCTGCTGTACACGTTAAGTACTGCTCAATCTATCATACCCCTATAATTAAGGAATATGTAGACCTATGTACATACATGTACACTGAATAGAGATAAATCGTCACGTTTTATACATGTTGCGATTTTAGTGTTACGATCATTTACATGTAGGTGACCATGCTGTCACAAAAATCTCTTTCCCTATCCCATCAGATAACCCGGTTTTTAGGTTAGCATGTGCATGGGTCCACCTCATCCTTGGACTGAAACTCTACATGTAGGCCTATTGCTAACTCCACACTCAGCAGACATGGCAGAATGACCCAGTGATCAATGACTGGGGGACTGGGAAAGAGGCGTAACTTGACACCGCGAGACAGTCAATATTAGAAAGCGCACAGACTTTCATATATGTAGGCCATCTACACACCGCAGAGCTGTCTGTGTGAAGGCAGGGGTATATAGACACATGTATGTATGGGGTGCGGACGCTGACATATTTGTGTAACCCGAAGCTCGTGACATATTGATCGTAACATATCTCCAGCCTAGGCTTACAAGTTACGCCTTTGTTTGAATTGCCCCTGTTATATATGTAACATTGATGCCAGTGTACACTGTATTTTCTGGGATATGTTTACACACTCCTCTCTTAAGCATATTGCAATTCGTATCAATGTGGATCACGTGATGTAGGGTTACTGAGTGCCTGCGGTAGATCATGTACATTTCTGTGCACAAAGTATTCAATCGATTTCAATCTACGGTCTTTTATCAAGCTGTTTATGTCGACCGTGTCACAACGGCATTCCGTATTGTAGGCTGTTGTATTAGTGCTGACCTTGGGGTGTGTACTGAAGGTCAGTGTTGGATGTGACATGTCGCTTGCCCTAGACTGCCCATTCTTGTTTTATATCCCTGATATCTGCTATAGCACGTTAAGTAATGATCAGCCTATGATACCCTTAATTAACGAATATGTAGGCCTATGTACATACATATACACTGAACAGAGATAAATCGTCACGTTTTATATATTTTGCGATTTTAGTGTTACCATCATTTACATGTAGGTGACCATGCCGTCACAAAAATCTCTTTCCATATCCCGTCTGTTAACCCGATTTTCAGGTTACCATGTGCATGTGTCCACCTCATCCTTGGACTAAAACTCTACCTGTATTGCAAACTCCACACTCAGCAGACATGACAGCCTCGACCAATGATCACTGACTGTTGGGGGGGGGGGGCGGATGGACACTGCTAGACGATCAGTATTGGTAAGGACGCAGACATATGAATATGGAGGCCATCTACACACCGCAGAGCTTGCAGTGTGAAGGCAGGGGCATATAGACGTACACATGTATGTATGGGGTTTTGCCTGTCTATAGGTGTAGCGGACGCTGACATATTTGTATATCTTGAATCTAGTGACATATTGATATCTCCAGTCCAGGTTTACAAGTTACGGGTTTGTTTGAATTGTCCCTGTTATATATCTAACATTCAAGTCGATGTACACTGTATTTGCGTGGATATGTTAACACACCCCTGTCTTAAGCATATTGTAAGTCTTATCAATGTCGTCCACGTGATGTAAGGTGGCAGTAATCCTGGCTAGCTATCTGTAGCAGGGGAGATAATCCATTGCCAGATTACTGTATGAAGCGCTGGAAAGTTATACTGGTCAATATTTCTACTGCTGTTTGGAGACAGTCTTGAGTTTTACATATTTACATCTCAAAATGTACAGTGGTGTATAACGCTGAATTGTTTTATCATTAGGGATCTATGGAAGCCTCCTGAATTCCATGTCAATCAACTTTATATATGTGCCAGAATGAGCATCATCATGTGATGTAAATAACAAGTCTTATGATGAGATACTTTGGGTTCAAGTCCCCCTTAACAAGTTTTCTGTTAAATGATGACGAAGGGTACGTTGAATTTCTCTTCGTGTGGCCATGCCGCCAAATTGCTGCCGCCACTGGAATGTCATGGCGAAGACATCAGACATGACACCCTCACCAAGTCACAGTGCCAGTGTAATGACAAAGGGCCAAGCAAAGCAACAAGATTTGATTTGATTTGATTTCGATTGGTGTTTTACGCCGCACTGATGTATATTTCACTTTTACGACGGCGGCCAACATTATGGTGGGAGGAAACCGGACAGAGCCCGGTGGAAACCCACGACCATCCGCAGGTTGTTGGCAGACCTTCCCACGTACGGCCGGATAGGAAGCGAGCATGAGCTGGTCTTGAACTCACAGCGACCGCATTGGTGGGAGGCTTTCTGGATCATTACTCTGCGATAGCGCCCTAACCGACTGAGCCACGGAGGCCCCCCAAAGCAACAAGAAGTCCCGTTTTTAATGTCTTTGGTATGAAATTACCCGGAATTTCTTCCGGATGTCCTGACCCCTGAAGAATGTGCTTAATGAGAAGAAAATTTAAGCAGTCCAGTTCTTAGTTTAGAAAACGACGTAAAAGGGCAGTTACACAGTAAAAAGTCATGGAACATGGCAACCAAGATTTGCCTGAGTCAAATTGCTATCATGGCACGTCTTGCTCACACCTAGCAAACTGATTACCTTGACTGATGGACTCTGTGTACTTCAGACGGCTATGTGGCATCTCTGTTCTATGTAATCTTGGGTTGTCATTCTTTGGACTCTGGGTTACCCTCACCAATACCATGACAGGTGTGAAGGAAAGGTGTGCACGTCTTGGCTACAATTCCCCACTGTCAACAGGGAAGGTCACAATGACATTTTGGGCTCACCTACAATGACCATGAATACATGACAAGAGGCTCCCTAACATCTTTGTGTAGCGATACCCGAGTCAAACCGGGAACAAACTCTTGAGCGAGAGTCTTTGAGCAGTTTTGATGAAAGAAATAAAAATAGACAGTTTCAATAAAGCCAAACTAACTGAAAACTGTAAATTATTATTTCTAAGTTTTGCACATGCAAAGCGATATCACATACTCTTTTTTGGTGTCACGATTGAGTAATTTCCTGTTTATATTTCAGAGAAAAGCCGACGAAACAATGGCTGAAAGTGAACAGAATCTGGAAGAAGTCACTTGTCCGATATGTGTGGAAATGTTTCGCGAACCCATGGTGTTGCCTTGTGAGCACAGTTTCTGCAGACAATGCCTTGACCTGTATGCTGAAAAGTGTAAACTGGGGCCGACAGATGAGACCTCCTGCACCGTGGGGAGTGAGGATGTCAATCAAATGATATCATGTCCCGTGTGTCGGTCAACAACGAGTTTAGGAAGAGAGGGTGTGGCTGGTTTGCCTGTCAACTTACAGTTGGCAGAAATGGTGGAGACGTTTGCTTCTGACGCAAAGGTTGGGGAAAATACCCCTTGTTGCTCTCTCTGTGAGGAGGACAATAAGGCTAAAGCTGTAAAGTTTTGCACCAACTGTTGTCTTCTATACTGCGAGGATTGTCTGACTACTTTTCATCCCGTGAGGGGTGCTCTCAAGCGCCACCGCCTCATTTCTTTAGAGGAATACGTCTCCCAGAGTCATGTCAACCTGGACGAGCAATCAAGTCAGCAGCCTTCCTGTATCAGACACAGTCTACCATTAGACATGTACTGTGTGCCGTGTAGAGTGGTGATTTGCGTGCGGTGTTTGCTTCATCATCCAGAACATGGTATTAGGGATATACCGTCTGCGGCTGAGAAGGATAAGGTAAGGCAGTAGTGTGTGTAACGGTGTCATAGTGTCTCAAGTGACTGGCAGTTTGTGACGTACAACAATCTGGGTAAGACTTGGTAAGATGTGAACATATTTGTGAGGGTCAGATAATGGAGCTTGTCATGCTCACACATCTCAGTGTCAAAGACACATCCAAGAAGGACACATAATGCTGCTCAAGAATGTAATTATGTGACATATGCATATGTTGTATATGTCAGTAGTATTTATCCGGTTTTGAACCAGGATATGATCAGATGAACTGAGAGATTGTAAAATAATACTTTTTGATAAACTGTAATGGAATTGATCGTGAAGTAAAGCACCATTAATCAGACTTGTACGACCCCGGACAGTATAGACCAGCATTACTTTTGAAAATGGCCAAAACCTGAAGTGTGCAAGGACCAACTGACAAGCTAGTCCATTTAAGGCACTACATCTGGAAACAGCAAGACAAGTAAACCTCTGGCAAACCCTAAACTGAGGAAACTCTCTCGAGGATATTCCATCACGGGTCAGACTGTCGGCCGTTCCTCTTTGTTCTCAGCCAAATGGACTCTGAAATTTATAAAGCCTTTTTGATACGCTCATTCAGCTACGCCTCCATATTCAACAAGTGGTGCAATTATCAATGGCGCAAGTCAGGGAAATAATGATGGAAAGTGACACGAAAATAACATCTCTAGGTTAAGATCTGAAAGTCACTTTTGTGTACTTGAAAATGGTGAAAGGAAACAAGTTGAGTCCATGATGAATCTGATCCGCCTGTCATACGTAACGTCTAAATACACGCTTTGGCATTGTTGGCTGTACATGTGTATGCTCAAGCTGCTCAGGTGCGGTAATCTGTATGTAAATGTGGCCCTGTTCTGATAATATGCCCTAAGTAGTGTATGCCATTGCTGTGTGAACAGTAACAGTGATATACCGTAGTTCGAACCCTTCTATAAAATCACCAAACTAAATGTATTTCGTGGAGTCAATGCATCTCTGTAATGGAGTAATCACATAAAACCCGTGACACGTGTTGATTGTTTTGCACGAGTCAACATCGTGACACGGAGACTGCATGGGCTTTACTGATGATCGAGCCTTTATGTTTGTCAGTCTGTCTTATTACATTATATATGTGTATAATGCAGTATACTTGTATATGGGTCATTTTAAATTAGCAAACTAGTGTTAACGTCTGTATATCATTTTATTTCTTCGTCTTAGAGATTCAGTAATTCAGCCCTGTTGTTCTGAAACAGTGTGAACTTGTTCAAGACTATAATTTTGATTTTGAGTCTCATTTTAACTTATTGTTGGTTCCCACTAACGTACCGTATGTATGTTTTGTGTTAATTTGTGTATATGTGTTGGCATTATTGTTCAGGAAATCCCCTAGTGGCCATTCGGCTGTGGGAAACTTCATCTCAAATGGAATAAAGAATTAAGTTAAATAAACACACAGGCCATTGTAAATGGAATGGAATTTCTGAAAATGTAAACCCACAGCCAAAGAAGTGAAGAATGATTTTAACGGATAACATTAACATATGCATGTGCCATATAGAGATTTATGCATATAACATGAAAAGATTTTTACCTCACTCTTTAACAGCCAACTGTTTTGAACAAGACAAGTGAGCTGGAGGAAATGTTACAAGAAACAAAAGAGTCGCTGTCAAGCTTTATGAGCCTGCACAACACGATACAGGTTTGTATTTCTGGTAATATTTTTTCACCTTACGTTTACGGGATATTTGGAATATTTGGTCTGAGTGTGTAGGTTGCTGTGACTTACAAAAAGGTAACGCGGAACCGTCATTACCACCTTAATATAACGTCCTATTTTGTTAGTTACTAAACTTTGTTACCCATGGAAATTACATTAAACATTGCAAGAGTGGACGAGGTCTTTATTTGCATAAAGGGTTGAATGTCTTTTAAATAGCAATCCAAATGTCGTGCAAGTAAATGAATGATACGGTTTTCTTCTCTAAAGCTGTACACATCAATAAAACGTTAATAAGAAACATAATTTATAAAAAAAACACACACACACACACATTTAATAAGTAACTTCAGAGTTACTGTGATTAAATATGGCAGCTATGTTCAGTTTCTAGGGCTCTGTCAACACGTTTGGCAGATACGATACAGGCAAGACATCGACAACATAAACACGCCCTAGATACTACAGAGATCTGACAGACACGAAACGGATAAGACAGAGACAGAAGTCAGACACAACACAGATGTAACACAGATGGAACACAGATACGACTCATATAAGACAGTCAGGAGTCATATATGGCAGAGATGGGACACAGACAAGACACAGACACAATATACATAGACGATACAGATACCACACACATGGCACAGATAAGACAGAGATAAGAGACAGACAGGAGTCGGACACGGCACATTTTCGACACAGATAAGGATATAGAAAAGAGACAACAAGCATTGCACAGACAACTCCAGGTGATACATAACCACGGGTTACAAGCTGTCATGATCGTGGACACACGGCTAAAAAAAGCTGCAGTGAAAACATCATTTATTTTTCTATTCGACAGGAAAACCAGGATCTTCATAACAAAGAGGTGGAAAAAGCATATAACGCAGCCCTGAAGGATTTAGATGCCTGGAAAGTAAACTCCTTGGATGAGATAAAGGCGCGATACTCACCGTGGAATCTTCAGTGTAGTACTATCATTAAACATCTACATATTGAAGTAGAGGAAATGGAGCAGATGGTACAGGCTTCTAAGGATTTGTTAGCCTCTAAGGATGTAGCGTTTTTACAGGCAAGTCCAATGTACACATTCTCGAACATTGGTTCACCT
Organism: Acanthopleura granulata; assembly: GCA_016165875.1. Taxonomy (NCBI): domain Eukaryota; kingdom Metazoa; phylum Mollusca; class Polyplacophora; order Chitonida; family Chitonidae; genus Acanthopleura; species Acanthopleura granulata. The sequence goes on along the minus strand of JABBOT010000026.1, from coordinate 151,761 downwards.
CCCTGAAGTCTGGATAATAGGATTGAATGATTATGGCTTAACGCCACATCGGCAATATCTCAGCCATATCGTGGCGAAGGATAATTGGATAACTCCCACAGGAGCTAATCTGACCCCAAGCTAATCTGACCCCTTTTTTCCACCCCAGTGAAATCTGGATGACCAAGATGACCTTACTGAATTGTGACTCGCTTAGCTTAACTCTGAAGCCTTGCACCTCACTCAGTAAATCCTGATAAGGGAAGTCTGCGTGGTTCAGTTGTTTAGTGTGGTAGCGCAGCGTAATGAGCCAGGAACCTGTAAGTTAAAGTTCAGCTCATGCTGGCTTCCGTACGTGGGATTTTCGCCTGGAACCTGCGGATGGTCGTGGGTTTCCTCCGGGTTCTACTTCGTTTCCTGCCACTATAATGCTGGTTGTCGTCGTGTAAAAGAAATATTGTTCACTACGGCGTGAAACACCGATTAAATAATTATTTATTTGACGCCGTACTCAAGAATATTTCACTTATACGACGGCGGCCAGCATGATGGTGGGAGGAAAGCGGGCAAGGCCGGGGAAAACCACGACCATCCGCAGGTCCCTGGCAGACCTTCTCTCTGACGGCCGGAGAGGAAACTAGCATGAGCTGAACTTGAACTCACAGCGACCGCATTGATGGGAGGCTTCGGGTCATTGTGCTGTGATAACGCGCTAACCGACTGAGCCACGGAGGCCTCCAATAATTAAATAAATAAATAAAATAAACCAAATAACAGTGCTCTCGAGCTCAAATCCAATATTAAAGCTGTTATCCAACAGCGTTACCGGGATCCACACTGTTACCTATCTACCACATCTTGTAGTCCCCTGATAACTTTATGGTAATTAAAAAACAAAAAATACTGAAATGATTGAGAAGGGATGAACTGGATTTGAACCTATGACTGCCATACAGAATGGGTCTACTACTGAACCCCGGCGTGGAAGCAGTTCAGATTTGATCCTTTGCCCATAGCCCATACCAAAAAACATCAAGAATACAGTGTAGCAAGGAATAACTCCATTCTCATAGTAAACAGCACTCAGCAATGTCCAGCTTTACGGTTATAACGGTTTCCTATCACGTGCCCTCTAATTGTCATGACATTTTGCTTTTTGGCACTTTTTACAGCATATATCTGGCCCTTTGAACTCCGTAATTTTCAGTATTACAGATGTAACAGTTTTCTGTAACATGATCTCCAAATATGTGGAGATTTCATTTTTCTAACTTTGATCGTAATTTGCGTCAAAAGTATACATGGGTGACAAAAAATAAGATCAGATTTGTGATGAGGACGTCAAGTAATCAGGTAATATACTCCAAACATTTAAATTCAAAAACTTTTGGTCACGTGAAAACTTCGGTAATCAGTGCATTTCCACAGTTTTTAAGATATGGAGATTATTTTTGCACACACAATTTGCCCAGACGTATTCTGTCTGCATTTTAAATTTCAGCTCGATCCGATAAACCCTTCTTGAGAAAATGACATGTCAACGCAGTATATTCGTGGCAATATGGACTCTAAAGTAGGTCGGGTTGAAATATGAAAAAATGTGTGGAAAACTTTCCATGTGGAAATGGTGAGAAGTACACTGGAATCGAAGCAGAGTGCTAGCATTAGTCTGCAGGGCCTAATAATTTCATGAGGCCTGGAAAAAAAAAGAGAGAGAAAAAAGACTAGCAGAATTTAACTGGGTTTGATCCTAAGGTTGCTAGGTACACTGTTCATTTGGGGGTATGTTGAAAGACAGTAAATAGAAAAAAATAGCCTTGCCAGATACAAAGGCTCTGTCACATGTAGGGAGAGACCGTGCCTTTGATGTACTGCTCCCGGCGCCAGACAGAATTAGAATATTCCGCTCCCATGTTACGTAAATGGGAGAATTTTGAGAAATCTTTGTTGGTTTTTTAGCTATAACTTTAAAACTATACAATGTATGAAACTAACTATTGCAGATGTAAATCTGACAAAATGGAGCAACAGATATGTTTGGTTAATCATTATAAGCAATATTTATCGATGATGTAATTTTTACGGAACTTCAGAGGTTAATTACAGCCTAATTTGCATATCAGATCTAACGTGTAAGCTTAACTGAGTAGGGCCATCCACCTAGAAACAACAAATATAATTTCCACATGACAATTATACCCGTTGTGAGTAGAAGACTTTTTCAGTTTAACAATAAAATTCAAACTGGGCGCTAAATCATGTGACTGGACAATGGACTCTAACATCAAAAGTTGCCTCATATATTCCTTATCAAGACTGCGAAGTTTGGATTCTCTGCAGTCAGTAGTTTGGGAGATATTGCAGTGATATAAATATTGGGGGGGGGGAGGTTCTGGCGCATTTATACTACTATTTTACGAGAGGACTAAAATGATAGTAGTAATAATAAAGATAATAATAATCCGAACGATTTCAAGAGGTGTCCCACTGGAAACCTGTGTGGACCCCTGACTAGTTGCCTCATGGACTGAAGCCTGATGTTAAAGAATTCAAAACCTTAGCGTTCTCCATGTTGTTTGGTCCCCTCTTTGTATCTGTAAACCTTACCTCAGCTGTTTATAAGCACCACGTGAACAACCACTATAAAGCTGCAAGTTATGGGATGATAATAGGAAGAGCAGTCCTTTCTTCATTGTCACGATAGCAGAGAGTTGTACCCTTCTCCTCAGAAGTCTTCTACCCTGGAATTGTGATATAAAGTGTTTAGGTTTAATCCAGTGTCGTCTACTCACCACTCACATCTGTTGTATAGGGATGAGGAAGTATCTCCTGTGGCTGACATTAACATATTTTGGTAGAATGACTAAAAATAAGCACACAAATAATCATTTGTATGACAACATATTATTCATTCAGTCATTAGCTTGATGAGTGGTTAACACCTATTCTTATTTTCACCTTAAATTTGGTAATCAGCAATCTTGGAAAGCAAGAGCGAGAATTAATTTGGCGCTAATGCCGAAACATGTTTACTCGGAAATGCAAAGCTAATTTCGTCCATGTGACTACAATGGGGAATGTCTTATTGTTTCACAAGAAAGAAAAAAAAAGAGACAAAAAAAAGGGAAAAAAAAGAAAAAAACAAAACAAAAAAAGTGTATCTGGGTCCGTCACGGTCACAGCTGTGAAGGAAAGGAAACTATGTCACTGTTGCATGTACTGCCGAACGGAGGCACAGGAGCCTACTTCTAGTTAGGTTTACATTATTTTTATACGTATTCTCATTTCTGTTTGTTGACAGGGTTGCACAGACTTCACCAAAGCGTATGTATACATGTGTTAATTTTATTACTCTGCACAGATTTCTCTAACCGTGTCAGCCAATGTGTTTCTGTAATGGTGACTCAAGTATTTGTCACAAACATGACCCAAGAGTAAAATGTACACACGGTGTTCAAAACTTATATTTATCACCACAAAGCATATCTAACATGCTGACAATAGTAGAGCGTGACATTCTCGTTACCAGTACACAGGATTAATATACTAATATTAATATTATTAATACTAATATATTAATACGCAACTCTGTCTCTTTGTCTCTTCTACCAGAATTGATGACCAGTTAACTGAGAAAACAGTAGCCCTGGAAAAGCACAAGGTCAACAGACAGAAACTGTCAGATTCTGTACAATGTGACCCTGTTGTCCCTAGACAGGTGACTGTGAAAGAGACGGCTCAAGAACGTCATGATGTGAAAGCAGCAGTCGGTGGACAATTGACATCTCTACATGTTAAAAGTAGGTTTTTCTCGTTGTGTATCTGAGGCTACGAGCTGTGTCTCCCTTAGGGAAACTGATTTTTCGTTGTGTTTGAGGTCAGTTACATTTGTTGTCAGTCATACACATGAATGATAACTGTGTGTAGAGGTTAAGATTTATCGCAGTAGTGATTGTTGCTAGAAAATGAGAACAGTTAAAAACGTAAAAACGGCTACTTTTATACTGAAGGTGTGTAAAAAAGAGATTAGAAATATGAATTTACAGCAGTAAATGTAGGACATGTCTGGAGTATACGTCAACAATGTCAGTTGAGTTTTAACGCTTTCAGTCAGTGAATTACCGTGACGCGAAAGTTGACCATGTTTACTTCTTAATTCCATTTGTGTGTGTGTGGGGGGGGGGAGGTGATAAGTTAATCAACGGAATTGATATATTTTCCCTGTATAGTGAATTAGCATGTATGCAGATGTGAGCTCGAGTTGTGCTGTGGTTGAAAAACGGTTGGTAAATAGCCATGATGGTTGCTGTGACAGCCCAGTATCAATGACCCTTAAAACAACTACCGTCCGAGGAACACCGCAGTCAAAAGATCATGCCTCTGTGGAGCTCACCCTTTGTAGCAGTCAAACAGAGATCAGCATAACGAGATTTGCTACGTGGCTAACATTGGATTCTGTAAAACCTGGCCAACCCACCAATGTGAACTTGTGTCGGTATGTAAATCGATGACCGCGAATAAGACAAGTGGCAAACACAAAAATCCACAGCGCTGTGGTCAGATATCTACCATGGGAAAAAGATGACACTTTACCGTTGGAATGAAAATTATAACTCTGTTGCAAGGTGCACGCCAGCTTCGAATTTTATGTAGTGTTCTCGCCAAAATGATTTCAGTTTGTGGAGATGGCATTTAAATAATTCCCTGACCAAACGACATGTTAAAGCAGCAGTCTGTATATTTCATACATAAAAATAGATTAATAATGTATTAGTCACTGTTTACGTCAGTTATCTATATCCTTGTTTATTGATAAGTAAAATCTCAACTATAAACATTTTAAATAATATATGTTAGTATCTTAACTCTGTTGTATAATGGCTACTGGATTCTCACTGATAAGAAATGTTGTTGACTTTTGCTTCATCTCGAATCGAGAAATTTACTTTATTAGTTATATATATATAAGGGCATGAGCAATCATCTTGAATTTTGTCCAACACCAGCCGTTATTTGACGCACGTTGCTGCCGGCGTTGACCTACGTGTATTAATCAGCCTTTGTCTTTTCTAAAACAATGATTCGTTTCTACATCCATTCTACATTAAAGTGAATTGGAGATGCCTGAGCACCCGCTATTCTCTTGATGGTTATGGAGGCCTTCAAAATATATATACATATTTTGTATATGACTTTTATTGACATACCACTATCGCATTCCAGTGCATATGTGTACAGATATAAATGACCTTAAGTTTAAATGCTGAATAATAATATTTTTTCCTCAGTTATACCTGATCCCAGATCTGAAACGGGCTATACATTCCGTCTTGTTGACAAAATGCCTTTTACCAGTGTAGCTCGAACTTCGTCTGCTCATTCAATTATATCCGACAATATTTCCTCTGTACTCGATGAAATTCTTATCTTACTGATGACTGCCCAAATGAAGCATCTCACTGGTTAGACATAAATGATCTTGAATCGAATTACTATACTTTGGGCTCCTTTAGGTCGATGGGGTTTTTTTTGGCATTGAATCAATTTCATGTTTGAATTTTAATTCACAAAGTCTTAGAAAGCACTTTTTGGAAATAATAGGAATAATTGCAAATATGGAGCTTAAATTCTCACCCATTTACCTGTCGAATAGCTAGACTTGATTCTACCAGCAATACTCCCTAGGATTTGCCTGGTATCAGATATTGACAATGACCAGAAAAAAGAGAAAAGGTGAAGGCCTGGTAATGTATATAAATGGTGACTACAGTGATACTAGTCTTAGGGAAGGTCTCTCTTTTAATGATGATAGTGGTAATTATCAACCAATATTTGTAGACACAAAAATTAACAACCAAATATATTTACTACATGTAATTTATCACCCCCAGATAAAAATATCTATAACTTTAACATCAACCTCTATCTCAAACTTGCTAGCATAAGAGCGAGTAACAAAAGATGCCTTCTGATGGGAGATTTCAAATTGGAGCTTTTTAAAATCGATCGTCATCCACCAAGGGGGCAATTTTTGGAAATAATGCAGTGGTGCCTCTTTTTCCAAAAATTACAACACCAACCAGGGCCAAGTCGACAACTGTCGTTCTAATATAAATTATATTCACAAGCTACCAGAAGTGCAAGGATTTCTCCGGTATTTTTCTTGATGATGTCACTGCCCATTTCCCATTTTCCATATTGACAAGCAAATGTTCCCAGTACCATTAAGTCAATCCACCTCAGGATATCAGCTTATAACTACGGAATGAAAGGAACAATCCATCATAAAAATTCCGCGGAGAACCTGGGACGAGGTCTATGATGCCACTGACGTAATTGTGGCTCGAGAAATTTGTCGGAATGATTTCAGTAGTATATATATAATGAACGTTTCCCGCTCGTCAATAGCTTTCTTACCGGATATAAGGTAAAACACAATGAATGAGTTATGCTAATTTAAAATTTATTAAAAAAAAACAGCCTATATTTCAGAAATGTTCAAGAAAGGAAACCAAAATGTTGGGCTCCTTTTTCACTAAGAGAATTTTTAAATCAGAAGTCTCCCGGCAGCCTTTATTATTCCTTGATGTATCCTTACCTAACGTATTGTAATATAATATAGGGGAAATACTTGTCCTTCTCATTTACAACCTCTTGTAATGCTACAGAAAAAAAAACTGTCGGAAACTGTCCGAACTATATTATTTTCTTATAAGATTGCTCATATGGGACCTCTTTTTGCCATGCCTGGCATTCTGCCTTTCCCATCTATAAATATCTGTTTAATTTTTCCTCCTGTACATAAATACACCACTGATATCTTCTGCCTTTATTTTGCCATGCCCTTTTTGAACAATCTCAAAATATACATGAGCACGCCACTGGTGATTCTGAGTACAACCTCTCTACCTACAGCCCCTTCAACAGAACAAATTTGCAATTGCATCTCGTTATTTCAGAAAAACATAAAACAGTATATACTGGACGGTGGTAATCCCTGCATAAGCTGTGTGATGTTTTAAAAGTTTTGTGCTTATTGCAGCTGTATTTTGTGTGGGCCTATATTTTCTGAAAATATGTGAAGTCCATGTTTTTTTCAGTTCCGCAAACACGTCAGAAAATTTTAGGTTTCACCTTTTATTATTTCTATGCTACTATAAAAAAAGTATGAATTTATATATATATATATATATATATATATATATATATATATATATATATACACACATATATATATGTGTGTGTATATAGATATATATATATATATACACACATATATATATGTGTGTGTATATATATATATATATGCACACATATATATATGTGTATGTGTATATATATATATATATATATATATAGAGTGTACCTAAATGCACATGTATAAGCTCTCTACTGGGCCTAGTTGCTTCCAAAAGATGTGCACATAGGCCTATATGTATTTGGGTCTACTTTTCGTGAAAGGTAAGGAATCCATGCATATTTTAATTATTGTTCACCTACATGTACAAGTGGAGCCATACGTGGGAAGGCCTGCCAACGACCTCTGGATGGTCATAGGTTTCTAAAAATTTACCGTGGAAAATCCAGTACTGGTGCGTGTTATAATATGTTTGAATGTACGAAAGTTCACAGGTCGCGCTTGTTTTCATGTTCTGTCAGAGAGGCCTTCAGTAAGCGTCTCCGTGAAGAGTTACCTCCCTTCGTAGACTCACGCCTTCGGCAGCATGTTATTCCTCGAATGACAACTATACAGTTTCGCAGTGAAGTTGCTGTCCAAATCTGCCATAACTAACGCCTAAACCAAGTGCTTGATACAGTGAGGTATTGTTCTAGTTGTAGATGATAAATTTCATACAATATCGAGCGTGGAAAGTCTTTATTTGACGGCTAGTAGACGGATCAGTGATGGATCCAGTTATCGTCTGAACTCGCCTCTTTTTCAAACTGGCTCAGTGGCCGAAAACGAATCCAGTGTCAAATGTAATGATTACACTCGTTTTTATTAGCAAGTGTCATTTTATTCCCAGAAATTGTGTTCAGACATTAAAATTACGGTATGTGTAAAGGTATTTACACGTCAGGGCCTCATTGTTACGCTGTGTGTTTATGGTTTGCTGTTGTTTATGCCGCTCCTGTTGTGTTTTTGCAGAACCGACCATGAAATTCACGGCGACAGATGACGGATGTCTGAGAATAACGGACGAGGGCTCCGTGGTGGAGAGTGAGGACGTGGGGGTGGGGTGGCCGGGGTGTAGAGCTGTGACAGACGGGAGGTGGCGGGGCGGCAGGTGCTACTGGGAGATACAGATCACCTGCTCACCTGACTGTGACTGTTACTGTGATGTAGGTGTTGTACAGGAGAGTTGTGGGCTGAGGCCGAATACAAAACCTGGCCGTCACAGCTGGCACATTGGGATGAGTTACAGTGATGATAAGGTCGTGTGTTATACTGACTGTGGTGGTGAGATCAAACCTGAGTATGGACAGTGGAGACCTCACACAGGCCCTCATCACGTCGGTCTGTACCTGGACTGTGACCAGCGGTCTATGACAGTGCTGGACTCTGGTCACAACCGGGTGATGGGCACTGTCCGGGGACTGAAGGTGACAAAACCACTCGTCCCCTGGGTTGAGTTCTCCTGTGGTAAATCCGTGTCTGCTCGTCTGGTGACTGGTGACTCCGCAACTCTACCACAAGTTCTCTGTGACATGTTAAACATCTCCTGACCACCAGGTAATTATTCATTCAATCATTTCCATTACCATCTATTAGAATTTGTTGAAATAGACTAGTTGGGTCTTGTTTTTTTAACGTAGTAAGCAGTGTGTCTAGTTTGTATAGTGTGTTCAGTTTGGTCACCATGGTTACTGATCTGTAAGGAGGCTTTGGTTTGATGTAGTTACAGACTCTCTGTCTGATTTGACTTGAACATAAAAGTTTTTCTAAACAGCCATGTTTTGTTTTAGTACCATTGTGTTGTAAATCAGCACTGATCAGAACAGTGCAAATAATCACGATGGTAGTAAACTTTGATGTGATGTTTGGTTTCAAACAAAAAGCCATTGATGAAAAGAGTATTTAACCTACCCTGTCATGATAACATTGTCATTGTAACAGTCCCAGGTTTTCTGTTCTGCTCTATTAATTTGTCTATTTAAACTTTCACCTTTAATACACAATGGGGCTAAATATTTATTTATTTATTGCATTGTTGTTTTATGCTGCACAAGAATGTTACTGATTATGTTTACTGTTTTTGTATGCAGATTAATATTTTTATGCATCAAATTCTCAAATAAAACCAGGGGTCGAAAAAGATGAACTGTTTATACATATATATATATATATATATATATATATATATATATATATTCATCATTCCAATGGCTCCCTAGAAAGTATTTTCCAGTTGTCATATCTTTATTCAAATAGCTAATATTTTAAATGGAAAATAGATAAAGAATAGAAATAAGAGTCCAGTCAGTTATTTTAGAGGTTTTCTTTTTGGCATTTTATTTAACGTAGTAACAATATGGTTTTTATTTTTTATTTTTATTTTTATTTTTTAATGGCCTCGTTTTCGTATTTTTGTCGCATTTGAAAAGTTGGCTTGTTACAGTGCGCTACAGTCTTCAAAATGAAATGAAATGAAATATCTTTATCTGAAAAATAGAAGTTGTGGGAATGTCTGGACCTTAACTTGCTTCATTCACAGGTGTTGAGACTCTAAGTTATCTCCTATTATCAACAGATTTCTTTCCTTGGGCCTTTTGCCCCAGCTAAATAAATTTTCGATCGAAATTCTTTTCTGAATAAAATTTGTTATGACTGCTTATTTGACACCTTTACAATATTGTAATTGCTAGACAACTGACGTGACGAGGATGTAAAATGTTTGGTATGATGTAAATTTCACAATAATTAACTTTGTTTTAACCGATTTTGTTGTTAACTGAATAAGTCTAACACTATACCACGGAGGATAAAGAACAATAACATCCCTGTATGATACACAATCCCCCAGTTTATTGCTAGAACCCAAGTAATATGTGTTAGGGAGAACTGAATGAGTAACGGAAATTGGACCATGAATAATGTGACAATAACTACTCGCAATTTAATTGTGTACGAATTTTGTTGGGAGTGTAACTTGTTTGTTTGAAATTAAAAATTGTGTTGTTTAGCCTATATTTTTTCCTCTTCAGTTTTGATGTACACTATTTCGTGTTCTTTCCACATATTTTTTCTCTTATATTAACGTTATAGTGTCATCAGAATTTCTGGTAAGCCAGCTATACATGTAGGCCCATTAACGTTGTTATGTACCTTCATGTAACTTCTTCCTGAGCTGTAGACTTATACCTGCCTCAACTAAGTCTACATGTACATATTTAATAGTTTATACACCCTCAACTTAAAATGCCTCTAATTTACTCCCAGCTTGTAATGGCAAAGTCTCACTGTGTGTGCCATGCAGAATTAGATCATACTTTTATTTCAGGTTTAACCTCTACAATTTGTCAACATGCAGCTCCAAACATGTATCCATAGGTCTTCTGTCCTGATCTGTGACTTGGCCAGGCTCTTCTGGGTTCAGACGCACTATAGGCCTATGTTTATTTTGAAAGAAACAGAAATATCTCTGAGCACCTAAAATTAGCTGCCTAATCACCTTGATTACTGAACTTTGTAAAAGTGAAATTCGAGCTTCTACTGAACGTTTTTAATCACTATCATGTGTTATTTAGTAATATTTACTATGTGATGTTCTGTCTTTTGTTTCCCAAGTGCTGAAACACATGGTAATACAAAATAAAATAACGAATTATATGCAAACTAAATATTCTCCTTTAGTTCACATTGTTAGCAAAACTGCCTGAAATCATCTGCCATACGTAACATTACCACACAGTTTTTGCCAATGGGTTACCTATCCGCAATTTGACGAGTTGGGTCCAAGATTTGGCTCCAAATTGAGGAGTGCTGGAGCACCGATTGAATAATGCTGCCACACAGACAGTCAAGTTTTTGGTTCACTGTAGTGTCATTTTACACCCTTTTAAAATATATCAGTATATTATTTGCTTTGGATACGACTGAAAACCTTTTGCCGGGTGGACAGCCTCCCCCCCCCCCCCGGGCTACCAAGGTGACAAAATGCTATTGCGTCACTTCCAAGAGCAACAGCTCGAAATTATGGTCACGTCTAGCTTTTTTTTTATATGATGTAGAGAAAAGTCCAAACTGATATATATGTTGGGGGTTGAAGTTGACAAATTTACCACATAAATAGTTAGGGAAGTGAATGAGCTCATCTAACCTATAGGAAACAGATCCAGGTTTGCCGTACCAGCTTTCTTGTGTTCATTCCAACTTGTAAATATGTGAAAACGATCTTAAACTGTTTGCGTGAACATTTATCATCGCTAATGCCCTACCATTAGCCCCCTACTCAACAATTAACTCCCTACCCCCCTTTTTTAAGTACAATTTCCTTCAGAAACTTAACAGTCTTGATTTTTTTTTTATTTCATTGGCACAGGTAATTCCAAGATTGAATACGTCTCATTAGAGGTGTTTAAGTGTGCATGTATAAAGGCATAACAAGTTATTTTTATCCCATTTTTCTGCAAGGCTTACATGTTAGACTTACTTTAACAATGCACATTTATCTGTTGTCAATCTTCCACATGCAAAATGACTCAAAATCATTATATTTGCTGAAAGGATGTATAAAAACATTTCTAAAAGTTGAACTGCCTATCATGTGTGATACAATTTGGTTGAATGTGGTGTCTTAGAAGAATTTTAAAGAAAATGTCAATTTTGAAAGAGTTAGTGAGTGCATGTACAAATGGGGGTAGGGATAGCAGCTCTTATATAACTTCACTCCAGTTGATTCGAGGTGTCAAAATTTTAGTTTCTAATAACCACAAGTGTTTCATTTGATGGAAAAGCAGGAGGAGCATTCATTTCTGCAGAACTGGTTTTCACAGAAAGGATTTTTATATTCCCTTTTCCTCAAATCACTATTTCCCAGATACCAAAAGTATCATCCTGGGTGACACCCAGATACAGCCCTCTAATTTTTACTGTTCCCCTGAAGCATGTGATATTTCGGTTTGAGTGCCACCATCATATGAAGATATTATTGACACAAAATTGAGAAACTTTGCTCCTGTGATATGTTACACATGCGCAATTCGACCAGTTGGGTCCAAGATTTGACTCTGAATCGGTGAGTGCTGGAGCACGGATTGGATAATACTGCCACAAAGACAGTCTAGGTTGTTGATACACTATAAATATCTATACTGTCATTTTACAACTAGTTGAAATATACCAGAATTTTATCTGCTTTGGATACAACTGAAAACTTTTTGCCAGGTGGTCTATGGCATACCACAACCACACAAAAGTTTGTGAATATATATTTTGGGGGTTGAAGTTGATCAATTTACCACATAAATAGTAAGGAAATCAGTGCAGTCATGTGACTTATAAGGGGAGCTAAGTGGCCAAAGCTGACTGTCGACAGCGGAGACCTCATACAAGCGACAGCGGAGACCTCATCACGTTGGTCTCTACCTGGACAGTGACCGCCGGTCACTGACAGTCCTGAACTGTCGTCACAACCGGGTGCTAGTGTTCGGGCACTGAAGGTGATACAACCACTCGTGCCCTCGGTTCAGTTGCTTAATGATAAATCCATGTTTGCTCGCCTGGTAACTGGTGACTCTGCAATGCTGCCATAAGTTCTCTGTGACATGTTATATAAACACCTCCTGACCACCAGGTAATTATCCATTCAGTCATGTCCATTACAATACACTGAGATTTGTTGAAATAGACTAGTTGGGTCTTTTTTTTAACATAGTAAGCAGTAGGTCTAGTTCATATAGAGTGTTAATTTGGTTACCATGGTTACTGATCTGTAAGGAGCCTTTGGTTTCATGTGGCCTGTCTGATTTCATGTGAACATAAAAGTTTTTCTAAACAGCCATTTTTGTTTTAGTACCAGTGTGTTGTAAATCAGCGCTGAGCAGAACAGGTCACACTTCATATAGGGCAGTGCAAATAATCATGATGGCAGTAAACTTTGATGTGTTGTTTGGTTTCAAACAAAAAGCTATTGATGAAAAGAGAATATAACCTACCCTGTCATGATAACATTGTCATTGTAACAGTCTCAGGTTTTCTGTTCTGCTCTATTAATTTGTCTATTTAAACTTTCACCTTCAGTACACAATGGGACTAAATATTTATTTATTTATTTGTACGTTGTTTTGTGCAGCACTAAAGAATATGACTGATGATAGTTACTGTTTGTGTGTGCACACTAATGTTTTTATGCAACAGATTCTGAAATTTATCCAGGGTTGGAAAAGGTCAACTGTTGTTTTTATAAATTCATCGTGCCAGTGGCTCCCTAGAAAGTATTTTCCAATTGTCATATCTTTTTTTCAAGTTGCCAATATTCAAATGGAAAATAGAAATAAGAATCCAGCCAATCATTTTACAAGTTTTCTTTTTTAAATACATTTTATTTAATGTATAACTATATGGTTTAAATTTTTAAAAAATTTTTTGTACTTTAACGTCCTCATATTTGTGTCAAAGTTTTGTCGGAATTGAAAAGTTGGCATGTTACATTGCGCTACCGTCTTCAAAATGACTATCTTTATCTGAAAGAAAGAAGTTGTGAGAATGTCTGGACCTTAACTTGCTTCAGTCACAGGCGTTGAGACTCTAAGTTATCTCCTATTATCAACAGATTTCTTTTCTTGTGCTTTTTCCCCAGCTAAATAAATTTTCTATCTAAATTCTTTTCTGAATTTAATTTCTTATGACTGCTGATTTGACACCTTTACAATATTGTAAGTGGCAAACAACTGACGTGCCCAGGATGAAAAATGTTTGCAATGTGCAATTTCACAATAATTAACTTTGTTTGAAGCGATTTTGTTGTTAACTAAATAAGTGTAACACTATACCAGAGAGGATAATGAACAACAACATCCCTGTATGATACACAATCCCCCAGTTTATTGTTAGAACCCAAGTAATATGTGTTAGGGAGAAGTGAATGCGTAACGGAAATTGGACCATGAATAATGTGACAATAATTACGCGCAATTTAATTATGTACGAATTTTGTTGGGACTGTAATTTGTTTGTTTGAAATTAAAAATGGTATTGTTTAGCCAATATTTTTTTCCTTTTCAATTTTGATAAATAAAATAAGGAATTATGCAAACTAACTATTCGCCTTTGCACATGTAGTTCACATTGTTAGCAAAACTGACTTAAATCATGTACCATACGTAACATTTCCATACAAGTTTTGCCTATGGGTTACCTATCCGCAATTTGACCCGTTGGGTCCAAGATTTGGCTCCAAATTGAGGAGTGCTGGAGCACCGATTGGATAATGCTGCCACACAGACAGTCTAGGTTTTTGATTCACTATACTGTCATTATACACCTAGTTAAAATATATCAGGATTTTATTTGCTTTGGATACAGCTGAAAACCTTTTGCCAGGGGAACTGCCCCTGTTACGTCAAAATGCTGTTACGTCACTTTCAGGAGCAACGGCTCAAACAAGTGATGGTCATGCCATGTTTATTTTTTGATACGATGATATGATATGATAAAAAGTCCAAGCTGTGTGTTGTCTGGGGATAAATATTTTAGGGGTTGAAGTTGACAAATTTACTACATACATAGTAACCTGGAAAAATCATTGGCTCCTGTAACCTATAGGAGACAACCCAGTTTTGCCGTACCAGCTTTATTGTGGTCTGGCCAAGTTGTAACTTTGTGAAACTGATCTTAGAATGTTTTTGTCAATATTTCTCATGACTGATGGCCAACCATTAGTCCCATCCGTCCCCTCCCCATTCTCTCCCTACCCCACTCTCTCCCTACCCCACTTTTTGAAATACAATTTCCTTCAGAAACTAAACAGGCTTGATTTTCATTTCATTTCAGTGGCACAGGTAATTCCAAGATTGAATATGTGTGATGAGAAGTGTTTTAGTGTGTATGTATAAAGGCAAAACAGGTTATTTTCATCCCATTTTTCTGCAAGGCTTACACATTAGACTTACTTTAACAATGCACATTTATCTTTTGGCAATCTTCCGAATGCAAAATGAACGAAAAAGCATTATATTTGCTGATAGCATGTATTAATATGTCTAAAGTTGGACTCACTATCATGTGTGATGCAATTTTGTTGAAGGTGCTGTCTTTGTATAAGAATTAAAGAAAATGTAAATTTTTGGAACAATTAGTTAGTGCATGCACAAATGGGGGTAGGGATAACAGTTCTTACATACCTTCATTCCAGTTGTTGAGAGGTGTCAAAATTTTATTTTCTAATAACCACAAATGGTTAATTTTAAGGAAAAGCAGGATGAGCATTCATTTCTGCACAACTGGTTTTCACACAAAGGAATTTTATATTCCCTTCTTCTCAAGTGACCATTTCTGTTATACCGAAAGTTTCATCCTGGGTGAGTAACCAGATACAGCCCTCGAATTTTTACTTTTTCCCTGAGGCATATGATATTTTGATTTGAGTGCCAGCATCATATGAAGATATTATGGACACAAAATTCAGAAACCTTGCTACTCTTATCGATGAGTGCTGGAGCACCAATTGGATAATACAGCCACACAGACAATCTAGTTTGTTGATACACTACAAATTTCCATACTGTCATTTTACACTCCGTTAGAATATATCAGAATTTTATCTGCTTTGGATACAACTGAATTGTTTTTGCCAAGGGAACTACCGGACAACCCCACCCGCTGAAGGTCATTGAGGTGACAAAATGCTATTACTGATCTGTAAGGAGCCTCTGGCTTGATGTAGTTACAGACTGTCTCTCTGATTTGACTTGAACATAAAAATTGTTTTTTTTTCAAAGCCATGTTTTGATTCAGTACCAATGTGTTGTAAATCAACACTGAGCAGAACAGATCACACTTCATACAGGACAATG
Source organism: Acanthopleura granulata (assembly GCA_016165875.1). Taxonomy (NCBI): domain Eukaryota; kingdom Metazoa; phylum Mollusca; class Polyplacophora; order Chitonida; family Chitonidae; genus Acanthopleura; species Acanthopleura granulata. Next base: position 135,765 of record JABBOT010000026.1, on the reverse strand, counting down.
CAAATAATCATGATGGTAGTAAACTTTGATGTGGTGTTTGGTTTCTTACAAAAAGCTATAGATGAAAAAAGTTTTTAATATATCCTGTCATGATATTATTGTTAACTGTGACAGCTCCATGTTTTCTGTTCTGTTGTATTAATTTGTGTATTTAATCTTTCACCTTCAGTACGCTATGGAACTAAATATTTATTTATTTGTTCTATTGGTGTTTTACGCCACACTAAACAATATGACTATTTATATTTATTGTTTGTGTATGCAGATTAATATTTTTAGGCAACAGATTCTAAAATAAAACCAGGGGTCAATAAAGGTGGACTGATTTTTTATATATTTATCATGCCAATGGCTCCCTAGAAAGTATTTTGAAATTGCTCTATGATATGTCAATATTTTAAATGGAAAATAAAAATAAAGATCAAGTCAGTTATTTTATAGATTTTCTTTCTTAAATACATTTTATTCAGTGTAGTAAACACGTGGCTTTAATTGTAAAATCTTTTTTATATTTTAACCTCCTCATATTAGTATCAAAGTTTTGTCCTTTTTGAAAAGTTGGCATGTTACCTCGGGCTGCTGTCTTCAAAGTGACTATCTTCATCTGAAAGAAAAATATTGTGACAAGTGTGGACCTTAACTTACTTCAGTCACAGGCGTGGAAGTTCGGAGTTATCTCCCTTTATCAATACTTTCCTTTCCTTGTGCTTTTTCCCTCAGCTAAATAAATTTTCCTTCTAAATTCTTTTCTGAATGAAATTTCTGAAAACTGCTGATTTGACACCTTTACAATATTGTACATGTAAGTGCTAGACCACTGACGTGCCAGATGTGGAAATTGTGAGCAATGATGTCAATTTCACATCAGTTTACTTTGTTCTAAGCGATTTAGTTGCTCACTGAACAATTCTAACACTGTATACCACGGAGCATAATAAATAGAAGGCAACATCCCTGTTTGATATATAATGACCCAGTTCATTGTTAGAACCTAAGTGATTTGTGTTAGGGAGATGTGGATCAGTAACGGAAACTGGACCATCGGTTATACGACTACAATAAATCACATTTTAAAACGTGTATGAACTTTGTTTAGAATGTAACCTGTTTGTTTGAAATTGAAAATGGTGTTGTGGAGCGTATATTTTTTTTCCTTTCAGTTTCGATGTACGCTATTTCTTGTTCTTTCCACATAATTTTTCTCTTTAATAAATATTTAATTTATAATTAGATCAGCTTTTCTGGTGAGCCAGGCACACATGTAGGCCAATTAATGTTGTCATGTGTAATTACATGTAACTTCATCCTGAGCTGTAGGTCTATATCTGCCTCAAATAAATCTACATGTACACCTATAATAGTTTATACACCCTGAACTTAACAGCCTCTAATTTACTCCCAGCCTGTAATGGCCAAGTCTCACTTTGTATGCTATGCAGAATTAGGACATACTTTGATTTCAGGTTTAACCTCGACATTTTGTCAATATGCAACTGCAAACATGTATCTATAGGTCTTCTGTCCTGATCTGTGACTTGGTCAGACTCTTCTAGATTCAGACTCACTACAGGCCTATGTTTATTTTGAAAGAAACAGAAATATCTCTGAGCAACTTGTTCCACCTAAAATTAGCTGCCCAATCATCTTTGATGACTGGACTTTGTAAAAATGAAATTTGAGGCTTTCCCTGAAATTTTTTAAAGAAATGTCTTCTGTGGTGAAGATTATGTGTTGTAAACAAGATAATACAAAATAAAATAACGAATTATTCAAACTGATTATTCGCCTTTAGACAGGCAATTCATATTGATGGCAATACTTCACAAATTTTGCCTTCACAAAGTCAGCTGAGGCAATACTGTTTTGATATCCAACATGTAGAAGATTCTCTTGACTGCCTCCTATAAGGATTTGCTTAACTTTATGTAAAGAGGTTTGACATATTAGAGAGGGGCTACACACTGGATGGCACAGAAGGCATTGGGCTTATTATGGAGAAATGGAAAGTCAGAAATTCAGAATAGGGAATATGTAAGAAATTTCTCGCAGGATTGCATTTAACCATGATTTGATTGAAGGGAGATAACTCTTACATAATTTACACATCATCAACTTCGCAAGTGAATTGTGGCTAACCTGATTTGTCAGAATTGAATTCGCTGTCACATGATGTGCATAGGACTGGTAATGTAATGTGGATTTCCAACAGAAGATGGTAGAAAATTTTGTAGTAAAATTCTCACCGTATATATATATATATTGGGTGCTATTTCTGGACAATATGCGTTGGTATATAGTGCTTTTGTGAAAAGACATGACACTTGGATGTTTCGTCTATGTATAATTATTATACAATGTATTGTATAATTATTAATGTGAGGTAATTGAAACTTTCAGATGATCAGCTAATAAAATATTTTTTTACGTCGGCCACCGTTAGTTTGCCACTACGGGTTATCGTCGAGGCCTAATTTTACAAAATCTGCAAAAATATTGTAAATTTGTGAAGGTTTTACTTGACTGCTTTTTATATGGACAGAATGTGCAGAACGTGTGAGATTATATATCATAACTGTATGTAAATCAGCCTATTACAGAGTTAGTTGCCGTGTTCATCGTGTTGAATAGGATCGTCACCTTGGATATGTGCGTTAAAATATAATCTAGCGAATGCTGGCCCAAGGACCGATTATTTTGATTGATGGCCAGTATATGAATGTTTGTCTGGACACCTAGATTTATTATCAGTGCTCTCACATTTTTCTTTTTACCATTCTGCAGGTGCAGGCTCAGGGAGGTACAGAAAGTCAGAACAGTATCTATGATACAACGAGATGCTTTTCACGCGAATTTCATTTGGTGTCGGATTTGAAAGACTCACAGAATTGACTAGAACATCTACAAAGAAGGCTAAGACTTTCAATTCACTTCATCCCAAATGTCCATGGTTGGCCTTAAAAAATACAACCTTTGAGTTGTTTTGAAATATTGCTGTCAATCAGTTATGGAAATACACCAATATCATGGAGAGAGGAACTTTTGACCCTTTGACCTGGCTGGAAATTCTGGAGCTTAGCAATAACGAGTGTTTGTGGTTTCATACTGTCCTTGAATCTCTGAATGGTCCACAGGGTAATAACATGACGACTATAAACATAAGCTCCTTAACCACATTTTTAAATCCACGTCAGGTGAAGTTGGATGACAGTGACTTCATCTACATGAGTAAAATATGTGTGCGGTCGGTTGACCTGTCCGGAAATTACATTTACTTTGACAACCCGGAAAGAAATCCCATACAATTTCGCCTTGATTGCTCGGAAAACCTCAATATGGCATAGTATACCATAGACTTCTGGCCAAGTAAATTGATGAAGTACTTCAGCTCTTTCACAGTGTTGAAACACCTTGATCTCATGCGACGTCGCTATAAGGGTTCTAATGACGGATTTTCTACCCACAGCTCACTAAAATCAACAGGGCGTGGCTCTCCGGAGGTCACTATTCAACCAAACCTAGTGTGGTGTAGCCTAAGTGGATTCTTGTATATGGTACTTAAACTTTCATTCTCACTCTCCACATGTGCCGTATTTAGGGGCTGCCACCATTTACCTAGACATATGCACTACAATACTCGGTTCGGCAATAAAAAACTTGACCCACTCCGATGTTTCTGGGGGCCAGATGGGAAGAGATAGAACCGGAGTGCTTCAAAAATGTTCCAAAATTAACTATGCCCATACTGACCACATGTCTCAACAAGAATGGACAGCTTGGCTTCAGCCCTGGTCGACCTGGAGGAGATGCCTTGTCTTACATCGATGTGTCATTTTTACACCCAAAGCTATTTGAGGGAAAAAGTTAATTTCACGAACAATAAATTACAACACCTACACAGCATCGCATGGTATATCACTAAACTGGAGAAACTGGATATAAGTCTAAACGACATTCGCTGTTTCAGCTCTGAGAAAATAAGACATTTGTAGACCTGGATGTCGCACACAGAGGACACCGTTTTCAGCTTTTATCGAATAGAAATCCATTACAGTGCTCTGTGACACGATTTTACTCGTGCGATGGCTTTTTCAGAGAAAGGCGAATTTTGATAATGAAAAATACCAATGTCTTCTGCCCAACGAAACGCGGGTATCTCTGCAAGACTTCAAAGAACACTTAATTGACTTTGAAGTGAAATGCGTGAGCCACACTTATCTGATCATCAGTGTCGTCAGCGTCATGACTTTGATTGTCTTACTGTTGCTCTTCGTGGAGAAGTATCGTTACCAATCAAACCTGCGATTCTGGCTGTGTACTAAACTGATGCCTCCTGAAACCATGTTTTTTTATCACGAATATATCTTTGACACCTTTTTGGCCTATACTTCTGACGAGTACGAATGGGTCATCGGGCAGCTGCGGCCTAAACTTGAGTTGGTGGACGACCCAGTCCGGCTCTGTGTTCATGACAGAGATTTATTCCTGGAAAACCCATTCATGAGAAGATGGTGGACAAAATGAAGGAGAGTCGTAAAATTTTATTGATCGTCAGTTCATGTCTTCTGTATTCCTGCTACGGTCCTCTGGAAATCGAGTACGCTGGTATGAAATGCCGGAAAGAAGGCAGAGACGACATCATGCTGTGTGTGCTGATGGAGCACATTCCTGTTCCTCAGATGCCGAGGGCTTTGACAAACCTCTGGCACAAGATCAGCGTCCTGAAGTGGAGCTCTAATGTAGAGGAACACACCATGTTTGGGAGTAAAATGAAAGCCCCTGTAATCCAACATGAACTATAAATGACATGTATAAATAAGTAGTATACAATGTGGCCCACACCGCTCATTCCTATCTTTTAACCTGGGAGGTACGGAGGTACGTGGAGGTACGGTGATGACGTCATATGACGTCATATGTTTTTGTAAGGTAGAGTGTTGTTTTTTTCCTATCAGGCGGTGTGTACGTGATCGGGTCATTCCGTGAGGTGGATTATGCGTGCATATAGAGAGATAGGGCTTATCAATGAATTGTTTTTACAGCCGTAAGGATGTAAATGGTAGTGTTTTATGTGGATGGGAGCAGATATAATTTGCTCTCTGTACATGTATGTAAAATCGCTAGCAAATTGGTTAAGGGGCAGTTGAGTGGTGGGAGGGCTGATTTTTTGGTTTTACATAAAAAAAACGGACAAATCACAAACAATCAACGAGGCAAATATGAAGCATATATATTGTGCTAAGACGTTCTTTCCTTGAAAAAGGCGTTTGGAATTGGCTTTTCTGCCATGGGTGGCTTACCCTCTCTCTGTCTCGGCTGAGTCTTCCCCGCTCTCTGAGCCTTCCCCCCTCTCTGCCTCTTCCCTGTTCTCTGCCTCTCCCCCACCACCCCCTGCCTGCGGGTAAAAGATGACCCTCTGCGCATCTAATCTGAAAAGCGCCGACTTACTCCCTCTCTCCATCTTCCCAGTCTTCCCCGCTCTCTGGCCCGCTCTCTCCCTCTTGCCTGTTCTCTCCCTGTTCCCCACCACCTCCTGCCTGCGGGTAAAAGATAATTCTTGGGGTCCTCTGCGCATCCAATCTTAAAAGCGCTTGTACAAATCGCTCCCAAGCAGCCCTCTTTTGCCGTCGAGCGGTAAGAAGTTGGGGATAAATAGCTTCCCCCCGCAGATAGGCACGGCTTACACGCTCGTGCCTAACACATGCCATTCCATACTCTGCTGTCATCCTCAGAACTGTGCTTATCTCCATTGTGAGCGCTGGATATGAAATGTTTAGCGCGGGGCTGGCTTTTATACAAATCAGGGGGCTTGTGAAGTCCGGTGAAGTTCGTTAAACTTCGGTATTGCGCCAAAAAGCGCGGCGGTTACAGAGAGCAAATTTTCACAAACGATACATGCATAACTCAGATATCATGCTTAGATATTGAAAGTTTCCTTCGGAAAGTTTGGTTGGTCCTGAAAAGGACCGTTGTTTCACCCAGCTAACCTCTCGTTTTATGTGATTTGTGTGGATTCTGTTATTTTTAGAAGCTGTGCTAGTCAGCCAACCAGCGGGGACCGAAGAGAGAACAGTTACAAGCGTCGCAGTGCCATCTATCGGACAAAACACAGACATTAAAACGAAACATACATAATTCACCTATATATATATATATATCATGCTTAGATATTTTGAAAGTTCCTTTCGGGAAGACATGGTTGGTCCTGAAAAGGACCGTTGGAAATGTGGGAAGTGGGGAGGGTGGTTGGTTTTTAATTTCCCACTCCACCCTGCTGTTTCCCCTTCTCCTTGTCCTCCTCCTCCCCCGGCGCGGTGTTTGGTGTTGGTGTGGGTGGAGGTGTCCACGGGGGAAATGGCTTCCCCTGCGCCCCACACGCCGCTCTTATTACCTCCCAGCTGGCCACCTCCGCTCGACTACTCTCTATTTCCACTGCACACATCGCTAGCAATCTAGCGTTGATGTTGAGACTCGCTTCATACCGGTCGTATCCCTTAGCATACTCCGCAATGGCTGTCGCTAGCACTCCGTCATCCATGTTATTCTTGAGTGAATGGTTCAGTCCCGCTTAAATGCTGTTGCTTTTATATGAATCGGGTGGATTCTGCTATTTTTAGAACGCGCGCCAGTTAGGCAGCGCGGACCGAAGGGAAAACCGTTACAAGCACCGCAGCGCCATCTATTGGGATTCACCGTCTGTAGGGAATCCCCATTTTGTGACAGTTGTTTTTGTCATTATGTCAAATTTGCACCTACCTGGTGGTATTGCACTTAGCTGGTACAACGGGGAATTTCCACGAGTTTTAGGTGTACACGTGATAACAGCATTAAAAGGTATAAAAAGTGCGGGTGATTGTCATTTTTCACTGTGTTTGGCAGTGTATAAGCACGTAGGCGTGGATGAGTGGTGGAGATTGTTAAATGATGGGATTTACCTGTGATTTGTGTTCGCGTGTTTTTAATGCACGTTTTACGCTAAATCGTCACAAGCGGGAAGTTCATGGATTGGGGAGCTGTACGTATAGTTGTAAGGATTGTGCTCAGCGGTTTACCCTTATGTCATCCCTGAAACGGCATTATCATCGAATTGGACATGGAGAGGAAAGTGATATGAGTGGAGAAAGACTGGCGAGTACATATATATATTATACTGTTGTGAGTATACATTTTCAGAGCATAATGTGTCGTATTTATATTTATATATATGATAAGTTAAGGGGGAGTGAATGTTAGGGGCTAATCTTTGTTTGATTATGTGACATCGCGGTGTCTGATGTCACGACAAATCACAGCCAGACATACAAATAACAAAGCAACACAATACATAACGGAGAGTACATGAAAAAAAAACCTAGTATAATTTGCTGTGCATGTATGCACATATATGTATGTATGTACATGCGTGTATGTAAAAAAAAAATGGCTAGCGAACCAGTTATCATGGGGCTGCATGAAACGAGACACACATAATTCAATATATATAACGTGGTCAAATTTTGAAAGCAAAATCTTTTCAGAAGAATTGGTTTGGCCCTGAAAAGGGCCTTTGGATTGCACGGTTCACTCCAGGGACGACTATGGTAGCGGTCCGACTCGCCTCACCGCACTGCCCGGCTTTCGTCTCGGGCGCTGGCTGGCTAGCTGGTTGCCCGGTGTTATCGGCATTTCAGCCGTTACAGCTATGGCTGCTTGCAGCAGCCTCTCCCAAGCCCCTCTTCTCACCGCTTTAGCCTCGGTGATTTCCACCTCTCTGTTTTTCCACATGCAATCGTACATAGCGTATTTTACGGTTTCTTCATATCGCGCACAGGCTTGGCCGTACGCAATCGCATTTATTTATTTATTTATTTATTTAGTTATTTACATACCACCTACATCTTCCCGCAAACGATTTCAATTTAACTCGGACCATGGAGGAAATATTAGAGTGCTTAATTTCGACAATTGTAAGGGTTTTCATTTGGGGAATACATCGATATCAACAGTGAATACGTATCAGGGGACTGGACGTGTGGAGACGAAGAGTACAACAAAACTAAGCCATTACATGGACAATTTATTGAATTTTGAAATTTGGTGAGAAGTTGTTGTTGCTGTTGCTGTTAACTAATAGTGCTAGTTTTTGCGAGTTCTTGATATTATCGACATACTCTACGATTTTGGAATTTTGCGATTTGGTGAGAAAAAAAATGTTATTGTTGTTAACTCTTAGTTCCAGTTTACCAGTTCTCGATTTATTCTTTCTGTACATATCTTGAAGGTTGAATACTGTAAAACATCGTTATCTTGTTCAGTGCGTTTGTAATGTTCGAGTAAAAAAATAAAAGAGAAAAAAAAATTGTGGAAAAATATGTGTTTGTTTGTTTTATGATGTAGCAGTTTATGCAGCAGATAACCGGTCTTGATCGATTGATGTTTAGTGTCTTTTATCGTGGGCTAAAAAAAAAAAAGATTGGTGTCGATTTCTATTTATTCCTAGTCTACGACTCCCAGGCTTACTCCGTGATTTATGGTGCGAAGAGTATCTCCCCTTGAAACGGGAAAAGGTTTGGCTGACGGTCAGTGGGAGGTAACTCATGCCAAACCTCACTTTAGCAGTTTTCGTACATGTACGTATAAATATCACTAAATTATGAGGCTCCGTATATATGCATACGTCGGTCAAGGGTAGTATAAGACGTGTGGTGCTCTACAATATTTCATTATTATTTCACTAGCTACACAGGTGACAAGACGTCTAAGATGAAATCGCGGGTTTTAGGATGGAGAGAACTTGTTGATACAGTAACCGACCTCCAAGCATATAAGGGGGTAGTGGAATCTATGTTTGAAGATCAAGTGGTGAATGAAGGACGCTGCACTATTCTCCGACTATTCACCAAAGACGTTTGTCAACGCCTAGAGAATTCTAATCCGATTCGTAAATACTATCACCAGGAAGTTATACAGAAACTCATGGACTTACAGCGCAAGTCACCCACTACAACCCCTATAAAACCTGAATCACTATCCCTCACACCCCGGATGCTTTACACATCTCTAGCTGTTTGTATCACTTGCGGGGAACAGAGTTTCTCAACAAGCCATTTCAGACATTTTTAAAGAAGCATGGGATTTTTTATTTTCATACATTTAATGAAACGAAAGCTTCCGTAATTGAGCGGTTTAATCGCACCTTTAAAGGCCGGATGTATAAATATTTCACCACTAATAACACCCGTTATCTGGATGTTTTACCTGGCTTAATGGAGGGTTACAATCGTGCGTATCACCGCAGCATTCAGCGAGCCCCGATTACCGTTACAACTGACAATGAACATGAAGTTCGGGCTATATTATATAGCTCTATGAAGTCCTGGTGCAGTCGGGGAATTTATCGGTATAAAATAGGAGATCTCGTTCGCATTAGTAAAGTCAAGAGAACTTTTGAGAAGTCTTACCTATCTAACTGGAGTCAAGAAATTTTCCTCGTTGTAGCACGGCATCCTCGCGAGCCTGTGGTGTAAACATTAGCTGATTTGAATGGAGAAAAACTCTCGGGGACATTTTATGAGGCAGAACTCCAACCCGTTAAAACAACACTGGATACGTACTATCAAGTGGAGAGAGTATTAGATAGCAAAAAAGAACGTGGCAAAACATATTACTTGGTGAAGTGGCGAGACTGGCCAGCTAGTTTTAATTCGTGGGTGCCAGCGAGAGATGTGAAACGTATTTAAAAACAGTTTTCATTCTACCTGTGCTCAGTCTCCTCTCACGATGCCTAAGTGTGTGGATGACTGTGTGGGAAGTGTGCGTGAGAATAAAGGCCCCGCTATAATTGCAGGTGTCGTCCTGTTGTATATTGGATTGTTAATCGGTGGAGTGGGAATTGATTTAACATCCCAACTGACTGAAGACAAATATTTTCTACGCATCCTGCAAGAGCGATTGAACAAGACGCTATTTGATAAGTTATTGATTAATAAGACGGAGCGCTTGCCCTCGGTATTTACCAGGCGTCATAGATTACTCGGGAGGACGGACATTACCGCGATTCCTTCTTCTTCTCCAGTGCCTACTCAACCCCGAACTTACCAAAGCCCGAACACAGTACCTAGTATTCGAGATATTACTAGCCCAATTTGGCCTAGCGATATTACTGAGCAAACTAAGCGCAAGACTGAACTTACTACAGCACCTGCACAGGTGAATTCATCTCAGCGCAGTACCGTAAACACTGAACCTACCAGCCCACCTGCTCCAGCACCTGTACAGGTGAATTCATCTCAACACAGTTCCGTAAAGCCTGCCCCTACGAGCCCGCCTGCCCAGGTGAATTCATCTGAGCACACCTCCGTATCTTACCAGCCCCAACCTCGTCAATCCCAGCCAATTTCCTTCAACTTGACTTTACCACTGAGCCTATGGATGTACGATGGAGGCAGCCATTTACCTGCCTTGTCAGCGGACCGACCGGAAGTGGTAAATCGGTCTTCGTCAAACGTGTTATAGAGCATGCTAGCCAACTTATTCACCCATCTCCCCACCGTGTGGTATGGTGTTACGGCGAATGGCAACCCATGTATGCTACCTTACCAAATGTCGAATTTCAAGAAGGTGTACCTAGTCCGACAGCGTTTAATCCAGAGGAACGGACTTTAGTAATTGTTGATGATTTAATGGCTGAAGCAGACGAGCGTGTAACAGCGCTATTTACGAAGGGAAGTCACCATCGTAATATCAGTGTGATCTACATGGTGCAGAATCTGTTTAACAAAAGCAAAGACCATAGAACGATTAACTTAAACGCTCATTATTTAGTAGTATTTAAAAACCCCCGAGACTCTTCCCAAATTACTACCATTGCTAAACAAATGGCCCCAGGTAAAACTCAGTACGTGCAAGAAGCCTTTAAAGATGCCACGTCCGAACCTTACGGATATTTGCTTGTTGATTTCAAACAAACTACACCCGATCATCTCCGTTTGCGCACGCATATTTTTCCTGATGATTCCATGCAGTTTGTTTACCTCCCCAAATCATAAAAATATGAACTTTCATTGGGGAATATCTCTCACAGGCATATGCAATAAAACCTCCCGACATATCACTTACTGCGTCATTATATAATTAGACACTGACCATGTCAGCACGATTACGTCGCTTTGCACCTTTGATAAAACTTCTGGTCAAGGGTGACCGGCAAGTAAAGGACGCAATTCTTCATGGACCTAATGGTAAATTTATTCTCTGTATATGCGAGGTTTGTAAGAACATTTTAAATGGGAATATCCCATTGACACCAGCTCAGAAGGCTCGGTTACGCCCGCACAAGACACATCTACGTGCACTAGTAAACAAGCGCACTCCGCTTCACCGCAAACGGACCATTATACAGAGAGGTGGTATAGCACCCCTCCTTCTGCGGGCCCTTCCGCTTACTGCCTCTTTTCTAGGTAATTTGTTTAGCGGGGGCCGTCGTTAAGAAAGAAAAAAAATGTCTCATATGAAGAAAATGGCCCTAGTTGAACCTCGTTTGTTGGACGGATTGCTTCGCCCCACTTCACCTTTCCCTGTGCCGTCTACTGTCAAACTCCTCAACACATTAGATGGAGATATGGAAAGAATTTTAAAGAATGGGACATTTTCAAGTGAAGATAAAATTTGCCAGTACCAACAAGCCCTTCAACGCTACTTGACATTTCACAACCAGTACCAGCAGAGTCTCAATCCCCCACCACCGCCGCCGGCTACGCCATCTGTACCCACTCAAGCACCCTGGGACGTGGGAGAAAAAGAGAAGGAAACAACAGACTTAGGATATCGGGCGGAAGGCATGTTGACACCTCATAAACCAAAGGGGTCATCTCCAATTTCCCGGTACAAGAAGCGTAAATCCAAGCCTAAAAAATCCAAAGCTGAATGGGAACGACTACGGGAGGCGTGGGGGCATACCGCCACCCCAATCAAGACCTCATCCCGTGGTGATTCAAAAACCAAACGTAAAATTACCAAACCTCTGCAGTGGTCTCCTTATTAAAAACGGGTTCCTCATGCTGTAGAATTAGTCGGACTCTGAGACGTGGGATAAACAGCATGTTTTATATGACGTTACCGAGCAACAGCTCGATGGACTATTTCCCAAATAATACATTAGCTAATTACACAACTCAACTGCCTAGGCCAATTCATCTCTCAGGTGACTGGGAGTGTGGTTTAGTGGAAATACAGTATCCGCGATTGTGGTCTAATGTCGCAGTTGGTGAAATTTGGTTTACGGTGCACAAGGACGATCTCAGTCGTAACGAGCGAGTTGTATTACCCAAAGGCTATTACCCAACACCGGAAGCTATCACCTCTGCCCTCAACGCTCAACTGATGAATAGCAATAGCTCTTTCCTTAGACCTAAATCAGGTGAAACTGTGTTTGGGTATGATAGGGTTTCTGAAAAATATACACTGGAATTTAAATCACGCCAAACTGTAAGTTTTAGTCCACGCTTACGTGAAACGTTTGGTCTCACCCCTGGGAATACACGGATAACGGGAGAGGGAGAAAACAGATCACACCAAACTGTAAGTTCTAGCCTGCACTTACTGGATGGGAATACGGTGATAACAGGAGAGCAAGAAAAGATCCGCTTTGATTCGACTCAGGCGACACGGACGGTCCCCACCCTTTACATATATTCAGATGTGCTCGAACCCCGTGTAGTAGGGGATGTATTAGCCCCACTACTCAGCGCAGTAGCTGTTCGTGGGACGTCTGGAGATCATGTTAGCAAGTCCTTTTCACATATTAAGTATGTTTCTGTACTCGAGAAGAATTTTTCGACCATTGAAATAGATATTAGGGATGACACAGGTAAACCTGTCCCATTTGTGCATGGGAAAGTGTTGGTAACACTTCATTTTCGAGAGCGGCGGAGTCTACCTCTTCTCTAACACGTGACCAAAAAAATTCAAAAAACTTGACGCTGACCGCACGAGGATTCGAACCTGTGATCAACCTTACATCACGTATTACTGCAACCAAGCTGGGGGCGGTAATTTTCCTGTCTTTCACGGTGCTCCGATACAACGAGGTCACGAATTAGGGAATGTCTTAGGTGCTCTTATCAACCGGCCTCTGGTGCCCATTGCCAAAACCGTGGGAAAAACGGTGCTACGGACGGCTCTGGGGGTTGCCGGTGATACGCTGTTTTGCGGTAAGTCACCGAAGGAAGCCCTGAAACAACGTAGTAAAGCTGCCGGTAAACGGCTGCTAGGGAGTGCTAAACGTGCGCTGGCGAGGGGAGTCCCTCGTATTCTCGGTGTATCTACACCTGGGGCAGGCCGACATCCACCAGGTAAACCAGCTCACCGGCGCCGTATAAAACGCCCTGCTGCACATCACCTGATCAGTCAGCAAAGAAGGCGTGTTGGAGCACACACGGGGCGAAAGGGATCAGGTGGACTCCCCAGAGATATTTGCGCATAACACTCATATCCATCCTACCATGGCTTTAGAGCACCCAAATTCAGCCCCATCAGTGAACAGTGAATTTGATTTGTGGACTGTACCTCCAACTCAAAGAAGTGTAGGGGAAGGACGATGGGATACCTACAACCCTATAGCTAGTGTTGTGGACGGTGGGCCTGTAGAATTTTTTATTAGCAACGGGGATCCAGACACTTACTTGGACTTGGCTAACTCGTATTTGTATGTGAAAAATAGTGAAAGGTAATGGGGATGATTTGCCGGAGAATGCTGCCGTGGCACCTGTTAATTTATGGCTACATTCCCTGTGGCAGCAAGTAGACGTCGCTATCAATGATAAATTGATTACTCCGTCAACGAATATGTACCCTTACCGGGCGTACATAGAAACCTTACTTAGCTATGGGCAGGAAGCTAAAAGAACTTGGTTGAAAGGAAGTGGGTGGTATAAGGATACTTCTGGACAAATGGAGACTAAAACTAATCAAAACGATGGATTTCACAAACGAAGGGCCTTGGCTGCTGGAAGTCGATCGATTAATATGATGGGGAGATTACATTGTGACTTGTTTCAACAAGATCGCTATTTGTTAAACAATGTCACGGTTCGAGTGCGTTTGACCAGGAGCGGAAACAGCTTTGCAATTATATCAACTCTCCGACATGGAGAAGGAGACGCTGCAGAGGAGGCTGATTACAAGACAGTCCTTGAGGAAGTGACAATGTTTATACGGAAAATCAAAGTCACCCCAGGTGTTCTGCTAGGGCATTTGAAAGCCTTGGAGAAAGCCCCAGCCAAGTACCCGATTCGGCGTGTATTGACCAAGTATTTCAACGTAGGTATAGGGCATACCACAGTGAATGAGCAAAACCTATTTTTAGGCACTCTTCCCCAGCATCTCGTCATAGGGTGTGTACAAAACTCGACATTTAACGGACGATACGATGAAAATCCCTTCGCATTCAACCCCCTTAACATAAACTACGTGGCCTTACACGTGAACGGACGTCAGATACCAGCCAAGCCACTCACCCCAAATTTTCCAGCTCATAATTACATCCGTTCGTATATGAACTTATTCGCTACCGCGGGTAAAGTTGGAACAGATGGGGGAAACGATATCACATATAGTGATTTCCGCGCGGGCTACACCCTGTTCGTCTTTGATTTGACCGCTGACCAGCACGATGAGCAACAGCTGAACGTCAGTCAGAAGGATGATCTCCGCTTGGAAATGCGATTTTCCGCACCTTTACTTCAATCTACTACCATCATTTGCTACGCTGAATTCCAGAATATCATAGAGATTGATAAGACTAGTACAGTCTTATGTGATTTCACCAATTAAACAAAATCGACATTGACCGCTCCAGGATTTGAACTCCCACCCTCGACCAGGATCTCATAATTCTAACAGATGACGTCATGAACAGCGAACAATTATTACAATGTCTTCAAACGGACCCTTATACACGTGACTTGGTGCAAGGTATGCTCCCTTGGAATGATTTACCTGCACGAATGCCGCATCGACCTGCTATATATATTTTAAACACCGATCCTTGTACGAAACCTGGTACACATTGGATTGCATTATATATAGATTATGAGGAAACCACACATCACTTGTCTGGAGATTATTTTGATTCTTATGCGCTTCCACCCTGGCGTAAGGAGGTAGAAACGTGGCTAAATCGGGGTACGGACCATTGGCAATCGAATCACCGCCCCATACAATGCTTAAATACCGCTGTGTGCGATCAATATTGTTTGTATTTCGCGCTCCATCGAGCGAGAGGACGAACAATGAACTGTATTACGCAAACATTTAATTCCCCACCCACAGATTATACGAATGATCTATTGGTTTATGATTGGGCCGAAAGAATGTTCGGTATCCACACTCCTTTCTTTGGTGATTACAAAACATAGATGCCCATTGTTGCGAAGATTGTAATAAATCATAATCGAATGAAATCACCAGTTAATCAGACATTTTTTTTATATATATCTATTCTCCCATGTTTATTGTTGTTGTACAAACATATACTGATAACAAGGAATATGCTAGTACAGTGTTGCACAGAGGGTGTATTTTTGCTGATTAGAACAATGCATATATACAATGATGTGTGTTGTTAAAAAAAAATGACATGTTTAATTCGAGTTGTTTGTTCTTGTTTATTGAACCAAAAAATTAATAAAAATTGAGATCTCACCAAAATAACATGTTTTCTTTGTTTTATTTACAAAATATTCAGAATCTTAAAATATATTTACATATGTATCTAAATATCCAGGTAAGTCGTGCTTACCCCATCAGGCAAAATCTTACGTTTAGCATAAAAATACGTGAAAGCGTCCTTATGCTGTGTATAGGAACACATTTGATGTCCACGTACACGCATGCCACGATTGACTCCCGCTGCACTTCGTCCCTCCTGGAGCACCGAGAGATACAAACCCTTTTGAGCACTGTGACGGTTTACTCCTTTGCATGAAAATTTATCACCATCTCCACTGTCCCCAGCGTAGCAGTAATATGTTTTGGAACATAAAGCGATAATACCATCTCCACTCCATTCTACTTTAAACAGACCAGGCGTACGTTTGTCATGTTGATAATAATCTCGACGAGGTAACCAGCGGTCACGCTCAGCTTCGTAAGCTTCTCGCAGCTCAGGTTTAACCAAGGATTCCCAATTAGGCTCCGACCATGCAATGTATGCTGAATCTGTATCTGTTTCCACGAGTTGATAATCACTGGAATGAAAATATTTTGCCAGGAAATCGTAATAGAATTCCAGCATGCGGAGTTTGGCGTACTGATATACCATACACCCTATCTGTAAGGGTAAATTATAAGAGATCCGTTTTTAAGAGCACGTGACCTCATACGTAGCCTCATCAATTTCCTCCACGTTAATACATGCATCTGAATTAACTAATTTCCGAGCTTTCTCTAGCGTACACACTTTCACATTCACATGGCGATCTTGATTAGTAATTGTCTTTCCATATCCCGAATTTCCTAATAGCTTTATCGTTTCACCTATTAACACCTTGCTGGGATCTACATTCCCTTGACGTCGGGCTTGAGTCACGTGATCGGCGAAGGTGCGAAAGCAGGTTTCAGGTGTGTATTGCACAGCTTGATACACGCGAGTTACAACCAGTCCATGAGCCAAATACCATCTTAGCAGAGGGGTGCCCAAGAGAATTTTCGTTCCACACATACTTCCTATTAATGTACGGCGGGGCTGAGTCATAATATTATTGGCCTTGGCATATTCTTTCATAGTCGGACCGATATCTTCTATAGTGACATTCGCGTTTTTAAATATCGGGGGGCATTGAGCAAAAGTTTATAATAATTCTTGGGGGACATGAATGTCACATTCCACAAACCCATACAGTCGCTGATCCATAACTGATTTTAATAATTGATCTTCAGTAAGATGAGGTGGTGGAGGAGTGTAGTAATGTCGGAGAAATGACTGAAGGGTGGGGTCAGTCTGCTTTTGCTGAAGAAAAAAACATTCCCAGGTTTCCACAACCTGGAAGTTGAGATGCTCGAAATATGCTCGGTGCTCATTCGTCTCGTTCTGAAGTTCTTCCGGTGAAAGACCACGCCTAGTGTTATAGCGGAGCTCACCTGTTGAAGTATAGTTGAGATGACACCCATGGAAATGCCAGTAACATCCGTGGAACTGCAATGATACAAGCATACGTATATAAGTATAAAGCGTCTACATTGTTTTATATATGTATATATATAAGTATATATATATGTATATACATATATATATATAAGTATATATATATATATGTATATACATGCATATATCCCACATGTTATAAATTATAACGCTACATTTACCCAATCTTTTTTTTCATACATACATGATTATTTTATATATATTACATGTACAAGAGATAATACATTACCTGGAAAATAGTGCGTCGACCGTTCACCACAGCAAAGCCGTCAACAGGGAGCCGACGATCACCAACTCTCCGTTCCACATCGTTCAGCCGATGACGAATAGGGAACCCCAGCTGAGCCGCTTGCCAGTCTGTTCAGCCAGTGGAGGTTTTTTGGACTCTTTCGGATAAAAATTTATAGTGTCTTGTCTCTCTTCTTCTATGGGTAGCCAGCGGATATAATGTCCAGCCGGCATAGGTGATGCTAAGCAAGCTAGGTATAACGCATTAGCGTCAAAACCGACAATTCCTTGGCATAATTTTCCTCCCCTATTACGAGTCACCCCCTTCTCATGATAGCGATGAAATACAATACTTGGTCCCCCGACAATATTCGATCTCAGACATTGATAAAGATCTTTATCCCCTTCTCCTATTAAGGAAAAGTAAGTTGGGAGATTTTGAAACAAGTAACGTAAAGTGACCCCAGGAATACTAATACAGTCTTTAAACAGATCTACACGCATGGTTTGATAAAACGCTGACATCTTTCCCAAAGCTTCAAGAAATGGAATGACGTCGAGATTATTGTACCAAATCAGAAAATCACGCAGGGTCTTCATTCCGTGTGATTGCCACACATTCTCCAAAGCCTGGTAATCTTCTTCAGAGCAAAAAGTCCCTTTTAACTTGTTATGGAAAGCTTCACGCGGTGGGAGATTTGTCTCATCTAAACGTGCTAAACTATCCACGTATTCGTAACAAAACTGTCCTTTGGTCACCTGACATTCATAAGCTTTGACCCATTTATCATAACTATAATTCGGGGCTAAATAATTTCGCACGTCTAAAAAT
Source organism: Acanthopleura granulata (assembly GCA_016165875.1). Lineage (NCBI taxonomy): Eukaryota > Metazoa > Mollusca > Polyplacophora > Chitonida > Chitonidae > Acanthopleura > Acanthopleura granulata. The sequence goes on along the minus strand of JABBOT010000026.1, from coordinate 117,526 downwards.
CTCAGCTGACCTGTAGACACACTCATGTGATCGTTATTCCGCTTGATAACGTATTTTAACCCATAGGTTTTCACTAAATACGGATACAGCTGTCGCTTTATTAAATTAAAATCATATTTCCCAGAATTAAAACTCAAAACAGGGAGTTCGGTTAGGTATGTTAAAAATCGCTCCTTGAGTTTTTCTGTGTAAGATTTCTTTTTGGTTTCGCAGGTAAAGTCACATAGCGCGGCTATACCTATACACTCATCCAAGCTGTCTAACACGTGATGGTAATGTTGACATAACAGCTTAAAACTAGCTTCACTGATCTCAGTGAATCATAGTTGCCATCATAGTTTCAATCAAAGCGTGCGGATCACCCGTTGATACAAAACACATCGGTTTGTCATATCCAGGAACGTTACTGTTAACAGACACGCTCATGGGAATATGGAGGGCAGTCCATTCTGTGTTTTCACCACTGTTAGCTGCAGAAGGGTCTAATTTTTGGAGATAGGCCTCAAAATCAAAACAAGCTCTATATGGGAAATACCTGTCCTCTTCAGCGACATCAATAATTCCTTCGTCAGCTAACTCCTCGAAAACAGTGGCTTTGTTTTTAAACACACCGCCTGGATACACTCTTTTGATAACCCCATCACAAGTCCGTGCATGCCGTTTTAATTTCCAGCGCTTGGGAAATGATTTATGACAAACCCTGCACAGATAAGAACGAGCGTATAAATTCATATCTTTCACCACGCTAAAATGCTTCTCGTGTAAATTAAGAGTCAAAGTAGTAGCGTATCGCTTGGCGGACCTATAAAGAATCTCAGCGCACACATCTGTATCAACTACTAATAGTTCATACACAAATATGTTTACGTTAAATAAATCCTGCAAAAAAGACAGTTCGCTGAGCGGGACACCTCGGAAATACCTGGCTTCCATACCTTTAGCTTTCAAGTAAATTTTTAAATAACCCTTAGCTTTAACAGTGCAGTATCTGGGGTTAGCGTTGTCTAGGTGAAAGGCTAAGCAACGGAAGAAACATAAATGATCATCGTAAGCACCATGTCCACCACTCAACATGCTGTGCAAGCCTTTATTATTCTGCACGTAAGCAGGTAAATCTACCGGTGCACCGATGGGTGTGGTATTTGGTTTATACACATACAACGCAACATTAGTCACACTGTCTACCACCCATTTGGTATTTGGGCGCTGTTGTCGGGCTGATTCGATCGGATCGATAGCTGACAAATCAGCAGTAAGTGTTTGTATATCCCCATAGGTGTGAATATATCGACATTCTGAAAGTATTCTTGTATTTGTACTCGGATAGAAATAACGCAATTGGTCCGTATCTCGATGACGTAAAATGAAACCGTAAGCTAGGTTGATACGGAAAGCCGAAGGCTGGTCAAGAAACACCTGTTCCAGGTGTGTAGCTAAAGGATAGAGTCCCTTGATTCGGAAATTATACACATCCTGCAAAGGTCGATGGTGATGAAATTGCTGGCGGATAGCGACCCAGTGACGTTGATATATGTCACGTAATGCTGGGTCTGTAGGTAACTCATCATATGAAGGTGTGATGGGGGTCCAAGGGAAATGAATTTGGGCCGTTATTGAGGTTAACCTGACCCTTTACATTACCGACCGAGGCAGAATGAAGTTCACCCTGATCATCCACATCGCTTTCTGGCCCCAGCGGACTAAACACAGCCTCAGGTGAGGGCGCTTGATTGACAGGTGAGAGTAATGAGGAGCCCTTGGAGCGTTCGGATCTAGCAGCAGACTGGCCCCGGCGCTTTGATGTTGAAGCGGTTACACGACCTCCAGTCTGTGAAATGGGCTGCACCTGTATAACCAAAGAAACCCCCCCAAAATCATAAAATACTGGGATAGTCCTACTATTTAATAGCTTACCGTATGTGCATAAATGTAACACACAAAGAGTATACCTTATCAGTTTAACCTAGAACACAGGTGAGAACGGACGTCATGCCTCTCAAGAAGAAACGAAATCGACCCAGGAAATACAATACATACAAACGCCGGAGTCGGAGGAAGAAGAAGAAGACTCGGGGAAATAATTTACAGCTAGCTATGCGGCGAAAATTCCGACATCGGAGACTTAGAAATAACTATGAATCGCCTGGAGATTTCTACCGCCGTGTAACCCATATCTAGTGACTTTTGACTACCCAACGAAAACAAAACGGACGAACCAACCAGCCAACCCGACCTGACCATAGACCTTATAAATAAAAGGTCGCCCTATTCTGTCGAAAGAGTCTTTCTAATAGAAAAGCACTACATTATTTTCACAGTTACTTATTTGTCTTTTATATGTGTCAAATAATAAATATATGTTTTGTGTTGTGTACATCGTAATTATACTCTATTATATATAAAAACAAATTGTATTATGTCTGTATTATTAAGTTTGATATGTGTGCTGGAATATATGTGCGTGTGTGTATTTAAAATACGCAGTTCACATTGGCGATATCGCTATGTTAGTAAAACACAGGGATTGAAAATCCACAGTCCCTATCATCCAATCAGATGCATGGGATTTTGCTCTCTATTTGGTCCGCAGCGCTGTCAAACTTTACAAGCCGACCAATTCATATAAAAGGGAAACTCACTCACTTGCCACTACACACCTCAACATGGCTGACGAAGAGCTGCAGCGACGTGGGATTGCGTACGGGCAAGCCTGTGCGCGATATGAAGAAACCGTAAAATACGCTATGTACGATTGCATGGGGAAAAACAGAGAGGTGGAAATCAGCGAGGCTAGAGCGGTGAGAAGAGACGCTTGGGAGAGGCTGCTGCAAGCAGTCATAGCAGTAACGGCTGAAATGCCGATAACACCGGGCAACCAGCTAGCCAGCCAGCGCCGGAGACAAAAGCCGGGCAGTGCGGTGAGGCGAGTCGGACCGCTACCATAGTCGTCCCTGGAGTGAACCGTGCAATCCAAAGGTCCTTTTCAGGGGAAAACCAATTCTTCTGAAAAGATTTTGCTTTCAAAATTTGACCACGTTATATATATATATATATATATATTGAATTATGTATGTCTCGTTTTAATGTTTGTGATTTACCCGTTTTATGTAAAAACAAAAACAAAAAAAATCAACCCTCCTAACATGCAGCCCCATGATAACTGGTTCGCTAGCGATTTTTTTTTACATACACGCATGTACATACATACATATATGTGCATACATGCACAGGAAATTATACCAGGGTTTTTTTTTTGTTTGTTTTTTTTTGTCATCCCCCATGTAGCGCTACCATTTACACCCATACTAGGGAAAACAAATTATGTACATATCCTTTCTAACTATTAAATTTATATGTCAAAATTAAAAAGCTGATATTTTCACACCGCATTTGTTTTTTTATTATATTTCTGTACATACAAAGAAGCTATTGATATCTCTCTATATGCTGGCATAGTCCTGTGTACTGTATGATCCCTGCGAGAGCAAAATATTGTTTTTAATATCAGCACAATATACTATAAGGCAAACGGCTATGCTATAGTAAAACACAAGGATTGAAAATTTCCTAGCACTGCTCAGACATCCCCCACTATCGACCAATCAGAAGAGCAGAATTTGCCCGGTATTCAGTTCGTACCGATAGAGCGTACATCTACTGTTGTGCTTCTCTGGGGGTGTAAAAGACCAATTATCTCTCTACCTCTTTCATATTTTATACACACGTTGACGAATTATGTATATTAAGGACTTCTATTTTTTAATTATTAGATTATATCTCAATAAAAGTTTATATTTAAACCTATATTCTTATATTTCCACCCAAAAAAGAGACACGGTAAAAACACAATGCTTGTAAATGCAGAAAGCCCACGTGACCGCTATAACCCAATGCGAAATGGTGAAATTGCTCTCTCTGACCGTCGCGCTTTTTGGGCATGCCGCTGCGGGAGTTTACGAGCACCGGTATATTTATTTCATAAAAACAACTCCTGGAGTACACCCGTCCGCGCATTTTTTTTTCTTTCTTCACCAATCACTGCTCAGATAATTCCAAAACCACTGCTTTCGTTTAGATCCGCGCTGCTGTTATATAGACTGCGAGCATTGGTGACAGACGCACAGTCACTCTACTGCATTTCTGCGGGAGCTGATTTCACGACAAAAACCCAGAGAGGAAGATTATGGATTCACTCACGGAGATGATTATTCGATTACGAGACTGCCCCAGCATCGTAGTACGTACAGGGGACCCTGAAACGGATAGACTATCGTTATGGCGCTTCCTCCTGAAGAAACGACTGGAATACTTTTGCAAGGAGTATGAAACAGCCTATTTAAAATACATGGAAGCCTTGGAGCGACAAGTTATGGTCGGCCCAGGACCAGAGTTTACAAGACTCCTCCACTTACACGCAGCAGAGGTGAATGAACTGGAGCACATCATGGAACGGAATCGTGTGAGACTTTTACGTGCGGAGGTGGAATATAGACATTTGGAAGAACCGCCCAACAACAACTAACCATCTCGTTATTGCACATTTGTAGTTGTTGTGATATTTATATCAAATCCCCAGATCCGTCTTCCAGATCTTCTACTCCACAGATTCAACAACAACAACAACTAAGTCTCATAACCAACGGCTTCTCTCCCATTACGGACTCTCGTTATAATCACGGCTTCTCTTCATCACGGACTCTCCCTATATCCAAAGGCTCTTTTCAGAGCCACCCACCCTGTCGAAAGGACTTTTTCCGAAATATGAGCACTATGGTTTTCGCATTTTTTTTGCATGATTTTTTTTTTGCATGTTTTGGCTATTTTGGGGTTATTTTATTTATCTATTAGTTATTTTTTCATTTCATTTTATGTTTTTTTTTTGATTTACCTGTTTCTTTCTGTCTACGCCTGACGTCACCAACCCAGTTTATTGTACACTGGGTGGCCTCGGCTGTTCACAGTGTAGTATAATTTCTGAGCGTCTGATGGTTACCCAGCGCACGATGGACCATGTCAACACTCCAGAGATGGATGAAGCACAACCACGCTGTACACTATGCTACATCCCCGACTTTCCACATTGTCTATTTATAACTGTGGACGGTCGGAGACGCAGTTAGTGTGCGACGGCCAACTCCACCTACCAGAAAAACCTACACGGACGGAGCGGCAGATATATGGGAGGGACACTAAACTCTAGCCAATACGTGAGCATTATAATTATAACTGTTCACGTATTGGACTTGAGTATAGTGTTCCATCTCCTCAACACCACCTACCTGGAAAATCTACGCCAATGGACCAATGGGCATATGCCTGGTACGCTTTACAGGGCCTATGTTCGTTAACATTATTTAAACTGTTACGAACATAGGGCCTGTCCATTTGTCCCACGCCCTCAACACCGATGGATATATGCCTGGTACACTTCACGAAGCCTATGCACATTCACATTATTTTAACTGTTAATGTACATAAGCTTTGTACATTGTACCACGCCCTCAACACCGACTACCCCTGAAAACCCTACACCAATGGATAAATGCTTGTTTGTTTGTTTTTCATGTACTCTCTGTTATGTATTGTGTTTCTTTGTTATTTATATGTCTGGCTGTGTACTCACCAGTCTTTCTCCACTCATATCACTTTTCTCTCCATGTCCAGTTCGATGATAATGCCGTTTCAGGTTTGACATACGGGTAAACCGCTGAGCACAATCCTTACAACTATACGTACAGCTCCACGATCCATGAACTTCCCGCTTGTGACGATTTAGCGTTTGACGTGCCTTAAAAACACGCGAACACAAATCACAGGTAAATCCCATCATTTAACAATCTCCACCACTCATCCAGGCCTACGTACTTATACACTGCCAAACACAGTGAAAAATGACAACCACCCGCACTTTTTATACCTTTTAATGTTATTATCACGTGCATATCGCATGATAGGAAAAAAACAAATAACACCTAGTACCTTACCAAAACCTATGACGTCATAAAGGTAATCCTGATCACGCCCATACCACCCCCGTTGTAATTTTTTGGTATGACGTAAAAAACTTGTGGAAATTTTTTTGCGTCTTGCAATAACTGGTACACATGATGCAACAACTGGGTCACAAAATGGGGATTCCCCATAGGAAAAAAACAAACACACTCTACCTTACCAAAACATATGACGTCATATGACGTCATCACCGTACCTCCACATACCTCCACGTACCTCCGTACCACCCAGGTTAAAAGATAGGAATGACCGGTGTCGGCCACAATGTATACTACTTCAATATTCTGTAAACTTTATTCGAAGTGTGACTGTTCAATGCATTTCTGTCATAAAATGCCCTTCGTTGCTCTGGCTGATTTGCACGTCTGAAATATTCCATTAGTCTGTTCAGATACAGAAACTGTTGTATAAAGCTTGGTTAAGGAAAAATATCATTTTAAAAATATTTTATGTACTAATTTACAACGCAATAAGGGCTGCAAAAGACCAAGAAATGACATTACTGACAAAATGTACAGATTATTGTGGCGATTTATGTGTTTAATGTGGTTAAGTGTCTTCTGGTGTTTAATATTTGATGCATGAAAGTATTTATAAGTTAATCATTGAAATTTACAGTGTAAAAGGAATGTGTAATAAATGACAATTGTTACATGAGGTCAGGCCATGGTGTTAGAGAGGGTGTAATTTGCTATTATTTAAGCCTTAACATGAACAGTTACAATAAATCCCTGAGGAAAATCAGGACGGATTTCATTGGTTAAATGTAGCCATTTGTCACCTGTCTCATTATCCTTTCTGCTCGGGTTTACTCTCCGCGCTTTAGTCTCTTACGCTGCACGTCTCTTTTAGCTGTAAAGTGTTTTCAGGATAATTTGTAATTAACGAAGATAAGTTCCTCTAGTAAAGCAAGGTTACTTGGGCATTGTTACTTCTCATCTCTGTTTTTGTTTTGATTTTTAACTGAGTTTAGAGATAGATTTGTATTTTGTGTTTCGCGGTCCCTTCGATGTTAATTCTGCAAGAAATAATAAATCATCTACGTCAATAAAACATCGACCGATTGGTGTCGCTTGTAAACTACCATTAGGCTGGGGGAATGTGGATCAGAACAGGAAGCAGAAGCTGACAATTATGATTACGAAGGATTACGAATCTGATACTACACTATCAATTGATGTCTTCCTTCCTTTTCACAGCTTTATTAATATTTTGCTGTTATTTGATCTTTGCTATTTCCGGTTATCTGTTTTGCTTTATGTTTTGCTTGACCACGAGCAAGGTGCTATATGTTCATTATGTTGAATAAGATTACCACCTCATAGATGAACAGTTACAATCCAAACGCAACGGATTATAAACACCTGTTACAAACTGGTATGGTATACTGCACGCCAATTTGCATAGTGGTTTAATTGACCGATTGACAGCGAGAAGTTAACCAGGTCAGCTTTATTAGTATTTTATTTGTTGATATTATTTCCCCTTAAGTATTTCGTTTAACCTGGAGATACGGGTTCATCGTTCATCGTGTAGAATAAGATTACCACCTCATATATAAACGGTTGCAATCAAAGCGCAGTTGAGTGAAAGCAAGGTATAAAGTAGCATGTTACACTGTGCCCGATTTGCATATTGATTTAACCTCGAGCACACGACGCTTAGGCAAGACCACGTCAACTGAAGATAGACAACTTTTACTACAAATACCACACCTAAAAAGACTTTATGTGTCGTAATATATGTGAATGACACGAATATTCTTGATGAGCATTGCTCTCCTACTGGAATACACGTAGATCCTCCCCATAGGCCTCCCAAAACCTTTCGTTTGTGTGTTTAATCTATGTAATCATAACAGGTGGTATCTGAATTCTTTTTAGAGTGATTTTGAAGTGTTTGTTGGTACTTATTTATGTGATTGGTGTTGTATGTCGTACTCAAGAATATTTCATTTATACGACGATGGCCAGCATTATTTTGGGTGGAATGCGAGCACAGCCCGGAGGAAACTCACGACCACCCGCAGGTTGCTGGCTGATCTTCCCACGTGGAGCTGGAGAGGAAGCCAGCATGAGCTGGACTTCACTCGTTACACTGTGCTAGCCAGCTAGCCCCCTCGACAAGTAAACAAATGGGAGAGGAATTAAAGACATGTGGAGAGAGATGTACCTTGTCAATATCAAGGTATCAACTAATCTTAAGCGTCTATATATACGTACAATTTTCACAAAGGGCCTCTGGGAAAACAGGGGTGACGTTCTAAACGCCTAAGTATAAAAGACTACAGAATAATTAGTAAAACCAGAGCAGCGACGACATTGTATAGTTGGCAAACAGTGACACGTTATCAGTGAAATCTTGTCAGGTTAGTGTTTAGGGATTTATTCTAAGTGTTCATGGGAGTAACAACTTACGCGCCTCTTACTACCGCGCTCAAGCAGAGTTAGGTAAGAAAAAAAAAGAACAAAATGAAAAAATTATGATGTAATAAACCAGAAAGCATTATAATGATGTTAACTGCAGTATGCCACACATCACTGGTCTAGAATTATTCAAAATGCCTTATCACATTTAATACATGTACCAGTAGACAATAACATGACAACGATACAAGGGAATCAAGGCTCGAGGATCACCCTCATGCTGCCCCAGCTAAATGAAATAACCCAATAAAGCTTCCCACACTTACTTACCGCTCTCTGCTTTTGTTTTTCAAGTGACATAAGTCCTGTATACTTCGGGACCCTTTAAGCTGCCTTGGCTGTTGCAGTTGAACAAATCGGGTGTGTATTTTTTTTCATAGTCCACGTCTCTTTAAAACCTCTTCCCATTTTTTATGAAATATGAATTGCCTGCCTAAAATAAGTTGCCCTAATATGTTCACTCTTTTGTTATTTTAGTACGACGCTCTTTCTCTACACTCATGTACGTAAGGCAGTTAAAGAGGTAGATCACATGAACTCCAGCGTTAAACAATTCAACATAAACTGCAAAAGCAAATAGTGTAGTTTTATATTAAAACGTGCTGGCAATTTTGTATCCAGTAATATTTGGTGTCTGTTTATATGTTGCTGTAGAGACGAAGTTAACTGCATATTTACTACATATTCACCTGTTTAGTAACACTTCTTATATGTGAGGAATAATGGTCAATACCTTTGTAAATTCACAGGTGTGATGAATATTTGAGCCATACCTTATAATCCTACAGGAAGAGAGTGTAAACTAAAACCAAAAATTACAGAATGACTTTTTCACTTGAATTAATTGTTCCGGTTTACATCAATTTGTGTGGTAAAATTACATTTTTTTTTGGCAGTGGAATGTCGTTTTCGAAACTGGTCTGGCTATTACTTTTGCCCATTTTGGTTCACGGCTGGTACATATATCACTGTCGGTTTGGACGACTACTTATAATCACCTTAGACATGACTTGTGTATGTGATCAGGTCCATTCTATAACCCATGTTCCTGAGTTAACATCAAGGCCATTTGTCTTACGGTAAGAGTCTTCTGAAAACAGTGGACGAGGTCGTTTGGGCTGCCACATTGAATGTTTGATGGCAAACAAATCATGATTGGTCAATTAAGTCGGGATTTCGACCTTTAAATTCACCGTCTGTGACTTTTAAACTTGGGCCTCCGACCTTTTTCATTTTTCTCTTCCAATGATTTTTGGGTCACTTTTACGGCTGGCTGCGTAGATATTGTATATGTCTCGACATACATTCGTTTTCTGAGGGGGAAAAGATCGACAGATTATCTGATCATGGTCACCGGTCGTCGCGGCTGCTGTCGTGGCTGTTGTGGATAAAACAGACACGAGTGTGTCAAGTATAAAAGAACTGGTTTAACGAGAGAGAACATATTTTAAACGGAAAAAAACACACACAAAAATGAAGATGTTTTACGTGAAAAGACCATGAAAAATGGATCTGGAAGTATTTGTAACTTTAGTTTAGAGTTAGAAATTTAGTACGTGGACAAGGCGACCAGCTTTGGTATGTAAACCGCATTGTTCTGCAATCCTTCCAGTTCATATATAAATTATGGTTAGCCTATTGGTGCACTTCTGACAATCGGCAAGACCTTCTAGCCTATATTGGCGCACTACAGATGAGCCAATGGTAGTCCAATGGGGCACTACTGACAAACCATGATTAATCTATTTGCGCCTACAGATAAGCCACTGGTAACCTTATGGCGCACTACAAACCACAAAGGCCCCAGAATCACAAATCTGTATTATAAAGACTACAGCACAAACAGCAAAACAAGGGCAGTGACGACAGTGTGATATATGCAGTTGGCAAACGGCCACACGTCACTGGTCAAATCCGACCTCTTCTAATTTTACCAAAGTAACAGCATACGCCCCCTAGCACCGTGGATTAAGCAGAATTAGGTAAAGAAAATTGCAGTGATGTTCAATGAAATTTATTAGACGTCACTGGTCTAGAATTATTCTTAATGCTCTGCGGTTATTACGTTTAACACATTTATACACAATAACATGAACACAATGCAAAGAGACTTAAGTCAGACTTTGTGTTAACTTCAAACCAGTTTACTGGACTAACACTGTGACTTCTCTCAGGAAGTTGTATTTTAATGATAAGTATTGTATTTAGTTATTTACACATCAGTGAAATCCCAGTATTTTTTTCACTGATAAAAGTGAAATCTTCACTTGTTACATATCATTTTTGTTATTACATTTTGATACTACTCTGCTGGTGATCTTGACCCATGATCCAGATGCCGTGGCGTCGAAAATGAAACACCTTGTTTATATGACCTTCCAATCTAAGCTCACTCGGATAACGCCATAATACAAGTCTAGTCATTTGCTATATTCCGACGTCGCGCAAGAAGACACAAGGTTATACATAAATATAATGAAATTCTCAGTAATATTGACTAAATTATGTAATCTGAAGATTAAGATTCTCTCACTTTGACCTGGACAACTATCTCTCTCACTGACTCTCTCCTGTCTACACTCAGTAGGGTCAGAGTTTTCTGGGACACCCAGGTCATCATGATGCTCTTGCTCTGTCCCATCTAACAAAGAAGTGCACACAAATATACTCACAAGGATTTAAGATAAACTAAGTCTCACTTTTGAAATGACAAAACATTTACTTCACATCAAGTACAAGCTCTTTTACAGGCTTCTAATATGATTAAATTCCCTAAGACCAGGTTTGAACCTGCACCTTGTGCATCATAACAGCTCAAAGGTAGGCACCTCTGTCCAAACAAACATGCCTGATAGATACTGAGGAATGTTAACAATTACTCCATTATTGACTTAAACAGGAACACAAACTAAGCTGGTTTGTTGCTAACTGCAAGGGCCCGTGCAAGACTGCATGGGTCATAAAGCTGAATCTAAAGTACAAGTCATGGCAGCACCACATAACATCGACAGGGCACATAAACAGGGGGCTATGTTTCTTAATGTGACTTGTACACATATTCTCAGTAATGTTGACTAAACGATGTACTCCGGAGATTATCATTCTCTCACTTTCTTCTGGGTACATTTCGTTCTCTCCGACTGTCTCTTGTCTACATTCAGCTGGACCAGGGTTTTCTGGCACACTCAGGTCATCAAGCTCTTCCTGTAGATCTTGGTACTCAGTGGCATCTAAGAATAAAGCGCAAATCAAAATTAAATGCACTGGTAACTATTAAAGATAAACTCAGGCACACTTCACACTGACATTAAAGCCATCCTCTTTACATCGCATCATGTACTAGCTTGCATATATAAGGGTTTTAAATTCCCTACTTGTCCCAGGTTTTTATTTGCAGCCTTAGCTTGTGTGTCATAGTGGTTGTAAGGCAGGCATTTAAACTATTCGCATGGTGTAAATATACTGAAAATCTCAGTGATGATGACTATGTGAATTTTCTTGAACATTAAAATGATGTTTTCTGAAGATGAAGATTCTCTCACTTTGATCTGGGCTTCTGTCTTTCTTGCCGACTGTCTCCTGTCTACACTCAGCTGGGTCAGGGTTTTTGCCACATCCAGGTCATCATGCTCTTGCCCTGTCCCATCTAATAAAAAAGTGCGAATTAATATGAATCACAAGCATTTAAGACAAACCAAGTCTCACTTATGAAATGAAACGGGTTTAATTTTCTCTTACCTAATGGAGGGGGGTGGGGTACTTTTATGTGCAACAGGATGCAATAACATAAATGAGTGCCCAGAACACACCATCTTTGGAAAATTACTCTTTGAAATGTGGTATAGTTCTGCACATTTCTGCATCCATAATGGTGAAAGGCAACCTCAAAGAATGTCATAATGTTCACACTCCACCAGCATATGTTCTTGATGCAACCTAGAAAGAGTATCACTCAGGAAACAGTAATCTTTTTCATAGCTCAAACATCATAACCATCTGACCGAGCAACAGGTATGGTAAGTAACTAAGTTTTCTTTCTTCACGTGAAAACACTCTGTGGATATCAGCTGACCTTTAAGCTACTTTAACCCTCTATCATATAGCTTATGCAGCTGGAGTTGGAGTGTCTCTTAACAGATGTACTCTCAATGGCAATTAATATCTCAGCAAAACTTAACCAATAAAAAGTATGGACAATACAAAGCAAACACACTGGGCTTATTTCATGGTACACATACTGCACAAAAAGCGTTTTAAATGTAACATGTGTAACAGGTGAATACAACAAAATAAAATGCAAATACTGAACTGCAGTACACATACACAGCACATATATCTCATTTCTTGGAGTATTCATGAAACATAAATATTTGTTGCACTCAGTATTTAGTATAAGACATTCTACATAATATGCTGTTCAGCATAATTGCTGAGGCAACTCCAGTATGTGATTTGGCATCATTTTTCACTTACATGTCCATTTTAAATGCATTAATAGCCCATGCTAAAAATGTTAAAAGCACACTGGTTTGCCACCATTTATATGTGGAAACCGTGAACGTATTTGTACATATGAAAACAGCAAGGCCATCAATCTCAACGGTCTTTGCTTGCACAGACTTCAAACAAAATTCAAGGAAGTCATTTGTATCACAATCAGCCACGATAATATCTAAATTTACTTTCTCTCAAGAGGTGTATCAATGCTAGGCAAGCAATCAGTTTGTCTCACGGTGTTTTGCACTGTCAAAAATAATCAACTTTTAATTACTTCACACTGAAATTTCCATTTCAATCCGCACATTAAAAACCATTCAACACTTAATGCACCACTTGAATGAAATTATACCATGGCTATAATTCTGTCCACTGTGTGCATGTGGTACTCTACATGAAAATGACACTAAATCCCTGTAGTTAAAAGATACGTTTCAGAGGCTAATGTTAAAGGATACTGGTGGGATGTCCAAAATATTACATAACCAACTTATTGAGCTGCTTATTTGCTGTTACTACCAGTTTTCAACTTATATTTTTCATTACCTTAAACAGCGAATGTGCGCAAATAACATGTAATAGTTTTTACATTTCATGAATCCTTCAAATTGTTTGCACATGTATGTAGACAGAGACAAAATCAAGAAAACTTGAAAGCTAAAAAGTAAGCTCATAAAATCATTAACACAAGCACATAATACCTTTTCCCACTGAAAATTTGCCCTGTAAGTAAATTAGGTACATTGGCATGAATAGAAACACAATCTGGCTGTATCTGTAAGATGGACTCTTCAAAAATGTCAAATGGGTAAGACTTTGAAAAAATCAAATGTTTTTATTATTAAATTGGTACTTTAATATACACCTGAGCAATCTACAGAAGTTGAAATACAGATTAACTCTTGGCTTCATGAATGAGAGGCTAGCGTCTTCACAGAGAGAGCATGCAAGTGTGTTTGTTTTTGTAAAAATGGTGTAAAAACCTGATGTACAGGAGGGTGTATGGAGTTGCTAACGCATCCCTACCGTCGGTACTGTCACACAGGCCCCAAACCGTCGGTACTGTCACACAGGCCCCAAACCGTCGGTACTGTCACACAGGCCCCAAACCGTCGGTACTGCCACACAGGCCCCAAACCGTCAGTACTGTCACACGGGCCCCAAATCGTCGGTACTGTCACACGGGCCCCAAACCGTCGGTACTGTCACACGGGCCCCAAACCGTCGGTACTGCCACACAGGCCCCAAACCGTCAGTACTGTCACACGGGCCCCAAATCGTCGGTACTGTCACACAGGCCCCAAACCGTCGGTACTGTCACACGGGCCCCAAACACCACAAACTCCCATAATCACAAAGCAGGTCAAATCAGGAAGCCACTGTTTAGGAAAATATATTCGCCATATGTGTGTTTGGGAATAACATGGCTTTCAAGGCCAGGACAGCATCTCTGATGAAATCGACTAGTTAGCCCACTTGTTGTGGCCAAAGAGCACATGCAAACTGCTGGAAATCTCATCAGTTCAACATTGCACCCTGAACGTCAAGTACTGGGTGACAGTTTTAGCTGCCCACCACATATAGGGCTGTCTGTTATATATTTTTTAAGACAAAACACTTCTCCTGTATACAACTATAGCTGTTGCCAATACTGAATTCCATAGATTACAGGAGACAGTGCAAGGTGAAATGCACCCTGGCGAATCTGACCCCATTCAATACAGCACAGACCTCAATGAAATCAGGTTGGAGCAAGAAGCTGAAGATTGCATAATGCCATTTAGTTGACAGCTTTCGTTGACAACATTCCTACGGGTTACACAGCTGTATTTATTTGGCTGACTAAACAAGTTTTAACAAGTTAACCTGGGAAGAGTTAGCATAGCACCAGAGTAATAACATTAACACTGGTAAGCTGACATAGCTTTGAGTACAGCGGTTTTGTAGTAGGCAAAACTGTTGGGATATCATAGGCCAATGATGTCAGGCCTGCCAATTAGGATGAAAACAGGATCAGACTGTACATATATGATAAGAAACTCAGCATCTTCAATGTTATAATCAAGGGTTCTTGAAGTTGGACTGAATGGGTCACTGGAAGGCTCTTTAAAGGTCTTAAATCAGATGAGCTGTACAAGCCTTGTGTGTGTAGTGTAAAAAATGGTATTCTGGAATTTTTCATCGTGGATGGGATTTTGAAGTACATTCTTTTTTGTCTTTTTTGTATCAAGTAAATAACAGAAACATTATCGTATTGATCTACTAGGACACCTAAGCTGTCAATGATATAGATGTATTTATTTATAGCGTGCACCCAGAAAAATGTGAAAACAACAGCAGAGCATCCAGGAAATCAGCGGATTGGGGAAATACATAGTTACAAATTTGAATAGCAAGGACTTTTGTATTGCTACAATTCATGACTTGTTGGAGTAAACCCCTGCTAGATATCAGTGACATATACTTTTTGTAATATGCACACAAACAGCTGCACTGAATAACAATTTTCCAAAAAATCAAATGAGGACCCTACAAAACTTTCTGGATCCAACACTGATTGGTCCATTATTGCAACAGCTAAAACACAACTGTTGGACTACAATGGATGACAGTATCCACTTAAGACAATTTTCTAACTCTGTTACTGCATGCTGGTACGTGTAATTGATGTCCCCACAGGAAATGTGAACGTGCAGCTATATTAGGCACTGTATATTTGCGTAAGATAAAGGGTAAATACATTTATTTTCTCTATATATGATTGGATTCTAATTATCAACTAAACTTGAACAGACTGATATAATATGGACCGTGGTTATCTTGTACTTAATGGAAAAACAAAAAGTACTAGTCTCTCTGTTAACATATCCATAAAGGCTAGATCCCGAGACAGGGGTAGGCTCCCAAATGCATGATAAACAGTACTTAAATACTACATGCACCTCACCTTGAAAAGCCCACAGAAAGTCAGACCTCTTAGGTCTCTGGAAAAAAAAAAGACAAAGCTCATCATTATTTTCCAACAACAACTGTATACCTTTTCAATACATGTGGATGTACATTCGCAATTACAGCTAGTATCTGACTACCTCAACTTGTTCAAACAATTCCCAGTGGGTCATATAGTCTACATCAGAGCATATTTAATAGCAAACCTGTGATTATTTAAGGAAGTAGTACCATAGGCGAAAAACAGCACATCTAGAAAGTAAGTGGTTGGTAAACAATACAAATCCCTCAGCAGGTTTACGTTCACACATGTGGTGCATTTGAGCATGGCGTGACATTTCATGTTATAACAGGCCTAAAATCTAGAGAGATCTGATCGATCTCTCTGCTAAAAAGTCACTTAAAATTAATTTGCTGATTTATATACCTGTAAAATTACATGACCTCATAGTATATGTATATATATTTCGGCTTAACTTCATACTCAACAATATTTCAATATTTCAACAGGGTGAATACATGCCACCATAGTGCTGCCGCCACAGGAACATAATGCCGAGGACAACAGACAAAACACCCCACCCAGTCACATTATACTGACACCGGGCCGACTAGTCCTGTTTCCTTGCTATAACCTCTTAAAGCTGAGTGCAAACAAGGCAGCCACAAGCTTTTCCAAAGTCTTTGGTATGACAGGACACTGCATTGATCCTGAATCTCCTATCCCCAACAAGAACACTCTTACTACCAAGCCACCAAAGCAGTCTATACAAATGCAGAGATTCATATCTTTCTTCTTTTTATCTCAACACCTGGTTTCCACCAGTATAATATACATTTCAGGTGGTTTTCTAGCCAATTTCTTTTTAGAAACTCAATTTTAGCAAATTGTAAAACCAATTATTTTTTCGTCACTAATGTATCAAAAACTCAATTTAATTCATGAAAACTAAATACAAATTTTGTTTAAAACTCAATTTTCCAATATTTTTTGTGTTGGTAACCAATCCCCTGCATTTATCTAGTTAGCTTCATGGTATTGTTTAATATCTAACTCCAGAATTTTCACTTATATTACTGTGACCAATTTAATTAGCACAGCAACCCATTGTCATTTAGCAAGTTGTAAGCAATACACTTTTGAACATCTATTGATTTATTTCATAGGTGCTCTGCAATGTACTTAATGACCAGTGACTTATACATGTTGCTATGGGTGGAATCAATCAAAGCCCAAGCAAATGAAAACTTTTAACACCTTGGTACCTAGGTGAACCACTGATGGAAGGGCAGAGGTCTGCATAAACGAAAAATAATGTACACTTACATTTTCTGTTTTTTCGCCTTGCTAGCTTCCTGAAACAGAAAGTAGAGAAACATTTAACTATTCAATTGACTTAACCATGAAAGGGCTTTCCTGTCATAATTTAAACATGTAATACCTTGATCATTTCACAATTTATAGTTCATCTGACAGAATGACATAGTGTGGAGCTGTTCCTTAGGATCGATTCACGTCACAAAGTATACCATGTACATGTTGGTCTATATCAGAAAATCTTGTTTACAGCCCACCTGACGACTTTTCCCATACACCTGGCAGCATATCACTGCCGGAAAGTCAGTTTTCAGACCAGTGTACATTGGGTACACAAAAACATAACACTACATTCCATTACTTTCTTTTTGGTGTGTCTGCAAGTTCAATTATCCAGCTGACATTTTACATAAATGCAGTACAACCTCGGGTGAGTAGAAGGCCTCTATACATACTACTCTCCAGGGAAGATCTTCAATACCATAATCATATCTCAATTCTTTTCCTTTTGAAATGAACCTTCTGGAGAAAAGGCAAAGGTGTGGTCTACCCTTGTGCTCAAGAATTCGCATGGTGCAATTCGGGGAGTCTCCACTATCGTTCACCATCCTGGCTGAATCCATCTTATAGCAATCTGGTGTAGCATCAACACTGTAAAGGACATTCAGACAAGGCCACCAAATTAGAAGTGTACCCAACAAAGGCTCATAATAAGATTAATGCATAAGATTAGAACAAATGTATTAACCAGTGTAACAAAAAATCTGCAAGATTAACTTCTATGGCAAGACATTTCTTTGGAACATATTCCTATGACAGCTAGATGCATTAATTGCCATGGCAGTTGCATTTAGTGCCATAATAGTTGCATGCATATCAATGTATTGCAATGGCAGCTGCATTCAACTCTGTTGAACCAGACTCAAGCTAATACACTGTTAGTTCAGCTCAAACTTTTGCAAATTTTAACACCTGATGCCCTTGCAGAAGTAAATAGTGAGCATTTTTTTTATTTGCTGCATTGAGTGGATTTAACTTATTAGGCTTCCACGCTGATAGCCTAGAGAGCCTATTGTTATCATATAGATTATTATTCTTATTTTTCTTTTTCTCTGGAACGCTATTTTTGTAACTGTGTGAAAACTATAACCGCCACACAGTTAGCAATTCTAGGTCTACGAGAATATGGATAGGAAAAGTTTGCTGCGGAGATTGGCACTGTCTGGCAGGCCTACTTTTGCGGTCATATGTTGACATCCAAATAAAATCTATTAACGCCTCCTGTAACCACTTTACCAATTAATATGATAGAATGTGATGGGATGAATCTAAATTGCAGAGCTCATTGTCTGGATGTAAAAATCTCTGGAAGTTTTCTGCTTTGCTTATTTGTCATGTGCCCAAACATTTTGAACTTGAACAAGGAAAGAGGTGAACTGGATAAAGTCTTTGCTTCTGATCACGAATCCGTTGTTGTTTTTGATATTATTCATAGTTTTGCAACAATTTGTGACTAAAGTTGAAAACTGCAAAAAAAGCATTTTTCTGCAGACGTGCTGATTGAATACCCAGTGTGACTGTAACACTCATATATATATCATGTAAAAGTATATACCCCACAAATGTACAAGGTGTGACTACGGCCATGTACTGTATACACAAGTATATACCCCAAAACTGTACAAGGTGTGACTACGGCCATGTACTGTATGCACAAGTATATACCCCACAACTGTACAAGGTGTGACTACAGCCATGTACTGTATGCACAAGTATATACCCCACAACTGTACAAGGTGTGACTACAGCCATGTACTGTATGCACAAGTATATATCCCACAACTGTACAAGGTGTCACTACAGCCATGTACTGTATGCACAAGTATATACCCCACAACTGTACAAGGTGTCACTACAGCCATGTACTGTATGCACAAGTATATACCCCACAACTGTACAAGGTGTGACTACAGCCATGTACTGTATGCACAAGTATATACCCCACAACTGTACAAGGTGTGACTACAGCCATGTACTGTATGCACAAGTATATACCCCACAACTGTACAAGGTGTGACTACAGCCATGTACTGTATGCACAAGTATATACCCCACAGCTGTACAAGGTGTCACTACAGCCATGTACTGTATGCACAAGTATATACCCCACAACTGTACAAGGTGTGACTACAGCCATGTACTGTATGTACAAGTATACCCCATAACTGTACCCAGTGTAGATGTAGCCACCATGTACTGTATGTACAAGTATACCCCATAACTGTACCCAGTGTAGCTGTAGCCACCATGTACTGTATGTACAAGTATACCCCATAACTGTACCCAGTGTAGCTGTAGCAGCCATGTACTGTATGTACAAGTATATTCCCCGTAACTGTACCCAGTGTAGCTGTAGCAGCCATGTACTATATGTACAAGTATATACCCCATAACTGTACCCAGTGTAGCTGTAGCAGCCATGTACTGTATGTACAAGTATACCCCATAACTGTATCCAGTGTAGCTGTAGCAGCCAAGTACTGTATGTACAAGTATACCCCATAACTGTACCCAGTGTAGCTGTAGCAGCCATGTACTCTCTGTACAAGCATACCCCATAACTGTACCCAGTGTAGCTGTAGCAGCCATGTACTGTATGTACAAGTATACCCAATAACTGTACCCAGTGTAGCTGCAGCAGCCATGTACTGTATGTACAAGTATACCCCATAACTGTACCCAGTGTAGCTGTAGCAGCCATGTACTATATGTACAAGTATACCCCATAACTGTACCCAGTGTAGCTGTAGCAGCCATGTACTATATGTACAAGTATATACCCCGTAACTTTACCCAGTGTATCTGCAGCAGCCATGTACTGTATGTACAAGTATACCCCATAACTGTACCGAGTGTAGCTGCAGCAGCCATGTACTGTATGTACAAGTATACCCCATAACTGTACCCAGTGTAGCTGTAGCAGCCATGTACTGTATGTACAAGTATACCCCATAACTGTATCCAGTGTAGCTGTAGCAGCCATGTACTGTATGTACAAGTATACCCCATAACTGTACCCAGTGTAGCTGTAGCAGCCATGTACTATATGTACAAGTATATACCCCGTAACTTTACCCAGTGTATCTGCAGCAGCCATGTACTGTATGTACAAGTATACCCCATAACTGTACCCAGTGTAGCTGTAGCAGCCATGTACTGTATGTACAAGTATACCCCATAACTGTACCCAGTGTAGCTGTAGCAGCCATGTACTGTATGTACAAGTATACCCCATAACTGTACCCAGTGTAGCTGTAGCAGCCATGTACTGTATGTACAAGTATACCCCATAACTGTACCCAGTGTAGCTGTAGCAGCCATGTACTGTATGTACAAGTATATACCCCGTAACTGTACCTGGTGTGACTTCAGCCATATGCAGCCATATACTTTATGTTATATACTTCATATACATACATTTTTCTATACACCATAACAACACTCAGTGCCTACTAGACTAATGTACAATATGCATATACCCCATTACTGCACAGCACCCATTCATTATACGGATATGCCCCACAATTGCACCATGTGTCATGGTCATGTCCTATGTTTATCACATACTTGTAATCACAGTGTTATGTATTGACATAAAGCTGTGACAGATTTATCACTTGTAACTACTTACACAACACTTTTAGTGCATTGCATTGGATGAAAGCATGGGAACAATATCTGTGTGTTTGACGTAACTACGTGCACTGCCACTTTCTCCCAATTCTCATATATAGTATATCAAAACAGTGAAAGGCTAGAAAACTGATTTATTTATTCAACTGTTGTTTAGTGCCATACTTTTTGAGAATATTTCACTGATGACAGTGAGTTTAAATTTACGGCTTTGAACACTAGAGCGCTCAGGGGAATCCAGCAACCACTGGAAAATTTGTCGTAACTTTTCCTATTTGTGACCTACTGTGTGTTACGTGATGGACAAGCAGTCCTCAGTGAAGTTGATGCAACAAAGCACCACAGCTGAAAACAGGGTAGAGGGGCCATGGTAAACCAGATCCCACAAATAATGGAAGCAGGGGGGATTGAAACCACACTTTGTACAACCTAGGAATCAAATTTATTTCATTTAATGGATGTTTTATGCCTTTCTCATTAATATTTCACTAATACTATGACCAGCTTCTGGGTCACTTAGGAATTAATGGTAAAAGCACCTTAACCATGTGGCCATGGGTTTGATTTTCAGAGTCAGAATTTTTCAGAGTTTTAAAAATTGATGCTATAGAACTACAGGCATCACCTGACTGTAGATGATAGATTTGATTCCTGCATACATGTGCATGACAATTTCTTCCCAGTGAAAATTTATAAAACATGATTATTTTATTGATGAATATGTTTCAAAAACTTGCAAAAGTAGCTTAAAGGTGAACTGTTCCAGTTCCATTTTTCACTTTACTTAGCTGAACGATGTGGTATAAAAAAATGATGCAAATAAAAAGATGGATCTGGTGAGTGCTTTATACTGGTAAAAAAAAAAGACATAAAATTCTAAAAAGAAAATTGCACACCACTTGTCTGCCCTTGGATGGCGATAGTGTGCTCAACATGCATAACGTAATTGTGGCATTTCCGGTTTGGAGGCACAATGTTTTTGTCTGTCTTCTCAAAATGACTAGAGCATAATTAAAAGTGCTTGTTCGGTTCAAAATAACCATGTTGTGTGGCCATTATCCATTTTCATCACAAGGAGGAAACTGATGGGAAGGCATGAAAACTAATCCCATCGTAATTGGGCGTGGCAGATTAGCAGAGTTTATTTCTCCACAAAACGGCATGTCACCAGTATATACACTAAGGGCCATCAAGGGCAGATAAGTGTGTAGAGAATGAAAATCTTCACGAAATTCAGCCTACTTGTACTGAAGAATACATAGTTTTTAATATCTACCAAATTTTGTTCCCTAAAATATTTTCGGCTCCATATTTCAGATATGTCTAAGATATAGTGTGCCAATTTTGCATGATCGGCTCCATATTTCAGATACGTCTGAGACCCGCGAATGGCCGCGGGTTTCCACCATAATGCTGGCCGCTGTCGTGTTAGTGAAATATTCTTGAGTATGGCATACACCAACCATTTATACGTGGTTAGGATACATGTAAATATTATGGACTAAAGAAATAATGCACACACGGATTTAAAATTGTTCTTGATACAAACCACATCTTCTTGCCAGAATATGTGAAGAAATACAGAAAGCTTCCTTCATATGCACTGTACATGGCCTCCCTTTTCACTGCTTCTTGGTATGTTAAAATGTCACCCTTGTACTCCATGAGAAAAGAGTCTGGTTGAATTTCTTTCAGCGTGAACACTCCATAACCTGTCAACAGCATCAGGACATTTTGATTTAGATGGTCATTCATACGCTTTCACTTATATGTCTTTAGGCTTCTAATGGGAGTTGACAAATTCTGTAACATGGCAAATGGTAGGGGTTCGTAAAGTTCAAGTTGATGGGCGTTTCACTTCTATATGATATCATTCTTTTTCCCACGGTCATGTGCCTGTGCTGTGTTTTTACTGGTTAAGAAATGGAATTTTTCATTGTCCGCAAAAAAAAGTGTACAAAAATGAAGTTCGATTCAGTACCGAAAGTCTTACATGATACTGTCAAGTGTTCATCGAGCCGATCACACATAGGTGTATGTATAGCTCCTGTATGTGTTATGTGGAAGTTTCTGGAGACAATCGCTGGGGTTTAAACTCCTGGCACATCCGTGTTGAATCCGTAGCAACACGTCTATATCACCACACTGTTCGGTTTGTTGTGTCAGAACATGTTTTTGAGACGTGGTTATGAAAGATGAATTTAGTAAGGATTCAGTGCGCATTTGCGTATATCATCTGGTTTTGTCATGTGGACAACATTTGAACAGGGGATCCACTATGCTACAGTCAGTGTTCAACAAGACTCATTCAGGGAAGCACGAATGAACTGACGTCACATCGGCCTACCACTTGGAAAGCGACACGCCCATCAACCTCATCTTAACTATAACCAAGAAGTCTGCTTTTCACACAAGTGTGTGAGGTGTGCTCAACGACTAACAGTGGATATCAACCGCAATCAATTGAACAACACTCTTGTTCAATTTCCAAAACATTTACATTCGCCATTGCCAATAGGCTTCCTCTCCCCTTCCCCCAATTACAACGCTGTTTTTCCTGTCAGTCTCAGAATCACCCTTTATTCGCCGCTCTGTTTTCATAAAGGTAAAAAAAAAAACAAAAAAAAAAACAAACAAACAAACCAAAAAACAAAAAAAAACAAAACAAAAAAAAAAACAGAATACTTTATCATTGGGTAAGGTGGAGACCAACGGTCTGTAAATATATAACCGTCCACATGCATCCTTAGGCCGCAGTTTTCGGGCGAGCCTGCATACATATACGAAGGCTATAGCCGAAGAGATATTTTATGTACATGTCTGAACTTAAGAGCCTACTTGTTGGCAAGTTAATCGTACTTACCAATATACGCGTCAATATACCGAATCAAAAATCCTTCTGGATCAACGGACGATTCCAGATGACTGTGAACACACTGCAGGTTTTCCAGTTCCCGTTTTTTATCAATTGTTCTCGCAGATCTTCGTTTCCCCTTAGCTTCCATCTTCTACAAGATCGTGGCCTCACATCTCAACAATGTCAACACAGGCTAATTTCTAAGGTCACCAAGCGAAGGGGCTATTCTATTTCATCCCTGCCGCAGAACTGTGAAGAGGGGGAGGGGTGGGCGAAAATCATTACTTAAGGTCTTTGCAGTTAACATTTTGTTTATAATTTTCCACTTTCATACTATATGTTCACTAGCGTTATTCTACGGGCCCTCTTTTAAAATTCAGACCAAATTTTTACAAGAACTTCTGCTTTTATCTAAAAATTTTGTGTCTTCCCGCCTGAGGGAGTGTAACTGATGGAAGAGCCAGTTGAACAAGCTCTCACAGGACTCGCAAGGCTATGCTCAATCCACCGCTATGTTCTACCACAAAGGCGGTCACGCTATAGCTGTTATGTAACCAAAACCAGGTTGGCT
The DNA here is from genome assembly GCA_016165875.1 of Acanthopleura granulata. NCBI lineage: Eukaryota > Metazoa > Mollusca > Polyplacophora > Chitonida > Chitonidae > Acanthopleura > Acanthopleura granulata. The sequence continues at coordinate 93,203 of JABBOT010000026.1, read as the reverse complement.
GTTTCATCCATCTCACTTACTTACGGGAAAATGTGGAAATTGTGCAAGTTAAGTTCAAGAAATAAGAGGTACACCCCAGTTTATATGCACTGTCAGTGAAATAAAATCAACCAACATAACATCTCTTGCACGTAGAATCTTTCGTCTGCCGACAGGAGAGAAAACTACAGAAATCTATTGTGTAGAGGGAGGGTAATAGAACAACTTCACTGTCAAGTCGAGCCGACACCTGGTTTGGACAAATTTGTGAACACTTCAGCCAGAGTACCGCAGTATTTGTAATCCTCGCTCAATGTATATATATATATCTATATATTATACCACTTCACTTCTCACTACGATTTTGCTAGACAGGTTAACTTTTTATATCAGACTGTCGATACCCTACAGATGTCGATAATAACATACGATGCTTGCAAGCTTTTTTTTGTGGAGACCGGGGATTTATGGACACATGTTGTTGACCTTAACGTTTCCGCTGAACTTCACAGGGCCTCAGGCATTGATCCTAACACGTGTTGTCGGAAGCTCCCACTTTCGGACCTCAAACCAAAATAATCGTTTGTACTCAGTGCGCATGTAGTAAGTCCCCAAAATAGTAAACAAAAGCTATCACAGCTACATACAATACTATCCGCAGCATTAAATTTTCCTTCGACATTACTTGTACATTACAGGGTGAATGAACTGTATTTATGTGACTTCTACTGAATAATTCTGCGGATGCTTCCTACTTTCGAAACTGTGTATTTATGTCTTTATTTCATTGTTTTTTGACACCACGCTCAAAGATTTTTCATTCTGATGCTTATTTTTATGGTTGGAGGAAACCACCAAATTTTGGCAAATTACTGACAAACTATTTCACATTTGACCCGACGATATGCTCATGACATTATTGGAATTTAAGACAAGTCGCTTTTATCGAACGTTACGCTGCGCAAATGGCCTCACGAGAGTCCTTGACGGATCGATAATTATAAGTAGTACTTTCTATTTGTTTATAACATTCAAATCTCACTGATAGTATTAAAAGAAGGTTCAGCTGATTGATGATTTAACAGTGACAATCACCCTGAGTCTTACATTAGTGTGAACCTCCCCCTTCCTCCACTTATTAGGGGTCTGCACAGGTTAACCTGCAGGACACCTATTGAAATCAGTCGAGTTATCATTATTATTCATTCTATTTTGTGTGAAACTTTCAGTCTAGACCGTTTAACCGACTGACTTGGAAATTAGCCCTGAAATTCCCATGTACTTTACGGTTTATGTAGGTCACTTGTTTTGGCGGCTATATTTACTTTTATAGGTAAACGTATAAAGATCTTCTCAGGACCCAGCGAGCGGACTGACATAAAATTTAATATGCAGGTAGACCGTTGTTAGTTACAAAGTTGAGAAAATCGTTCACTTCCGGTGAAGAGTCTGAAAGTCGTCGGTCGAAATTGTTGCATCGCAATTAGTTTCGAAATTTCATTTATTTTATCGCATACTGATGTATTTTGGGCCGCCGAGTTTGAATCTTCTTTTGTTCTTTGATCATCTTTGTAACTTTTCGAGATATGGTAAAAAAAATATTTGTCTGTTACTTCATTTCAATGGCCTGTAAATCGAAAGATATTTAAAACCTGTACCAAGTTGTAGCTTAATGTTTGCGCTTTCAGTAGTGTTCCAATAGATTTGATCTACGATTAATACTTTTCTCCCTAGAAATGTTTAAATCACACCATCCCATTTCAGAAATATACATGTCAGCCTGTACATTTAACGTAGAATTTGAAGGTAACTGTATTACCATTTAAACGCAGCTTCTCTTTTCCTACATTGATTATTTATGTGGACCATTTGCAAATTTATTGATCAGTAACGTTTGTCACTTTGAGTGAGGCAAGTCCGTCTTTTCGATAGATCGGATCACGTTCACTTCGCATCCATATATGTACTGCGGGTAACTTGCGACATAGTTCGCCCGGCTGTCACTCCAACCGAGAAATGAACAACCCGCCCTCCGCTCTATAGCTTTCAAGACAATTTTAAATGTTGCCACCTTGGCCAGGCCTGTTCGCAAATCATCATGGGTAATTCTCAACAATCCCGACAGCATTCCGCCATACCCCCGCGCTACAACAAGTATAATACAAGTCGAAAGCCAGGGTGCAATGTCAGCAAAATTTCTACACGTGCATGTACCTAGAGTCATTGCGAGTCAAATCAATACAACTCCCATTAGGCCAAATTCAACCGTTAACGAAATCTCGCGGTTTCCAGCTTCTTTCCAGGCCTAAACCATGCATGTCCGTAAGGAAGAGACGGGCTTTAGGATGCCGCACAGGAAAGTTACTACCGAACTGTACGCTATGGCTTTGAATCGGTGAAGTGCTTTCAAGAAAACAGCACAAAACTCTGAATATTTTTTTCTGACTATTTAGACGACAACTTCGTACGTTCAGTCTCATAACAACGCCTACTAGCCACGTGCACTTTGTCCTCACTCGCTCTCATAACTGAATTGGTCCGAGGCAGATCTGGCGGGTTAATGGAGGGAGTGGCCGCACCTCACTTGTCGAGCAAACTGAAATGTACATACCTAGCCAGGTGCTGTGATCGCCAAGGACAGAGACGGGCCAGACGCTATGCTACGCTATGCTTATGTGTACAAGGATAACTACGACAACAAACGATGTGGACCCCTGCCGAAACTGCTTAGCACCTCTACTATTTTATTTAATTTAGTCCAATTTTTAGTCCTTTATTTCATTTTTACGATTCTTGCAAATTTGTTTTTCCTAGACTCAGTTCTTTGTTTTTATAACAAGTTAACGTTTACTTAGTGAAACGCATATTTATATCCCAAAAATGCATTTTTCCTGAAGAAAATTTATTTACTCTGCATACATGCGTAGACTTTTATACTTCCTGTCAGAGTAACCTCTTGATTGCGGGCATACACACTTCTTAGCCAACCGATTTAGTTCAAAGTTGTAACACGTATAGATTTAAATAAGGGATGAGCAACTGTTTTCAGGTGAGCAACTGTTTTCAGAAATCCACAATCCACAATTCCTTGGGAAGGAAGTGTTGATTGATGTTTTTTTTAAATTTTAACTTCGAATGAAGTCGGACGATGATGTTAAAAAGATATTTGACCTAATTTGCTAGTAAAATGTAACTTCTGCAAATAGTGAACACATATACTTATTGTGCGTAGACAGAGCGAAGTAAATATGCACGTATGCATACGGAATGTAATATGTTTTCAGTGTACGCGAAGTGCATTTTGATGTGCAGTCAAGTAACACAACACGATAGTTTGATACAACGAATACAGTTAGTAAAAACAATTAGTATATCAGACCATTGCACGTAATGTATAGAAAAGGTTTACGTTACAATGTACAAATAGTATACATATATAATGTACAAAGATTACAGTTATAGGATATATAAATGTCCATAATGGTTGTGCACTTATAAAGTGCAGTGAGAACATGTAGGTTCTTCGGTTCTGGGGGGTATTCATGCATGTATGTAATTTGGATACAATTATTCCATGTGCAGTAGCGTATAGTTTCAGCTCAGTTCGGCAACGGGGTTCTCGAAAACCTTTAAAGTATTCAGATGGAGTACCTCTGATAGTTCAGATGACCTTGACCTTAACACCCCGATCCAAACGCACCCATTATTTTCCAGCCCAGGAGTAGTCAGAAATGGACTGGGTCATCAAATACCAAATGGCCAAGGTCTAAGATCAAACATGTAAAGAAAACACCATGCTATTTTTTAAAAAAAAAACTTCAAAGTCAAGGTCACACGTTCCCTTCAGTTTTTGAAGGTCAAGGTCGAATTCGACATACTAGACAGGCCCAATTCGCGTCCTCGCGGCCCAAAACTTTCGGTCCCAAAATGTAAAATGTCCGACTCGAAACCGAAAATCGACCCAAGTGTGGCCCAATATTCGGTCCATTCCAACGAATTTGGCACCATTTAGAAGACCATGCTGAGGTTTACCAGCCTGTGAGATTTCGTAAAAATTTCGTCAAAAAGGGTCCATCTGAAAGTCGAGTGGAAAAGTCCAAATTCTTTACTTACCTTCAATTTGGTCCAACTGTAGTACGGACATGAACAGAGACTACAGAACAAACATATGGGAAGATCAAGGTTAGAGGTCAATCAGATCAAGGTCAACGTGGTTTTTGTGTGTTCAGGGGTCTGTGCCACCGGAAATCGGAAAAATAAGGGGTTGAAAAAAGGTAATCGAAGTCGGCAGTTCCAAATACGAGGTCATATTTGACCTTGACCTTGAACTCGAATACAAGGATTGAAAGGCTGGTCTTGACTTTGGAAATTGTTTAAAAAATCCTAACTTGACTTCCGATCTTGATTTTTTAGCACTTGATGAACCCGACGTCTGTACGTCGAAGGATGACCTTGGCTTTGATCTTTGACCTTGACGTACTTTTCGACAACCCATTCTGAATACACGCGTTGTTGTTTAAATCCTGAGCCGTAGGTTAAAGATGAAGTTCGCTATCCGTGACAAGGTCATAGTGTCATCACATATTGAAAGGTCAAGGTCAGAGGTCTAACTGGGATTGAAAAAAATTCATGGTCAGTGTCGAAGATCGATGTCAGTTTGAAGGTCAAGTTCAAGGTCAAGATCAAAACTGACTTCGTTTTCTGATTTGCTAATCTCCATTTCCTATAGTGTCAAACTCTGAGGTCAAGTGGGAAAAAAAATTCCCGGCCCATTTTTCTTGCCCATGTTATTCTTATGGGAGAAATATGGGTCGGAAATTTTTTTGTCTCCGATTCGCCTCAAACTTTTACATAAGGAATATTCAAGGTCGCAGACTATTTGTTTATATATCTGATTGGTGTTTTACCCCGTACTCAAGAATATTTTACGTATACGAGTCAAAAGTCCGGGGGAAATCCACGACCATGCGCAGGTAGCTGGTGAACCTTCCCACGTAAGGCCACAGAGAAAGCCAGCATGATGTTGTAGATTATGAATCCGAGGTCAGGTTTTGTTTTGAAATCCACCTTAACCTCCAAGTCGGACACTGAAACTGCGCCCTCGTGTTAAGAGATAGGACACCGACTGATGAAACGCCACATTTGTCCAAATTTTCAAAGAATTCAAATTCTTAATATTTCCTAATTTGTGGGATATCAAACCACTGGAACCAGTGAAATTGGGAAAGTTGGAGAGATAAACAAAAATGTGGATTTCAGAGCCAAATGATTGTTTTGTGAGCTTTAACTGTGATTAATGGAGGAAAATGCCTCATGGCCCGAATACTATGTTATTTGTAGAAAAGCGAAACGTGACGGGTACCACTGGAAAGAAGACACCCTAAGGTACATGTAACAAAAACAATTAGTGGCCAAGGGCCTGTCTTTTGTAGTTCTTCATCTGTGATCCTGTGGTAAACACGTAAATTACACGATGTGAGATACCGAAACAGATAGATGCATGGCCATATTGGACCAAATTTTCACAAAACTTTAATTTTGAAAATTTCCTAATTTTTCGAATGTGATTCCTATTGCATCGTGTGAAATTTGGGAGTAAAATATGCAGAAGTGTGAACTTTATAGTGCAGTTAAGGGGTATATGAATATACCACTTACATGGCTGTAGTAGACACAAACTACAGTTGTAATGTGTATATACTATACTAGTATGTACATAGAGTATACAGTTCTGGACAGAAAAAAAAATTAAGGGGCATGCGCATATAAAACAGGACTGCAGGGGACCCTGAGTTTAGTTGTGTGGTATATGCAAATAGTAAATGGCTCTAGTGGACATATAATGCAGTTACTGGGTATATCAATATTGCATATGGCTGGAGTAAATGCAGAGTTCAGTTCCGGGTTACATGCGATGTAGGGAATGCGGTGGCCAAAGGGTACAGTTATTAAATCCATAACGGTTGTAGCGAACACTAGAGTTGTGCAGTTTTGACATATAGTATGCTATTTAATATTATGGGGTTGGCTGTGGTGAAAAGAGAAGGCAAATACATGTACAATGCAGGGCTGCAGAGTACACAGAGTGAAGATATCTTTATTTATTTATTTCATTCGGGTTTTACGACGAATTCAAAGATATTTCACTTGAATACGACCTCGGCCAACATTACGGTAGGAGGAAATCGAGCAAAGTCGGGGGAAAACCCACGACCATATGCAGGTCGCTGTCCGATTTTCCACGTACGGTCGGAGAGGAGGCCTAGTTGAGCTGAACGTGGCCACCGCACTGAAAGAAATAAATTAAGAGGAATAAACATACGGTACATGACTAGCAGACAGAGATTGTACTCATATACTGTATGCATATAGCACATGATTGGCGGTTCACGCTGGCTTCATCTCCGACCGTACATGGCAAGGTCCGCCAGTAACCTGCGGATGGTCCTGGGTTTCCCTCGGGCTCTGCCAGGTTTCTGTCCACCATAATGCTAGCCGCCGTCGTATGAGTGAAATGTTCTTGAGTGCAGCGTAAAATACCAATCAAAGAAATAAATACATATAGTTTCACCATAACGACGTTGTACAGTTTTCGCTATGTCCATACAGGGTTCACTTGTGGGGTATATACATACATTGCATGGCTGTAAAGGACACGGAATGCAGTTAGCAGGTACATTCATGTACATGTACATGTATATGCAGTACATATAGTACACATAGTAGACAGAATGAATGAAATGAAGGGGTATCATTTTATTTATTGAACTCGCATCCACCGCATCGGTGAGAGGCACGGCGTCATAACGCTGCGCTGGCGCGCTAATCCCCTCGTCCAAGGAGGCACCCTGAAAAGGTATTACCATACATGTATATAGTACATGACATGCAGTTATGGGGTGTATACATAAACCACATGGTCGTATTATACCTAGAGTGCAGTTTATTGGATATATTACGTATTTTACATGTTTGTGGTAGACAGAAAATATTTAGAGTGTGAATGCTTGGGATTTAACGTAGTACTTAACAATGTTTCAGTCAGATTAGCCCCTTTGGTGTGTGCATACAGTATGCCTTCTTGTGGCAGAGCGAGTCTATGGCGCAAAAGTGCTGCCGTCATTGGAACATCATACCGAAGACACCTGACATGGCACCCCACCCAGTCACATTATGCTGACGCCGGGTCGCCCCGTTCTGTTTCCTTGCCCTAACATCTCAAAGCTGATCTCCAAGCGAGGCAACAACGAGTGATATTTTTGAAGTTTTTGGTATGACCCGACCTTGGCCTGAGAGTGGATCTCCCTACCTCGAAACGGAAGCTCTAACCACTAGAGCATCGAGACAGTATCAGTAAACACTGAGGGGAGAAACGTATAGTATATGGGTTTATAGGGCAAGAAGTACAGTTATGGGGTATATGCATGTAGCACATGGCTGTGATTGACAGTGTTCAGTTACGATATATATAAATACGCCATATGGCTCTATTGCACAAGTATGAGTTCAGGTATGGTGATATATATATAGTGCATAGTTGTAGCGGACACACAGTGGATTTATCGGTTATATGCATACACATATAATACATGGCTATCGCGGTACACAGTATATTTGTGGATCATGAACATATAGTACATGGCTCTAGTTGACACAGAATGTAGTTATGGTGTATATGCAAATCGCTCATGGCTGTAATAATACAAAGTGCAATTACAGGCTGTATGCATATAATATGGCTCTTGTGTGCCCAGTAAGTTTTTAGAGCATTAGCATAGTGTAGATGGATTGTATAGTAAACAAAGTGGAGTAAAGTGGTATGTACATATAGAACATGGTTGTATTTATTTATTTATTTGGTTGGTGTTTTACTCCGTACTCAAAAATATTTCATTTGAATACGACGGCGACCAGCATTACAGTAGGAGGAAACCAGGCAAAGCCGGGAGAAAACCCACGATCATGGGCCGGTTGCTGTCAGACCTTCCACGTACGGTGGGAGAGGAAGCCAGCATGAACTGGACTTGAACACATAGCGACCGCATTGACAGAATCATATTAAGGGGTAAAACATATAGTACATGACTAGCAGACAAAGAGTACGTAACATGGCTGTGGTACATACAGTAAATTTGTGGAGTTTAAAATAGTGAGTACCAGAATGGAGTGGACATATATAATATTTGTGGGCTATAACCATATAATACATTACTTTAGTTGAAGTTAGGGACACATACACTGAGTGCGTGGTGGTAGTGCAGGTATTGGATATATTATACATTACATGGGTGAAGTGGACACGCAATACAGTTGTGGGGTATATGAGTGTGGTACATATCTGTAGTAGATACAGAGTGCAGTTATGGGGGTACATGAGTGTGGTGTATGTCTGTAGTAGATACAGTATGCAGTTATTTGGGTATATACATATATTACATGGTTGTACTGGGCAGAGAGCAGTTATGGGGTATGTGCGTACACATGTGGTACATGGCTTTAGATTGTATTTATTGGGTATATGTGTAGTACATGACTGTATGTGCAGTTAGGGGAAATACAGTTAGGGGAGTGCAGTTAGGGGACATCCATATATTATACGTGATTGTAGTAGTCAGAATAAAACTTAGACACATAAACACCTGGTATATGATTGTACAGGACACAAAGTGTAGTTATGAGACATATGCACGTAGCATATGGTTGTTGTAGACACAATGTGCAGTTACGGGGTATACATATAGTACACGGTTGTAGTAGACACAGTGTGCAGTTGTTATTACATTTCGTATGAAGGAGGGAGTTTTCCGATAGGAGAGCTTGCCAACTGGTCCGGAAATTCATTGAATGCTGGAGATGAGACCGATATAAAATGTCCGCTTATCTTTGACAGTTGTACATGTGAATTACAGATGTGGAGTTTTTACAAATTGTAAAATCTGGATGAAGTATGTGGTATTTGGAGTCATACTTTCATTACGCGCGAAACGAAATGCCAGATGTATTTGCTAAACTCATATATGGGATTTATGTGAGAATTAAAATGTGGGTTACTTAGGAATATTTCCTTACATAGTACATTTGAATCAGTCAGTGAATGAGCGCTTGGAGTTTAACGTCTTACTTAAAAATGTTTGAGTCATATAACGACGTGTAGTCCTTCTGGTGTGTGCAAAATAGTATGTCTTCTTGTGGCAGGGCGTGTCCATGCCGCCACTGATACGTCATGCCTAAGAAACCAGGCATGACACCCCACCCAGTCACACCAGTCATTACACTGACATCGGGCCGACCAATCCTGTTTTCTTGCTCTAAGCTCTAAATGCTGAGCGCCAAGCGAAGTAACGATAAGTACCATTTCTTTGAAGTCTTTGGTATGACACGACCCTGGCTTGAACCTGAGTCTCCCAACTTCAAAGTGGAATCTCTAACCACTACAACACCAAGGCGGTTACATTTAAATTATGAATGCAGAGCATGTGCGCTGATTGGGCTATATTTGCTAATTACACTGATGAACGTATAATGTACATTCGTATCAATCCTCGATTGTCCCTTTAAGCTATTTTCGTTTGATTTGACTACGCAAAATTTGGAGTAATTCTAAACCGGTTACGTCTAATAAATATTTTCCCTACATGTAATTCTGCTTAAGTCATGTCTCTCCGATGTCATTAGAAACTTCCGATTGCTCAGTCTATTCTCTACCGTTTATAACTATATGCATTTTTCTAAATGAAACTGGTCTGTGGAAATTTGATTTTGTGCTTTACGTTTATTTATTTATTTATTTATTTATTTACTCTTTTGATTGGTGTTTTACGCCGAACTCAACAATATTTCAAGTATGGCACGGCGGCCAACATTATTATGGGAGGAAACCCGGCGAAACCAGGGAAAAACCCGCGAGCATTAGTAGATTAAGTTTCATATTGTTGTGCCGGTCTGTGGCCTGAATTGTTATTTGAATACATCGCTTAATATGGTGCTAGAAAACGTGTAAATTCCTGGTACTTAAGAATTCACATGAAGAGTTAAAGAAACACACTGAGATAAAGTGATAAGTGACTACATTTCACCAGTTACGCCTGACCAATTGACCGTCATCGTCACTGCTGTGGTATTATTCTATATGCTGTAGTCTTTTATGTTATATTACACCTACAGATCTAGTATATGTGTTCAAGGCACAGTTATAGGCTGTATATGAATCTATAATTATGGGGTATATAAGGAACTCACAAACTAGGCACATGCGTTGACTAACACTTAATACACCCCGTATCTGCGCTCTGTCGGCTACCTGGCCTAGGGGAGGTAACCGAGTCAAGTACTATATTTATTTCGATGTGAAACCCAATTTTTTATTCAATGGTCATGGTGAACGAGGGTGACCTGTGGGGGCTGCCAGAGGGCTGACAAATACGGGTTTTTTTGTAAGCCCCACATTTAATTTCATGCCCCACAAGAAAGGTTTAATATAGGGAAATGCCCCGTATGTCTCATAATGTCTAAGTATATATATTTATATACACCCAAAGATTTTCTGTATCGTGATCCCAAATGAACCATGCGACGAATCATATTAATTAACTGCTGAACAAATATGAAAGACTACAGCACAAAGAAAAAAGGAGAGCAACGACGTCGTGTAATGTGACAGTTGGCGAATAGCCACACGTAACCGGCCTCTTGTCAATCTATCTCATGTTGGGTTTTATTCTGACTGTTCACGTAAATCCATAAATAATATTAGAACTTATACTAACCCTAGAACCATAGCGGTGATCTTAAATAAGACCTCACTGGGCTGGAACGGGGCACTCTAACGGACTACTGAAAATGGTCCAAATCGCAGTAAAAACGCATTGTTTCCTGCTGTGAGGCTGCAGTGCTTGTATACTATCTAAGTGCTTTGTAAACACATGTGCACCTAAATGAGTGACGTACTACCTGTAAAGAGGAAAGGAGCACACAGCTTTGGACCCTTTTGTTAGAGGTGTAGAGGAGTTTTACGAGTTCCACATTACTCAAAATAGTGTGTTGTCATCAGTTTGAAAAACAGTAACATGGAAACAACACAAAATTACATTGCTTTGTCCATCAGCAGAATTCTGGTTTTGGCAGGAATACAAGGTGAAACACTACAACATACTATTTGTTACACGGTTACTTAGTGAGAAGATACGAGAAATACCTGGTGTCAGTAAACCTCATATTGGGCGAAGAACAAAACTAGAGCAGCGACGACAGTGTGAAAGTTTTGCCATGTATAATACCGATTCTCGCATTAGTGTCCAACGTGCAACACCCCGAAGCCCCCCAGCAGTGCAATCGCTTTGAGTGAAAGTCCAGCTCATGCTGGCCTCCTCGTCCGCCGTACGTGAGAGGGTCTGGCAGCTACCTGCGGATGGTCGTGGGTTTCCCCCAAGCTCTGCCAGGTTTTCTCCCAGTGAAGTATTCTTGCGTACGGCGTAAAACACCAATCAAATAAAAATAAGTCAAACCAAATGTAAGGTCCTACCCGCACTGTTTATTTTTGTTGTAATACAGACTAATACGGCCACCCTCCAATTCATGCATATTAGATTGTTAGACGAGCGATATGTTTCATGACAAAATAAAAAAAATAGAACGTTCTAAATACCACAGTGATTACACGGTACTCTAAAAGGCATTGTTTAATATACTCATCGTTGATACAGCTCTATATCCTCATCGTTCGATAACATTTTGATACTGATCAAAAGTCTAATCCATTGAACAAGGAAGTCTACGTAGTCGAGTGGCTAGCGTGCGTGCAGATTACAGTGACGGAGGTGCCTCTTACCAATGTAATCGCTGTGAGTTCAAGTCTGGATGGCTTTCTCTCCGATCGTACATAGGAACATCTGCCAACAACTCGAAAGATGGTCATGAGGTTCCCCTGTGCTCTGAAAAGTTCCATCCCACAATAACGCTTACCGCCGTCGTGCATATAAATTTTTTTGGAGTGCAAGGTAAACACCACTCATGTAAATTTCTACATGAAGTCGTTGAATTTGACAAGATTAATGCATGAATAAGGTCTTTAGTTTGGTGGAATATTACATGTCAAATAAAATATATCTTGTCACCTAGTTTTCACTGGACCGTGTTCGCAAGCACCAGGGTTATTCTGCCCATCCCACAGTGTTACGGAGGTTATTCCTACATGCAGCTACCATACTAACGAATACTGCATGAGGTGAATTAATATTTAGGGATATCTATTTAATATTTGTCGGAGCGTCGGTAAACCCTTAAGCGTGTTATGTTCTTTGATATATGAATTCATTTGGGGAAATGTTTTACGCAAATATTCTATTGTTTCTGTATTTTAGTGTTAGTATATTTTATTGAGATACTGTCGACTGCTTGAGAAGTTTGGCCATTGCGAAGAATAGTTCATCTCCAAGTACACCGTTGATGACAGGTTAGAGGGATTGATTTATTTAAATGTTGTTGTACGTCGTACGCAAGAATCTTTCAATTATACGACGGTGGCCAGCATTACTGTGGTAGGATACAGAGCAGCGCCTGGAGGAAAGGCATGGCCATCCGGAGGTTGCTCACAGACCTTCTGTAAGTAAGGCAAACAAGAGAACCGCCACCCACCCACCCCTCTTCCCATCAGCTCACACCATACCACCGGCTGCCCTGCCTAAGATGTGACAACGGCAACTAGATTTTTTATTTGACATCGAAAACCGGCAACCTTATGATATGTAATAAACAAAACTAGATCGTACATTTCACGTGGTCAAAAGATGTCTACCTGCCCACTACCTTCCTCAGAGGTAACATCCTTTGCTATCTTCAAGGTTGACTGACATATTTGTTGGGTAATAGGTGTCCAATTCAAATCACCAACAGCTACGTGTATCGCGTATAGACCAAACAAGTGCTGGAGCGAAGGAGACATTTGATCAGGCTATCAAATATCTTGGATTTATATTGGATGAAGCAAACTTAAATCCAAACTTATGCCAACATTAAAACTTATACCAAGTGTTTCTTCTCGGCCCCATATGCTTAGTTTAGGTAATTACATATCAGAAGCTTAAGAGCTGAGATCAAATCATTTACATGAAGGTAGGACCCTCTTATTTTGTTCATCTGGAGCAAATACTGGTCTTTCCACCATGTTGTTATATCTTGTATTGATGGAGAGGGGCCATGCATCTGGCCTATTCCTGAAATAAGCACAGTAGATAGGATAGACATTTTCAAAAAAAAAAAAAGAACAAAGATTATGTTGTTGCTCTGGATGTCGGCAAAAGAAAGAACATTTGAAGATAAGTGCTAGGAGATTTCACTGGATGACCTGATTAGGACTGACCTGGAGAAAGGGTCGATCTGCCTGGTTTGTTGAATTTTTTGAAGGGCACCATGGTAGCGAGATGAATGATATGGTTTGAAATTGTAAAGGTGCACTGCAGTTCTAGTGCAGTTCAGTAGCTTTACGAGCAGGAAGTTTAAAATGTGATATGAAATCCCGGAGCACTTCTGCAATAACATACAGACATAGTTCAGAGCGGGTCAGCTGGTGAATTGGAATGAAGGTATTTATGTACTAAACACTGCCTGAAAGTACAACATATGTGCTCATATTATTATCTGTCCTTATTATAGACAGAGAACCACAACATTAGTAGATGTGAAGTCATCATCTGTATGGTATCAAGTTTAGATTTCATTTAATGTTAAGAAAAGCCCTGTACAAAAAGAGTAGGAAAATGAATGGCTTGATTCACCATCACTTTAAGGGAGACACACAATTGTTTTTTGAAGCTGATTGGATGCACAACATCCTGTTTATGGCTGTCTATTTTCTATTTCTATTTTCCTTCCAACTTTCATAGAAATCTTTCTTTAATTTGTGATAAAAACATTTCTGATAATACAAGTTCACAGATTTATACGGATCCGGAAAATCTGTCAGACATTTTGTATGGTTGGAGCCGATATCCTAGATTCCCGGAAAAGACGTTGTTATACAGAAACATCCAGCCTCCAAATTGTAGGCGGCTAGAGCACTTCTTGACTTCACTACGCAAACAAGCCAAAGTGTGCCGGAAAATAACAGCTCCAGTCAACTACACAGTCCATATAATCGTACAGGAGTCAATTCGAAAGTATCCCTGGAAGCTGCAATCGGAAAGTCTGGACGCACTCAACTGAAGCCGAATGATGTTCGGTAGACGCTGTACTGAGAATATAGAAAAAAGACTCATCAGACGTCGGGAAATGCAAAAAGAAGGAATAAGGAAAAACAGTTGCTGCAAAGAGGACGGCATTCCACATGAATAAACTTAATGTTATGGAGAGTGAAATTAAGAGTGATTAAACCCACTTGCACAGTGTACTAATGGATGAAACACGAAGATCTGCAAAATGTGCTCATGCTTTTATTTATTTGTTACATGCATGCATGCTGAGTAAAGTTGTCTAAAACCGGTTAATTCACTTGAAACACTGAGTCAAGTAATTATGTCTAAGTCTTAACGCACTACTTCTGAAATCATCCAACACAATTTTGTCCAACTAAAAACAAGAAATTTAAGTATAGCGAAATCTGGACAAGTTTGAAAGGCCAGAGCTTACATTAAACTGTGTTGTATTCACGTCGTGACGTTTAATACTGCATGGTCATATCGAAACTTGTCCATGACGTGTTAGGACAAGTTAAAATTTAATAAAGCATCACCATGCAGACTGCTGTAACCTCTAAAAAGAGTAAACTTGTTTAAATTTTGGAACTTCTATCCAAATCGAAATAAATGCATTCTAATATAGCTGAATTTTATGATGGGCTTTAAGGACCATACTGCCATTGGTAAGTACTCGGACGTCACATGACCTTTAAGCCCTTATCTGCAACACCAAAAGCTGGTGTAATGTTGGGGAAACTTTCTGTGACGTTAGAGTACCACGCATTGTTGTTCCTAAACCCCATCATAGAATTGGCATCATTCAACTGTGTTAAAAAGTTTAATCTATGCATAAAAACAAGAAGACTTTTTGATGCATGGATTTCATTTGACGATTTCATGAAAAACCGTACATTATTTTAATTTCTACACGCTTTCCCAAAAGTAATATCGACTAATGTTTTAAAAACCCTTCTATCTTACATTTACCAAGTGAATATTTTGCATAAATACCGTCTGATTATTGGTATTTTTTAAATTTATTTCTTCTTTTCAATTGTGCAAGAATTTTCTCTTCGTTGTATCAGTAAGTATTGTGGGTGAAACAAAATGTGAGTGTTAAAGCTAAACCACCGACCCTTGGCAAGCTCTTTACGAACTGTCAAGCGTGTGATGTACTGGTATATCTGCATTCCGTATGGGTGAAAGACCAGTGATCCTCAATGACTGTATATTGTCACCAAGGTGAAAGACAAGAGTAGTTATCTTCAATGATTGTATTATCACTAAAGTGAAAGGCAATAGATCTTCAATGATTGCATTGTCACTAAAGTGAAAGACACTAGATCTTCCATGATTGTACTGTCACTAAACTGAAAGACAAGTGATCTTCAATAATTGTATTGTCTCCAAGACCTCACACCCAACAGTGGGAGCGGACAACTCTCCATTTTCACAGTCCAAAGTTGTACATGTATAATTGTACTTAGCATCTTGTAATTTAAGTATTAACCATTCGTTTTTCGAATGCAGAGATCTTGAAGCTTAAAATTTATCTCTCCGCAGCAACGAAACCCTGAGTTCTCCGTCACCTTGTAACTATTTAACGCCAATGGATTACTTGACAGATCAACATAGATTCTGAGAACAACACATGTAGCTGTACATTTACATAAGCATACGTGATTGTAGGAGAGCAGACACAATGTAGATAAACGTACGCTTGCCACCTTGTGTCATCGCTGAATGAGTTTCTGTTGCCTACTATACATGTGATTACTGACATTGTGACTGTGTCACGTGGCTGAAAGCGCCAAGCCAGTAAGTCGATCATCCCATGCTTTGCACTCAAATTGATCTATCATGTGAAAAGTCACCTATGCGTTCCTGACATTCCATATATAAGACTTTGGTGAATTTTGCTGTCTTTAGCTGGATTGTGTAACACGCTGAATGACACTGTAAAGAGAAAGAAAACTAAGCAATGCAGTAAATTTTATCAGATTGCAAACTGCGGTTCAAAACGGTCTTTTGTAATTTTAATATTTAATGAGAGGTTAGTGTATTCAAATGTTTGGAATTCATGGGACGCTTTATTAACCATACAGCGGTTGTTTGAGTACTATGACGTCACAGGAAGTGTTGCCCACCTAAACACATGTTTTGTTTGCACAACCTTTCCTACCAATGGATAAACCGAGTGCATGAGCACGACAAGCGTTCTGCTGTTTTTCTGTGGTGTTCATATTAAGCTTACCGAAGACCAATATCGTTAGACAAAGACAACCAAAACCAGAGAAGGCATGCCATTTTCTACCTCAGCTCAATGAAATGCACCTATGAGGCTTTAGGCTGCTTTGCCAGCACCAGAACCGTTAGTGAGGTGTAAGCTACTTTCCCTGATAGATTATGCTGTAGCCAGGGACGTGACAATGGTAATTAGTGACGGGAGCCAATGTCAAAGAAGACACCGAGTGCAAGAGTCTTACTAGTATATAAAGCTCATATATGCCGTACTGATGCACGCTGACAACGATTCCACGAGGTCTTAATTAGCTCTTCATTTTAATGGTAAATGCATGATTCTCCGATTGACAGGGCTTGCCAGTACCTGATTAGTTTTGTTATCAAGCCAATAAGTGTGAGAAAACACTGTGAGAAATCCCTGTTGCACCGCATGTAACCATATGTGACATGTTCAACCGACGGTCTATTTATGTTTTTGTTATAAACGATTTACAGATTATACATATACAATATACAGACGTACATATACTTCATATATACATGTATTAAATGTGATTACAACAACACTTTGACTAAATTTAGAATGCTGACTTCTAGTATGTTTCACTTATTATCACTGCAATTATTTTTGTTTACGTAATTCTGTTTAAGGCATGGTGCTGTCGAGTCTGTAAGTTGTTACTTCTTAAACACTTACTTATATGGTTACCATAAAACCGAATGCCAATTACCGCTTTAATAGAGCATTTTGATTTTTTAAAAATTTTACATTTTATCCGCTTATTCACATTCCCAGTGGAAGAGGGGCAAATCGGACTAAAATTAATTAGCAAACAAAGTAATAATAAACATAATTTGGCTCCTTCAAGCATTTTGCTCATTTTTCTCTTTCTGCTTTTGAAAGCACACCGTCTTGCGGTGAAATGCTTTTATTGCTTTCATATTTTCCAACATAATGCTTGAAAAAATTTCCAAAGTTAAAAAGGTGAAATATTTGAACTTACTTCAACTTTAACTTCATATTATCACTCAGACGTATATGAAAGAAAAAGAAAGAAAACTATGAACTTGGGCAATATAACTTTGAAAATATTGAAAATTTGCTAACGAATAGCATCTGGTTGGCTTATATATTTCTGCTTAATGTCTAAAAGTAAGTCTTACACTAGTCAGTCGATAGACGAAGCAGCATCTACTGTCTCTAAAACTATAAGGCTTATGCAAAATTTGGGGAAAAATTCGGAAGTATTTTTTACATGACAAAGGTAATTGTGCCGTCTCAGTTTTTTGCATCTTTGTCTTCCAACTGCAGCTTCTAAAACACTCGCTCTCATCACACAGAGAAACTGAGAGCTATACGCATAAAATCATGCTTATTTGCCGTACGTTCACTGTTAGCTTGACAACAGTGGTCACTTCATTGCACATAGTGTCATGTGTTGCAAAAATAATGATATTTGTGGCTATAGTTTTATCTCAACTTGAATGGTAACTTATTGGAAGATACGGAAGTACAGGGATGTAGCCATATACCGTGCAGTTCAGTGGCGGCAGTATTTTGCGTTGGCATGCTACTCTGTTGTCGTAATGACAAAATAAACTTGATAGCGGATATCCATTACGCATGATAGTGGTTTCTGTGTTACAGGGCACACGTCCACGTGATTTCCATGTTAAAGCGTTGTAACCCCCGGCAGTCACTCACAATTCAGCATGTTTCGAGTGTTTTTTCGGACCCTTCTTCACGTTTGGCACTTTACATCTGTTTCAGCTTGGTTTCAAGTCGAAAGATAACAAAATACAACCTGATCGCTTTGAAAAGGGTCTGGTTATTGCGTAATACAATTGCAGGATCTTAAAGTATACGATGGTCTTAAAACGGAAGTTTGGTATATGACTCTTCTTCATGTGGTCATGTCTTGGATTCGGATGCTTAAAGTGAAAGACAGCCCATATTCAAAGTTAAATGGGTCAAAAAGGTTGGACAATGCTATGTTTATTTCGGTAAAGAATTTTTTTTCTAACAGTTACCACGACAGTGGAAATTGACATTTAACCGTCCTCCGTCGATTCGCATGAAACGCAGCCATTCTGTCTGCACTGTGACGTAATTGTTCCAACAGCGCATCACTCGTGTAAAATGAGACTGTAGTAAGCTGCTAGGGTTGTGTTTGTAAGTTAAGTATATATGAAAATTTATGACATGAAATGATCAAGAAACCTACTCTAGCCACAACACAATGGCCTGGAAATACTTTCCTTTTTTCGTTCACACATGTACTTGTTCTAATTAAAATATATAAGACTAAAACCATGTCCTCTCCATGTGTTATTTCGTGTGATATTGACAGTCAACTCAGAAGATTTACGTCACAGCTTATAAACTGCTTATATCTCCTAGCTCTCTGCTTGGTCAGTCAATCGTTAGCCTAAAAGCATGGGTGCCTCCAGATCCCCAGTCGGCGGCACAATACTTCACAAATCAAACGAAGATAATTCAGCAAAGAATTCATACAATTTCAAAAAGGTTTTTACATTGATAGGAGAACTTTATGACCTTTTTTAAAGAACATGAGCCGCCTTTTACTTTTAGTGAATTGTACGTATGCGAATGTTTGAGCTGATTTCAACACTGGGTTTTCATAAACCATTGCATCTGGAAGCAAGCAGTCTAGAAGCATTACATTGTAAAAGCAAAACACGCTTCTCTGAGCTGACAGAATACCTGAGTCAAATCTATATCAAAACAAAAAAGACACATTCTTTTTCAAAATTGGGCGAAACATTAAAACTTCGTTTCCCCAAGAAAAGTTACTGACTATGTTTTAAGTTTCAATTTACAGTATACTAAACATTCAAATGTATCTGGAAAGTCAGGTAAACTGCCAAACTTCAAAACAGGACCACGGTGTTGGAAATGGATGAAACAGCTCAAAAATTCGTCGGTATAATATAGGTATCTGACAACGAAAAAGAATTTAAGAAGTATTGAAAAATTATGTGAAATGAATTTCACAAAACCGCCCCACGGAATAATAAATCGTTACAAAAGTGTGTGGTTTCAAAGGGAGAGAATGTTGATTGGCAACTGTCAGGAATATTCAGCCTGTTTAAATTGAAGAAAATAATTTGGGGACCATAGGATGGTTAGGTTATATGAACAAGTATAATGATGGATGAAGTATCTGTGTAGGCTCCCCCCCGCCCCTCCTCCTCCCTCCCAAAATTTACTTTTAAAAGTATCCAATTTCTAAATCATGATATATATTCATATTTCACAATGACCCAGGAGCTTCTTATAGGTGTGAATGCTCTCCTGCAGATGAACCTACTTCTGGTCAAAAGACTACCGACATTGCAGTTGATGGTGAGTATACATGTAGTCAATACGTGAGGCACGTTGTATAATGTAAGAAGTCAATTGGGGATTGCATGAAAGTAAGATTAATCATTTTGAACACAGTTGTAAAGTTATCACACTTCTGCATAATTGGTGTTACTAAGAATCAACATGAGCTTTTGAGTGATATTTAAGTATATAAGTGACAGACGGTTGACACCCATGACAAAATTTATCTTTGGATATGTATTTATAGATCCAGTGACTACAGCAACGATTTCTAATGATGAATTTGAAGGATTTTCATTGTCTTATGTAAAATGTTTGTATGATTTAATATTTGTACAGGCTTTTGTTTACTGAACGGATGTGACTCCTGCAGACGAACCTTCTTCTGGTCAAAAGACTACCGACATTGCAGTTGATGGTGAGTATACATGTAGGCAGTAAGTGAGGCACGTTGTATCATGCAAGAAATTAACGGTGGTGCTATTAAGGTAGGAGTAATCATTTTGAACACGGTTGTAAAGGTAACACGTATCTGCATAAAGATTGTTACCAGGACTCAATATGGTTGAACTTTTGAGTGAAGTTCAAGTATATAAGTGACAGTTGGTTGACATTAACTGTCCATGCTCTGAGGATATGTTATTGCTTCAGTGACTATAGTAATGGCTGTGTGTGGTTGGATTCAGTGCATTCGGTTTTACTGTGTGATAAGTTTGTATAAGTGTAATACTTTGTCTTTTTTCATGTAGCAGACGGCACATGTTTAGATGAAGCCAATTTTGAGAATTGTGTACATGTTTAAATATATAAGTGACAGTTGTGACAGGATTTGTCTTTTGGTGAAATAAGGATAGATCTATTGATTACAGCAATGGTTTCTACTATTGATGTTGAATGCTTATCATTCTGTTTTGTGAAGTAGTTGTATAATTTAATATTTGTGGACACTTTTGTTTACTAAACGGATGTTTTTCCTGCAGATGAACCTACTTCTGGTCAAAAGACTACCGACATTTGCAGTTGATGGTGAGTATACATGTAAGCAGTAAGTGAGGCACGTTGTATAATGCAAGAAAATAATGGGGGTGGTATTAAGGTAAGAGTAATCATTGTGAACACCGTTGTAAAGCTAACGCGTTTCTGCATAATGGTTATTCACAAAAAATGTAATTTCTTCAGCGACTATAGTTATAAGTCTATTGATGAATTTAGTGCAGATAGTTGTCTTGAGGACATCATATAAATTTAATATTTTGTCTTTTTTCTGGCAATCTTATATAAGGCATAGTCTGTTTTTGCACTCGCCTAAAGATTCTGTAGAGGTAACCGGCTGAAACCTTGCTTCTGCAGTGGTCTTTATGGATTTAAGTGGAAAATCCTGCACCATTGTAGCTTGCCACGCGATTTATGTTTCTTTCAGCGTCTTCCCAGTTTTTTTCATATTGTAAAACAATGGCAACAATCATATAAGCTGAAATACTGTTAAAATGTTAAAGGAGTCAACAAACAAAGCTTACAAAACTGAACCTTATTTCTGATAAAGATGGATAGTCCTTAGCTAGCATAAGATGGCTGATCAATTAACTATAGGACCAGGCCACAGATCCTGATAAGTATTCTCAGATGTATTATCTGGAACTACTTTGCTCTCCTTTATGGGGAGGTCAAGAAAACATTTGTGTCTGTAGTCCTGCACTTAGCTGGCCATTGAAAGTTATCCTCTGTACTATCTCTAGTAATCCAAACGAATGCAAAACTTGCCTGAAGTCTAATGATATCGAAAGTCTCCTCATAGCTGCAACATTGTTTCGGAGCTATAATAGTGCGCTCGGCTTTTACAATACGCTTCCCTTATACTATTTTTAAAATTTAATGCATTTCAAGATTGATGGATTCTTGGTTACCAGATCCATTGAGTCTGCTAACATGCCTGTTAAGAATCGAATGGTAAATCCCAAACAAAGAAAGCTGTTGGTATTCCACTATTTAAATGGCATCTTTGTAAAGCGAATTTTTGCCTACCTTTCATTCATCCATAACTGTGGGCTATCAGGTGTCAACGATGTCTGTTCTATCATAAATAATTCCATCTGTCTTCTGTTTTGACGCATCGATTAATAAATCTGCCAATTTGTATCATTATGTTTTTTGAACATCATGGTCTTTAGTAGTAATGCTGTCTCATTTATGTTGTTTTACCTCAGGTATGTTATTGGATTTTAAGACTTGGATTTAAGGTAAAGTTTGTTTACATACATGTTCAAGTCTGGGGTTAAACATTTTTTAGCTTCTGCTTTATATTTTGCAGGCTGACACAAGATACATAATACTGACAGAGATTAGCAGTTTCACAATAACAAATAACTTAAATAGTTAACTTGATTTAAGACTTAAATAGATTGATAAATATCTTCTTAGCAATGATTTTATAATGGTTTTTTTTAAGTTTTACTGGTCTTTATCTAAAATCAAATTTGTTACATTAAAGTAAAGGCTCTGATTTAGTGTTGAACGTAGAAACACAACATGTTTAATGAATTCAAAACAGTTTTTTTTATTTAGGAAACTTTATTTCAAATAATTTCTTTCAAATTTAAATTATAACCTAATTTTCATATTAAACATGAAAACGCATCTTCAATTTGGATTTTAAGGAAGTTACTTTTTTTGGATTTAAATTTAATGCTTCAAGAAATTAAATTTTAAAAAGCTTCATTATTAAAAGTAAAGTTTGAAAACTTAAATTCTATCTTTTTCAAAATTTGTATTTGCAAATATATTTTTTTAAAGTTACATTTTATGTTAAGCAAAATTTTCAAAATTGTAATTTAAATTGTATTTTTTTAATTTGAATTTTAAAAAGTTTTAAATTGAAGTAAAATATTTCAATTTTAAAATATGACTTAATTTTCCTGTTAAACATGAAAACAAGTAATTCTAAACTAAAGTGTGTATTTGGCAGTAAATTTTGTGTAGTGTTAGTTTGCATATAACCGAAAAATGTTCTATTTTATCAGGTTGTGTACAGAACTACAGGCCAACGAGAATCTGCTTTTAACATGACACAAACTTTAAAATGCATGAACATGTCACTCAGCTAAGATAGCGGTCTCTTGTTTGAGCATGGCTATTTTCTGAAGAGGCTAGTCGTTTGTCCATTACTTAGATAGACCAGATTACTGAATCACTTGTATATGTACATATATTGAACTGCTTGCTCATTGTTGTACTGACTGTGTTATACATTTGATAAGACTTCTTGGTAGTAAAGTGTTCAGCAAGACACTTTTACTAGCTCTTATGCAAACACTAACCAATATACCAGGATAATTTTAAATTCTAATAATTGCTTATCCGTACAAAGCACGGGTGATTTATCTTGGTGAATGCGTTTATAACGTTATATGCATGGCCTATAGATCTTCACTGCATGCCTTACATGCGTATAGAGAAAATATGCTTGAGTTTTTATGTACAGTGTTATGGAATGGAGTTGCATGTATTAGGTGGAATCAAGTATTTAACTCAAGGTAGACGTAAATTATCGCTGTCAAAATTGTATTCTGTATCTGAGCGTATAATATGTCGCATGGATGTTTCTTTCAGATGGCAGAAAGTAAAAAAAAACACACAGGCATTGTCTCTTTTGCAATTTGCTAGTCGCGTCTACCAGTCCACCTAGAACTAAAGCACAAAAACGAACCAGCTGCTCAGCAAGCCCTTGAATATCCTGAACACTCAGAAGAGCATAAATCCGCTTTTGCAGCCTTGAAGAAAGAAGGTATGTTTAAATACAATCAGACTCATGTTGGTGAAGTTGAAGTAGTTATAGCTGAACGTACAGGTCAAACAGATATTGTGGCTTGCTCCTTCTGCAAAGGATTTTTAGGCGCCGCTCTTTTCACAGGCATACACAATTATGCATGAAAGATGGAACTGCAGTACCGAAAAGTGTACACTCAGATGTCATTACAGATAATGACGAGTTCTCCCTAGAGATGGTGTCACGCATTCGCCAGAATGAAATAGGATTGCTCTGTCGTAATGATCGTACTCTTGTCATAATAGGTAGACGTCTGTACCAGAAAAAACCTTAGAAAAGTTGATAAAACCATGGATACAAAGAAGTCTGTTATGTCTGATATGAGAATAATAGCGCGGTTATTTCTACAGTTTAAAGAGCCACGCACAGTACCATCGTCAGATGTGGAAGACATGTTCGTTCGGACAAATTTTCATTTACTAGAACACGCTATACACTCGGTTTCAAAACCTGATAATGTGTTGAAGAATGGGATGAAAATGCAAACCTATTATTTGCTTAGAACATCTCTGCAGTTTATTGTTCCTGATCGTCTTAGCAGAGGGAAGGATTCCAGAGCAGATGAAATCGACAAGTTTGAACGCTTAATGGACCTGAACAAAAATGTTATATTTGGAGATTCAGTGTATGCCATAAACCTGTCAAGACAAGAGAGGCTTAGAATGCCTGAGCAAATTGCCAAAGACTCAGACGTCACACGTCTTGGGAAGCACATTCAGATGACCATTAGCCAGAATGCTACAGAGTATACCTTTATTGGTCTTCATGAGTATGTAGCACTGACCGGCAGTGTGTGTGCTAGAGTGACCTTATTCAGTGCCAGACGCGGGGGTGAGCCAAGCCGTTTAAAGCTGACACAACTTCAAGATGCTTGGGACAAAAGGTGGGTGGACGCCACAGCTGTAGAAAAGTTTGAGCCATTGGGAAAAGAAACTGTTTGACAACCTTCATATTGCCTATCAGCCAGGCAAGGGCAACCACTTAGTTCCTGTACTGATTCCAAGTGGCTTGGTTAAGCCGTTGAAAATACTTCCTGACCCAGAAATTAGACAAAGGGCAGATGTTCTTGTTGAAAACATTTATGTCTTTCCAATGACAGGTCAGACTTTAAGCCATGTCCATGGATGGACTTGTATCAACAAAATGTGCCGTGATGCCAAGTGTGACAAGACAAGTTTGCTTACAGCTAGTAAACAGCGCCATCGTTTGAGCACGTTTTATTGTTCATTGGATGTTCCAGAATCAGACCGAGAATATTTCTACAAACATATGGGACATTCTAAAGTTGTCAATGTGTCAACTTATCAATACCCATTACCAGTGCTAGAAGTGACCAAGGTTGGCAGACAGCTTCAGAATATTGACAGAGGTGTGTATAAAGTACTGATTACCAGTTTAGCGATGAATACCAACCTGCAGCAGCGGTGATATATCACATATGAGGCTTACATGCAGCTTGGACAGCAGAATTTATGTGATTCTGTCATTACATGTACCTTCAGGACCAGAATGCTAAAACTCGTAAGCACTCATGTGCGCTGAAATAAAAATGGCGAATATAGTGTGGGTGGAAAAGTGTGCATATGATGAAAAATGCATATAACCCTATATTTTCAATTCTCTCCGCATTCTTAGCGACTTAAACAGCCAGCAAAGCCCAGCATGGCTCATATAGGTGACCAGCAGGTAGGGCCGCGCTATGCATTCTGGGTAGAAAAACTTTTGCTGGCGGCTATATTCGAAGATAACCTACACCATTTGCTAACGTAATTTGTATCGGATTCGATCTCGCGATCATGAAACCAACATGAAAATATCAGATTTGTTGATTAACCTTTCTCAAAGTAAAATCTGAATGTCACTCTAATCAGCGTATGAGTATGGCCGTGTGAATTCTGCTTTGACGATCGACAGATTTTCTGAGTTACAGCGCTATGCAACACATGGTCACCTACAATAAACAGTGTTACCAAACACAATGATCAAATGATGAAGTCCTCAGTAACTGATATACTACTCCCCGCGTTTACCCTCTGGGGGAATATTAGCCTAGTCATCAATCCAGTCTGAAGATTGAGTAGGCGGACGAGCGCATGGAACTCTAAACGCGGCGGTCTGCCGACTTTTGCGACCTTGGGCCGTACAGCAAAACGCGCCTGTTTCCGGCAATTTACAGCATGTTTGATTTCATGTTTGACTGAACCAAAACAGGAGACTCCACTGAACCTTCATGTCCAACTAAATGACTCTACAAATATGCTTCGGTCTGCATTCATTACATGTAGGCCAACTGATTATTGAGAAAAAGTTGAGCTGTTAGCCACGCGTAGACCTATCGCTGTTGACAGCAAATTACGAACGGACACTATATACTCTTTTCCTCTTCTGTTTCCGTGATAACCAATATTTAAATTACATACAAGAGAAAAACTGGAAGACTTAATAGTCTTAACTTTAAAAAGCAGCCGTTTAAGTGTTGACGTCACGTGAAAGTGGCCTATATAGATCACATGTATTATGGATGCTCTATACGTATACGTGTAAGTATGAGAGATGCCTATTTCATGCAGGTGTTTGACACAGATGTCTTGAAATGGATGTGCATGTGAATACGGTCATATTTGTCTCGAAATACTCGATACAAGACCTGTGTGTTATCACTTCATACTGTATCATGTAATCTTAGCCAAACATCGTCTGACCAAAACATCATTTGGCCATGCCAGTTAATAAATCGGCAACATCTTTAGCATATTATTATACTTTCTATTTCAACGCAGAATGTGAACAGGTGGTGTCATGAACGGCGCATTGGTATATAGCAACACTGGTGAAACACCAGTACAAATTCCAGCTGAATTTGAGAGCTTTTTTTTATCCATACTAGGATTCTTGACAATGGTGATAAATATATTCAACCTGGCGAGCTTGTTAAATCCTGTACCAATAAGCACAAGGTCATGTAACATATATGAATACATATGTTTAGGTGTTTTTGTCTCTTCTACCTGATGCTTGTATTCTCTCTCGAAGGCCAGTTTTAAAGTATTAATTCAAAGTATTGAATATGATATAACATAAGATACTGTATAATGTTATCTATTGGCCAAGGTCAGTAATGGGTGTGTGTGTGTGTTTTTGTAGCACAGTTGGACTAATTTATTACAGTTTGTTGCTGTTGTTAAAGGCAAGTGCCAGTACGAGTGCTTTGTTTATTGCATTGTATAGCATGGGTTTATTTTTCTTTTTCAGTAAGCAAGGAAGGTCTGACATGTGGCTTAATATCAAACACACAAAGACGTCCCCAGCCCTGCCAAGGTGAGGCTGATATCAGTAAAATCAATGTTATTTCTCCGCACCGTAGGTTAACAATTACACATGCCAGGTCTTCTCAGTAGTCTTGGATGCCTGTGAGTATATCATTAGGGGTTCAAGCCTTTCAGGCTTGATTCATGCCTATGGTGGTAGGACTTGAATCTCTATTGTTTTTGTTCGGGTTATTACTCTATGTAAATTTTGTTACCGCTTGAAATCGGAGACTATCCATCTTATTTCCATGAAACTTGGGTATGTTGTTGGGTAGACCTAAGAGCTGTGCAGTGTAAAAACGGATTGGTTTGGCGGCCATTTTGGATATTGTGAAATGTAGCCATTTATTTTAAACATCCTTCTTCTCAAGAACTGGTACACCGATTGTTCTGAAATTTTATATTCTTGTACACTGATTCTAGGTACATCAAGTTTAAAAAACTCATTGCGATTTGTCAGGAACTTTTGAAGTTTGCTATTGGTCGAAAAAATGACGTCAAAAAAAATAATATTTTCAATTTTAATATGACCTAGACGTATTCCAACGTATTTCAGGCCGCTGATAGCGAATTTGCTCTCAGTTCTCAATGTTGTGTAGTTTTCATGAAATTAGCAGCAAAATTTTCAAAACTGTTAGAAAGTATCTCATCTACTTAACCCTGGGGATTCGTGCAAGGCTTCACGAAACTAATTACTGCAGTTTACTGTGGGAAAGGACGCAGCCTTGCAACAATGTATTCTTTCTGTCTTTCGTGTGTGGCTATGAGCAGAAAATCAAAGTCTCATTTTCTCGACTGTGGCCTTAGTATTAGACTTATTGTAGGTAATACCTGAAAGTTTAAATCCAGTATATAACTTTTCTATTTTGTCAGGCTTTTTCTCATGTTGTTCATATTTGTTATAAACCATAGAGCCGAACCCCAGAATTGCTGTACCCAGAAATTATCTTTTATAAATAGAAATAAATTAACACGCGTGCCAATCCTTCCTTGGAGGCTAGTCTGAAAGAAAAAGAATGCAATGTGTGAGCAAATTAGCTTTTAGCTAATTTAATACACTCACAATTCAGTATAGAACATATTAGACATGATACCTGATGCAGTCTTACCTTTCATCACGATTTTTGTCTTCTGTTAGTTCTGTTACAATG
Source organism: Acanthopleura granulata (assembly GCA_016165875.1). Taxonomy (NCBI): domain Eukaryota; kingdom Metazoa; phylum Mollusca; class Polyplacophora; order Chitonida; family Chitonidae; genus Acanthopleura; species Acanthopleura granulata. The sequence goes on along the minus strand of JABBOT010000026.1, from coordinate 65,178 downwards.
ACGATTTAGTATGGTTCTCAGTGAATAAATAAAAAAATCCCCCTACCCCTTACTGAACGAATGAAAAGTCCGTTTGCACTTGCACGCTGCGAATCTCAAAAGCTGGCTTTTACCCGTGTCTGAGTTGTGGGTTCTGAGATTTGCATGTACGGATATTAACGTTTTACTGCCTTACTCAAAGAGAGTGTTAGATATGGACTCTTTACCATAACTTAAATTTCCCGATATCATTTTTCATTTTAAAAGGGATCATATAATGAAAAGAGAAACTTAGTGAACTTGCATAGCGATTTTAAATGGATTGAAACTGTACGATAAATGCACCCGGATATAGCCCTGAAGGGATTTGGGCTATAGGTCTACAAAATATAAGAGTAGCTGAAAAGATGATTCCCAAAAAATGTACAGACACAATTGGGTATATAATAAACGCATATTCAGTGATGGATAGCCATTTAAAGTGACAGGAAGTTACATCATCCAAACTAGAAGTGATCGCATCTCCTTTCCAAGTGATCCTAGAGACGTGGAAGCAACAGCAAACAAAGGCAAGGAGACACCACTTGTGCAACTCGAAAATGACAGCATCCAAACCTAAGCCATGGTATATCCTTTACAAATGATCGTAGGAACATCATCTTCATTTGATCAAGCTGACGATGTCCTGCGTCATCTACTTTGATTCACTGAGCCATTTTAACTCTTCAAAGCCATGAACTTTCCTTCATAAATATGCATAATTCACGGCCCAATTGCGAAGACCGACAGGCAACTTATTTGTTGACATTGATAGGAGTTCAAAACAACATTGCATTGGAAAGTGGTTGTAATGACAATTATTAGATGTGTCTGGAATCACTTTTTTTCACAGTAGAGGTAGAAGAAGTGCTAGCACAAAAAACCAACCCTACACATCGACTTGTTAATGGTTACCGCGAGAATGGCCATTTTCAGGCAAAATAGGCATGACAGAAATTAATGGCGAAACATCAACAACATACACTACACTGGCTGCTCGGCCTCTTTCGCTATCAGTGGTATTGCCTGATAGCACAGCGACTTTCAGCTGCCAGTTTGTTTCGATAAAAGCACATCACCGTTCATAGCACTGCTTATGGCTGTTGTATACTGTTGAGCCGAGGAATAAATCGGATCCGAACATAAATGCATTTGCATCGAAACAAGTAAATACACACTTATAAGGGACGATCACTGATTGGCTGACAATGCCCTAGCGAAAGTATGCGGGTCGCAATGCCATCGACTATCGAAATAGCAGGCTTCTGAAGTCTTTTATATAACAGTAGAGCAAGCTTAGGGTGATTACAAAGCCTGTAGGGCAGTATCAACCTTGCTGGCAAGAAGATGAGAAACGTGGGATGAAGAGCGGATGCGTAATCTTTCGTTTAGGTGTCTCTTTTTCGAGAATAGTAACCTGCAGATAGATCACGATCAGTCAACTTAAGTTTGCTAAAACCACATTTATATCTTGAAAACTATGGACATGCAGTGAATACCAAATTCGTCATGTGACAAAAAGTTTTTGATTTGGAATAATTTATGTGTGCTGGGTAACTGAGTTTGACCTCCTCATCACGAATCTTTTGTTATTTTATTCGTAGGATGTATACTTTTGTCACAAGTTGCGATCAAAGTGCGAAATAAAACGCAATTTCTCCCGTATTTGCAGGTCGCGTGAATGAAAACCTTTAGAGCTGTCAGCCTAAAAATATCATAGTGCAAAGGGCTGTATATGTACTGTATGTGTGCCGAAACTCGTTGAAGTGTGTTAAAAAGTACAGAGCTTCAAATGTAGGTAAAGAAACGTTACAGACATGCACACACGGCCCCTACTGGCTTGAACCCCGGCATTGCTGTCTCTGACGGCTGTATTTATTACTATTTCTGTGAAGATTGACTGTCAAGTCATTTAGGTAACAAAACTAAAATACTGCCCCCATTGCGTGGACATACTGCTTCATGTATTCCTGCAACCTGATGCTTGCATGTATACAGTTGTTGTATCTTACATGTATGCATTAAATAAAATGTTCTGACATAGGTGGTGATGCTGTGAACATTTGTTTCATTTATTCCTTCAGCTGATGCTCCTCTCGCCATAATGCTGGCACATAGTACACGTAGCACCTTGCACACCCCATAGCAATATGGATTAAGCGGGGTTAGGTGAAACAAAGCACTGATGCTACTGTCAATATATTAGAGGTCATTCGTCTACAATTACTGAAAAGGCTATGTTGTGATCACATCTAATAAACATGAAAACAATGCAAAGGGATCAGTCCCTAGGGCCACAAAACTAATAGACGTAAATCATACTTAGTCTTCCCTGGCGGTAGTATTCTTGAACTCACATTTGAACTTGAAAGCAGATTTCCAAAGTTATTAGGCACATTTATAAAGGATATTGCACAGTGAAGGTTAAATAATATAAATATTGTTCGATTGAGAAGCGAAAATAATAAACCTCGAGACGCGAAAAGTCGAGTCAGTTATCATTTCCACCTTTTACAAGAACAATATTTATGGTATTCAACCATCATTGGGCAATATTCTATTTATTATTTATACTTTAACAATGTCATAATTTTATCTACATAAAGAAATTTAAGCAATGTTTTTAGCTGCAGACCTTCAAAGACCTGTCAGTAACGTGACGTCGAATACATGACGTCAACTATGACCTCGTGTCTTCTTGGGCGACGTCGGACTATAGCAAATGACTAGACTTGTATTATGACGTCATCCGAGTGAGCTTAGATTGGAACGTCATAAAAACAAAGTGTTTCATTTTCGACTTCACGACGTCTGGATCATGGGTCAAGATCACCAGCAGTGTAGTATCAAAATGTAACAACAAAAGTGATATCTAACTACTGAAGATATCACTTTCATCAGTGTAGTAAACACTGGGATTTCACTGATGTATAAATATTAAAATATAACTTCTTGAGAGAAGTCACAGTGTTAGTCCAGTAAACTGGTTTGAAGTTAACACAAAGTCTGACATAGGTCTGTTTGTATTGTGTTCATGTTATTGTGTATAAACGTGTTAAATGTAATGACAGCAGAGCACTAAGAATAATTCTAGACCAGTGACGTCTAATAAATTGCATTGAACATCACTGTAATTTTGTTTACTTAATTCTGCTTAAGTCACGGTGCTAGGGGGTGTAAGCTGTTACTTCTTAAGCACTTACATGAAGGGAAAAAATAAAACCCTAACTGAGGTAAAATGACAGCAGATCGGATTTCACTATTGACGTGTGGCCATTTGCCAGCTATATATATAACACTGTCGTCTCTGCTCTGGTTTTACTCCTTGTGCTGTAGTCTTTTATAATACGGGGATGTAGTCTTTTATAATACGGGGATGCTTACTTCATCCGGAGAATGAAGTAGATCCGTAATCCTGGATTATGCAAGAATACAATCTAAGAGACTAGAGCATTGAGGAGAAGCCGGATTTCAACGGTAACTTATGACCAATTGCCAACTATCACACTCAGGTGGCTGCTCTGGTTTTACTCTCTATGCTGTAGTTTTTCTTATCACTCTATCACTGGCTCAACAGACTAAAAACATCTCACCGCAGTAGGTTCGATCCCAGCTGCTGAATCAAGATTTTTGTGTATAAGAATTACGTCACGAACGACGCTGGTTTGAGACAGCCTTTCGTTTTCCTGTAATGATTTCTGCTTTATTATTATTATTTTTTCTTACCTCATTCTGCTTAAGAGCGGTACTAAGGGGCGTGTAAGTTGTTACTAACATGAACCTTTATATAAAAAAAATCCCTAAACTGACAAGAGGCCGGATTTCACTGATAACGTGTCACTGTTTGCCAACTATTACAACGTCGTGGTTGCTCTGGTTTTACTATTTATTCTGTAGCCTTTTATACTTAGGCGTTTAGAACGTCATCCCTACTTTGCCAGAGGCCCTTTGTGAGACTTATACGTATATATAGATGCTTAAGATTAGATGGTACCTTACGGTTCATGTATCTATGGGTGTTTTATTCGGATATATGTTCACTTCATCAGTGATAGATATCAAAGATTGCTGTAAGCTTCTCCTCCTACACAGACGGGACTAGCTCAAGCCTCCTAGCATTGCATCTGATCAGTCATTTAAGTCCTGGACCCTGTTCCACAAAGCAGTCACAGACTGAGTTGATTGTAACTACCATCGCAACCCATGTTAAAGAGATAGGTATCCATGGTACTTACAATTAACTTAGCCTACAACTGCTTTGTGGATCAGGTTCCTTGCCCCGTGTTTCGAAGCAGGGTATTGACGAGCTACATATTCTCTCTCCACATGTTTTTAATTCCTCTCCAATTTGTTTTTATTTTTTGTTTCTTTTTTCTTGCGGGGGGTGGGGGGTGGAAGAGAGGGCTAGCTGGCTAGCACAGTGTAACGAGTGAGTCCAGTTCATGCTGGCTTACTCTCCAGCTGTACGTGGGAAGGTCAGCCAGTAACCTGCGGTTGGTCATGGGGTTATCCCTGGTTGTGCTAGGTTTCCTCCCAAAATGATGCTGGCCACCGTCGTATAAGTGAAATATTCTTGAGTAAGGAATAAAACACCAATCACATAAATAAATATCAACAAAAACTTCAAAATCACTCTAAAAAGAATTCAGTTACCACCTGTTATGATTACATAGCTCAAACACACAAACGAAAGGTTTTGGGAGGCCTATTCGGGCGGACCTACGTGTATTCCTGTAGGAGAGCAATGCTCATCAAGGATATTCGTGTCATTCACATATATGACAAGACATAAAGTATGTTTAGGTGTGGCAATTATAGTAAACGTTGCCTATCTTCAGTTGTCGTGGACTTGCCTAAGCGTCGTGTGCTCGAATCAGTGTGCAAATCGGGCACAGTGTAACATGCTACGTTATACCTTGTTTTCAATCAGTTGCGCTTTGATTGCAACTGTTTATATATGAGGTGGTAGTCTTATTCTACACGATGAACATACGACCCGTATTTCCAGGTTAAACAAAACAGTTAACGGGAAATAATATCAAACAATAAAATACTAATAAAACTGACCTGTAGGCCTGCTTAACTTCTCGGTGTCAATCGGTCAAATCAACCACTATGCCAATTGGCGTGCAGTATGCCATGCCAGTTTGTAATAGGTGTTTATAATCCGTTGCATTTGGATTGTAACTGTTCATGTATGAGGTGGTAAGCTTATTCAACATGGTGAACATACGGCACCTAGCTCCAGGTTAAGCATAAAGCAAGACTGATAACGCGAAATAATAAAGATCAAACAACAAAATATTAATAAAGCTGTGAAAAGGGAAAAAGGCAGCAATTGATAGTGTAGAATCAGATTCGTAATTATAAGTGCCATTTTATGCTTCCTTCCAATTGGTGGATGTTTTATTGACGTAGATTATTTATTAATTCTTACACAAGTAACATAGAAGGGACCGCGAAACACAAAATACAAACCTATTTCTACACTAAGATAACAATAGATCGTATAAAATCAAAACAAAAATAGAGATGAGAAGTAACAATACCCAAGTAACCTTGCCTTACTAGAGTAATTTATCTTCGTTAATTACAGATTATCCTGAAAACGCTTTAGAGCTAAAAGAGACGTCCAGTGTAAGAGACTAAAGAGTGAAGAGTAAAACCCGAGCAGAAAGGATAATGAGACTGGTGGCACATGGCTACATTTCACGCTTGAAAACCGTGGTGGTTTTCCTCAGGGATTTATTGTAACTGTTCATGTTAACGCTTAAACAATAGCCACTTACACCGTGTCGAACACCATGGCCTAACCTCATGTAACAAGTGTCATTTATTACACATTCCTTGTACACTGTAAATTTCAATGTTTCACATATAAACACTTTCATGCAACAGGTATTAAACACTACTAGAACCATAAACACATTAAACACATAAACCGACACAACAACCTGTACATTTTGTCAGTCATGTCAATTCTTGGTCTTTTGCAGTCTTTATTCCGTACTAGATTAGTACATAAAACATTTTTAAAATGATACTTTTCCTTAACCAAGCTTTATGCATTAGTTTCTAAATCTAAACAGATTAATGAAATATTTCAGAAATGCAAATCAGCCAGAGCAACGAAGAGCATTTTATGGCACGCATGCATTCAACAATCACACTTGGAATAAGGGTTGAGAGTATATATACATGTCACTTATAATTCTCGTTGGCTTAGAGCGGCTTTCATTTTTCTCCAAAAAATGGTGTGTTCCTCTGCATTAGCGCTCCACTCTAGGAAGGTAATCTTGTGACAGTGGTTTCTCAACGCCCTCGGCATCTGAGGAACAGGAATGTCCTTCACCCGCACAAACAGTATGGTGTCGTCTCTGCCTTCTTTCAGGCATTACATGGCAGCGTAGTTGATTTCCAGAGGACGGTAGCAGGAATTCAGAAGGCCTGGGCTGATGATAAATAAAATTTTACGACTCTCCTTAATTTTTTTCACCATGTTCTCATGTATTGGTTTTCCAGGAATAAATCTCCGTCATAAACACAGAGCCGGACCGGATCGTCGACCAACTCAAGTTTTGGCCATAATTCGTACTCGTCAGAAGTATAGGCCACGAAGGCGTCGTAGATGTATTCGTGATCAACAAACGTGTTTTCAGTTTAGGGCACAGCCAGTATCGGAGGTTTAATCAGTAACGATAGATCGCAAGGCAGAGCGACAGAAAAACAATCAAAGTTATGACGCTCACGACAGAGATTATCAGATAAGTGTGGCATTTCACTTCAAAGTCAGGTAAGTGTTCCATGAAGTCTTGCAGAGATACCCGCGTTGTGTTGGATAGAAAACATTTGTATTTTTCAACATGATCAAAATTCGCTTTTCTCTGAAAAAGCCATCGCACGAATAAAATCTTCTCACAAGAGCACTGTGACGGATTTCTACTCAATAATAGCTGAAAACGGTGTCCTCTGTGTGCATCATCCACGTCTACAACTATCCTATTTCCACAGAGCTAAAAAAGCTAATATGGTTTGGACTTGTATCCAGTTGATCAAGCTTAATGATATGCCATACTGTGCTGTCGTAATTTATTGTTTGCTAAATCAATTTTTCTCAGTTTAACATTGCTATCAAATAGCTTTGGGTGTAAATATCACACATCGGTGTTGGGCAAGTCAATCTCCCCCAGGTCCACCGGTCTTTTGAAATGAGCCAGCCTGGAACCAAGCTTTCAACTGTTGTTGCGACATTTGAGTGTATTTGAGTGAGATATTGAGTGTAGATAACTTTCGGAGATTACTGAAGCACTCGGGTTCTATTTCTTCGCATCTGGCTCCAGAAACATCGAGGTGGGTCAAGTTTGTTTTATTCCCGAATCAGGTATTGCAATGTATGTGTCTAGGTCAATGAAGGCAACACTAAATATGGCAGATGTGGAAAGAGAGTGAAAGTTAAATCACCATATACCAGAATCTCTGTTTTAAATCCACTTAGGCTACACCACACTAGGTTTGGTAGAATAGTGATCTCTGTAGAGCCATACTCTGTCGATTTGAGTGAGCTGTGGGTAGAAAATTGGCCATTAGAAGCCTTATAGCGACGTCGAATGACATCAAGATGTTTTAACATCGAGGAAGAACCGAGGTACTTCATCAACCTCCTTGGCCAGAAGTCAGTGGTATGGTATGACATGTTGAGGTTTTCCGAGCAATGAAGTCTAAACTCTATTGGATTTCTTTCAGGGTTGTCAAAGTAAATGTAATTTCGGAAAAGGTCAACCGATTGCACACATATTTTACTCATGTAGATGAAGTCACTGTCATCCAACTTCACCTGTCGTGCATTTAGAAATGTGGTTAAGGAGCTGATGTTTATAGTCGTCATGTTATTACCCTGTGGACCATTCAAAGACCCAAGTACGGTGTGAAACCACAAACACTCGTTATCGCTACGGTCTAGAACTTCTAGCCAGTTCAAAGGGTCGAAAGCTCCTCTCTCGATGACTTTAAGTTCACACTGTACTATCTCTAACTCCTTGACAGCAATGTTTCGAAGCGGCACAAAAGTTGCATTTTTTAAGGCCAACCATGGACATCTGCAAGGAAGTGAAATGAAAGATTTAGCCTTCTTTGTAGATGTTCTTGTCAATTCAGTGAGTGCTTCAAATCCGACAACAAAAACAATTCACGTGAAAAGCCTAGAAACAGCGAGATGTTTAGTAGGCTAAAGGACGTATCCATTGATGCCCAGTTATCAGCTTCTGAACACCCCTGAATAGGTATCAGTTTCAAGCCCAAAAGTGGTTCAAATAACTTAGCTGGAAAAACTTCTGTGCTAATGAACAAAGGGTTATCTGACAAACTAAAAGAGACATGACTTCCGAGCCCTAGAAACGCTTCCCGCAGGAGGGAGGCTAGATTGTTGTTTAACAGGTCCAGAGTCCAAATTCCATGCCGGTGAAAACGTATGATTTCTCACCTCCGTTATGTTGTTAAACTGAAATCAATTGCCCCAATAACCTCAGAGAACATCACAATAGGCACATGTGTCAATCCTCCAAATTTGCAGTCAAGAAAATGCCTGCTTATGGAAAGGTGGCGTCTGGAACCTTGCAGTACACATACCGTTGTCATGACAACAAATGCGGCTGTTAAAACACAACGCGACAAGGCCCCAAAATGTTTCCCCATCTCTTTGTATCATAGAGACTCTTCTGAGTTTCTGCACCTCCCTGAGCCTGCACCTGCAGAATAGTAAAAAGAAAAATGTGAGAGCACTGATAATAAATCTAGGTGTCGAAACAATCATTCATATACTGGCCATCTACCAAAATGATCGGTCCTACGGCTAATCTTCGCTAGAATAGATCTTAAAACATTGTTGAACACAAAATTTCAACGAGAAGCAGTCAGAGTATTCAATTTTGAGGAGAGGGGCAAGAAATGTTCTATGCGTTTACAATGCAGGCTTATAAGCATTCGTTGATTGAAGTTTGTATCTTTGTGCTTTGATTGCAACTGTTCGTAATCCAAGGTGACGATCCTATTCAACACGATGAACACGGCAATTAACTCTGAACTAGGCTAAATTAAACACAGTACAGGAGGTGAAGTATGATATAAAACGCGAAGTACGACATAAAATGAAAAGTACAATAAGTACGATATTAGACATAAAGTGCGATTTAAGACGTAAAGTACGATATATGACGTAAAGTTTCACGTAAGACGGAAACTGCGACGTAACACTAAATCTGGTACAAACTGTAAAGTGAGACACATGACGCAAGTGTAAAAACAAGCTTTACTATTACAGTCGTACAGGATGATAACTAACTGGAAAAATGTTTGACTAAATTGTATAAAATTTATGTCTTTGTTCACTACAGTGATATCGCTATTCGTAGTACCATCTCCTGTCATAAATCCGCATCACATTACAAGTCATGTGCATGTCATGTGACACTGGATTCAATTCTGACATCAGATTAGCCACAATTCACTTGTAAAGCTGTTCATGTGTGAATGACGTAAGAGTTATCTCCAATAAAATCGTGGTTATATGCAATCCTGCGTAAAATTTTTTACATATTCCCTTTTCCGAATTTCTGAGATTACATTTCCTCATAGTAAGCCAATGGCCTTCTGTGTGATCCAGTGTATAGCGCCTCTCTAATATATTAAACCTCTTTACATAAAATTAAGCAATTCAGTATAGGAGTCCGTCAAAATAATCTTCAGCATGTTGGATGTGAAAACGTATGGTCACTCAGCTGCCCTTATAGGCAAAACTTGAGTGCAAATGCTACGTATGGCAGATGATTTCAGTCAGTTGATTGCCATCGATGTGAATCACCTTTACAAAGGCAAATAATTAGTTTGCATAACTTGTTATTTTAGTTTGTATAACCATGTGTTTCAGCTGTTGGGGAACAAAAGACAGAATATCACATGACAAATATCACTAAATAATACATGATAACAGACTTAATGGCGGCTTGCACTAAACTTGATCACAGAAGCCATTTCTTTAAAAATATTAAGCAGAAGCTCGAATTTCACTTTTACAAAGTTCAGTAATCAAGGTGATTAGGCACCTAATTTTAGGTGGAACAAGTTGCTCAGAGATATTTCTGTTCCTTTCAAAATAAATATCGGCCTAGAGTGAGTCTGAATCCAGAGAGTCTGATCAAGTCACAGATCAGGACAGAAGACCTATGGATACATGTTTGCAGTTGCATGTTAACAAATTGTAGAGGTTAAACCTGAAATAAAAGTATGATCTAATTCTGCATGGCACACAAAGTGAGACTTTGCACCATTACAAGCTGGGAGTAAATTAGAGGCATTTAAGTTCAGGGTGTATAAACTATTAAATATGTACATGTAGACTTACTTGAGGCCTACAGTACAGGATGAAGTTACATGTAATTACACATGACAACATAATGGGCCTTCATGTATAGCTAACTAACCAGAAATTCTGATGTCACAATAACGTTAATATAAGAGAAAAAATATGTGGAAAGAACGGAAAATAGTGTACATCAAAACTAAAAAGGAAAAGATATAGCCTGAAGAATATCATTTTTAATTTCAAACAAACAAGTAACATTCTCAGCAAAATTCGTACACAAGTAAAATGCGAGTAATTATTGTCACATTATTCATGGTCCAATTTCCGTTACTCATCCACATCTCCCTAACACATATTACTTGGGTCCTAACAATAAACAGGGGTATTGTGTATCAAACTGGGATGTTTCCATCTGTTCCTTATGCTCTGTGGTATACAGTGTTAGACTTATTCAGTTAACAACAAAATCGCTTAAAACAAAGTTAATTATTGTGAAAGTGACATCATTGCACATATTTTTCATCCTCGTCACATCAGTGGTCTCGCACTTACACCATTGTAAAGGTGTCAAATCAGCAGTCTTAAGAAATTTCATTCAGAAAAGAATTTCGACGGAGAATTTATTTAGCTGAGGGAAAATCACAAGGAAAGATATGTTGATCAAGGGAGACTTCAACGCCTGTGACTGAAGCAAGATAAGGTCCAGACATTCTCACAATTTCTTTCTTTCAGATAAATACAGTCACTTTGAAGACGGTAGCCCAATGTAACATGCCAACTTTTCAATTCGGACAAAACTTTGACACAAATATGAAGACGGTAAAATATAGAAAAACAGTTCTTAAAATAAAAACCATATAGTTACTACATTAAATAAAATGTATTTAAAAAAGAAAACTTGTAAAATGATTGGCTGGATTCTTATTTCTATTTTTCATTTGAATATTGGCGACTTGAAAAAAAGATATGACAATTGGAAAATACTTTCTAGGGAGCCACTGGCACGATGAATTTATAAAAACAACAGTTGACCTTTTACAACCCTGGATAAATTTCAGAATCTGTTGCATAAAAACATTAGTGTGCACACACAAACAGTAACTATCATCAGTCATATTCTTTAGTGCTGCACAAAACAACGTCCAATTAAATAAATAAATATTTAGTCTCATTGTGTACCGAAGGTGAAAGTTTAAATAGACAAATTAATAGAGCAGAACAGAAAACCTGACACTGTTACAATGACAATGTTATTGTGACAGGGTAGGTTAACACTCTTTTCATCAATATCTTTTTGTTTGAAACGAAACAACACATCAAAGTTTACTACCATCGTGATTATTTGCACTGTCCTGTATGACGTGTGATCTGTTCTGCTCAGCGCTGATTTACAACACACTGGTATTAAAACAAAAATGGCTGTTTAGAAAAACTTTCACGTCAAATTAGACAGACCACATCAAACCAAAGGTTCCTTACAGATCAGTAACCATGGTAACCAAATTAACACTCTATATGAACGAAACCTACTGCTTACTATGTTAAAAAAAAAAGACCCAACTAGTTTATTTCAACAAATTCCAGTGTATGGTAAAGGACATGACTGAATGGATAATTACCTGGTGGTCAGGAGGTGTTTATATAACATGTCACAGAGAACTTATGGCAGCATTGCAGAGTCACCAGTTACCAGACGAGCAGACATGGATTTATCATTAAGCAACTGAACCGAGGGCACGAGTGGTTGTATCACCTTCAGTCCCCGAACACTGGCCATCACCCGGTTGTGACCACAGTTCAGGACTGTCAGTGACCCGCGGTCACTGTCCAGGTAGAGACCAACGTGATGAGGTCCTGTATGAGGTCTCCGCTGTCGACAGTCAGGTTTGGCCACTTAGCTTCCCTTATAAGTCACATGACTGCACTGATTTCCTTACTATTTATGTAGTAAATTGATCAACTTCAACCCCCAAAATATATATTCCCAAACTTTTGTGTGGTTGTGGTATGCCATAGACCACCTGGCAGAAAGTTTTCAGTTGTATCCACAGCAGGTAAAATTCTGGTATATTTTAACTAGTTGTAAAATGACAGTATGGATATTTATAGTGTATCAACAACCTAGACTGTCTTTGTGGCAGTATCCAATCCATGCTCCAGCACTCACCGATTCGGAGTCAAATCTTGGACTCAATTCCTCAAATTACGCGTGTGTAACCTATCAGAGCAACAAAGTTTCTCAATTTTGTGTCAATAATATCTTTACATGATGGTGGCACACAAACCAAAATACCACATGCTTCAGGGGAACAGTGAAAATTAGAAGGCTGTATCTGGGTGCCATCCAGGATGATACTTTTGGTATCTGGGAAATAGTGATTTGAGGAAAAGGGAATATAAAAATCCTTTCTGTGAAAACCAGTTCTGCAGAAATGAATGCTCATCCTGCTTTTCCATCAAATGAAACACTTGTAGTTATTAGAAACTAAAATTTTGACACCTTTCATCAACTGGAGTGAAGTTATATAAGAACTGCTATCCCTACCCCAATTTGTACATGCACTCACTAACTGTTCCAAAAATGGACATTTTCTTTAAAATTCTTTTAAGACACTACATTCAACCAAATTGTATCACACATGATAGGCAGTCCAACTTTTAGAAATGTTTTTATACATCCTTTCAGCAAATATAATGATTTTGTGTCATTTTGCATGTGGAAGATTGACAACAGATAAATGTGCATTGTTAAAGTAAGTCTAACATGTAAGCCTTGCAGAAAAATGGGATGAAAATAACTTGTTATGCCTTTATACATACACACTTAAACACTTCTAATGAGACATATTCAATCTTGGAATTACTTGTGCCAATGAAATCAAAGAAATAATTAAGACTGTTAAGTTTCTGAATTAAATTGTATTTAAAAGAGGGGGGTGGGGAGTTAATTGCTGAGGAGGGGGCTAATGGTAGGGCATCAGCCATGATAAATATTCACACAAACAATTTAAGATCATTTTCACACACTTACAAGTTGGCCTGAACACAAAAAAGCTGGTACGGCAAAAATAGGCCGGTTTCCTGTAGGTTAGACGAGCTCATTCACTTCCCTTACTATTTATGTGGTCAATTTGTCAACTTCAACCCCCAACATATATATCCCCAAACCACACACAGCTTGGACTTTTCTCTACATCATATAAAAAAAAACAAAGCTAGAGAAGACCATCATTTTTTTGGAGCTGTTGCTCTTGGAAGTGACACAATAGCATTTTGTCACCTTGGCAGCCCGGGGGCGAGGGTAGTTCACCGGGCAAAAGGTTTTCAGTTGTATCCAAAGGAAATAAAATACTGATATATTTTAAAAGGGTGTAAAATGACACTACAGTGAATCAAAAACCTTGACTGTCTGTGTGGCAGCATTATTCAATCGGTGCTCCGGCACTGGGGACAAATCTTGGACCCAACTGGTCAAATTGCGGATAGGTAACCCATTGGCAAAACTTATGTGGAAATGTTACGCATGGCAGATAATTTCAGGCAGTTTTGCTAACAATGTGAACTACCTGTGCAAAGGAGAATATTTAGTTTGCATACAATTCGTTATTTTATTTTGTATTACCATGTGTTTCAGCACTTGGGAAACGAAAGACAGAACGTCACATGGTAAATATTACTAAATAACACATGATAGTGATTAAAAACGTTCAGTAGAAGCTCGAATTTCACTTTCACAAATTTCAGTAATCAAGGTGATTAGGCAGCTAATTTTAGGTGGAACAAGTTTCTTAGAGACATTTCTGTTCCTTTCAAAATAAACATCGGATTATAGTGAGTCTGAATCTAGAAGAGTCTGACCAATCACACACCAGGATAGAAGACCTATGGATACATGTTTGGAGCTGCATGTTGACAAATTGTAGAGGTTAAACCTGAAATAGAAGTATGATCTAATTCTGCATGGCACACAAAGTGAGACTTTGCCATTACAAGCTGGGAGTAAATTAGAGGCATTTAAGTTCAGGGTGTATAAACTATTAAATATGTACATGTAGACTTACTTGAGGCAGGTATAGGCCTACAGCTCAGGAAGAAGTTACATGAAGTTACATAACAACATAAATGGGCCTACAGGTATAGCTGGCTTACCAGAAATTCTGATGTCACTATAAGGTTAATATAAGAGAAAACATATGTGGAAAGAACACGAAATAGAGTACATCAAAACTGAAAAGGAAAACATATCGGCTAAACAACACCATTTTTAATATCAAACAAACAAGTTACATTCCCAGCAAAACTGGTACACAATTAAATTGCGAGTAATTATTGTCACATTATTCATGGTCCAATTTCCGTTACTCATCCACATCTCCCTAATACATATTTCTTGGGTTCTAACAATAAACTGGGACATTGTGTATCAAACAGGGATGTTTCCTTCTGTTTATTATGCGCTGTGGTATACACTGTTAGACTTCTTCAGTTAACAGCAAAATCGCTCAAAACTAAGTTAATTATTGTGAAATTGACATCATTGCACATATTTTTTATCCTCGTCACATCAGTTGTCTAGCACTTACAACATTGTAAAGGTGTGAAACCAGCAGTGTTAAGAAATTTCATTCAGAAAAGAATTTAGACGGAGAATTTATTTAGCTTGGGGGGGGAGGGGGAATCACAAGGGAAGAAATGTTGATCAAGGGAGATAACTTAGAACTTCAACGCCTGTGACTGAAGCAAGATAAGGTCCAGACATTCTCACAATTTCTTTCTTTCAGATAAAGATAGTCACTTTGAAGACGGTAGCGCAATGTAACATGCCAACTTTTCAATTCGGACAAAACTTTGACACAAATATGAGGACGTTAAAGTACAAAAAAAAATTTTAAAGTTTAAACCATATAGTTACTACATTAAATAAAATGTATTTAAAAAAGAAAACTTGTAAAATGATTGGCTGGATTCTTATTTCTATTTTTCATTTGAATATTGGCGACTTGAAAAAAAGATATGACAATTGGAAAATACTTTCTTGGGAGCCACTGGCACGATGAATTTATAAAAACAAAAAGTTGACCTTTTACAACCCTGGATAAATTTCAGAATCTGTTGCATAAAAACATTAGTGTGCACACACAAACAGTAACTATCATCAGTCATATTCTTTAGTGCTGCACAAAACAACGTACAAATAAATAAATAAAAATTTAGTCCCATTGTGTACCGAAGGTGAAAGTTTAAACAGACATATTAATAGAGCAGAACAGAAAACCTGACACTGTTACAATGAAAATGTTATTGTGACAGGGTAGGTTATATTCTCTTTTCATCAATAGCTTTTTGTTTGAAACCAAACAACACATCAAAGTTTACTACCATCGTGATTATTTGCACTGTCCTGTATGAAGTGTGATCTGTTCTGCTCAGCGCTGATTTACAACACACTGGTATTAAAACAAAAATGGCTGTTTAGAAAAACTTTCACGTCCAATTAGACAGACCACATCAAACCAAAGGTTCCTTACAGATCAGTAACCATGGTAACCAAATTAACACTCTGTATGAACTAGACCTACTGCTTACTATGTTAAAAAAAAAGACCCAACTAGTTTATTTCAACAAATTCCAGTGTATGGTAAAGGACATGACTGAATGGATAATTACCTGGTGGTCAGGAGGTGTTTATATAACATGTCACAGAGAACTTATGGCAGCATTGCAGAGTCACCAGTTACCACACGAGCAGACATGGATTTATCATTAAGCAACTGAACCGAGGGCACGAGTGGTTGTATCACCTTCAGTCCCCGAACACTGGCCATCACCCGGTTGTGACCAGAGTCAAGGACTGTCAGTGACCCGCGGTCACTGTCCAGGTAGAGACCAACGTGTTGAGGTCCTGTATGAGGTCTCCGCTGTCGACAGTCAGGTTTGGCCACTTAGCTCCCCTTATAGGTTATATGACCGCATTTATTTCCTTACTATTTATGTAGTAAATTTATCAACTTCAACCCCCAAAATATATATTCCCAAACTTTTGTGTGGTTGTGGTATGCCATAGCCCACCTGGCAAAAAGTTTTCAGTTGTATCCAAAGCAGGTAAAATTCTGGTATATTTTAACTAGTTGTAAAATGACAGTATGGATATTTATAGTGTATCAACAACCTAGACTGTCTTTGTGGCAGTATTATCCAATCCGTGCTCCAGCACTCACCGATTCGGAGTCAAATCTTGGACCCAACTGGTCGAATTGCACATGTGTAACATATCACAGGAGCAAAGTTTCTCAATTTTGTGTCAATAATATCTTCACATGATGGTGGCTCTCAAACCGAAATATCACATGCTTCAGGGGAACAGTAAAAATTAGAGGGCTGTATCTGCGTGCCACCCAGGATGATACTTTTGGTATCTGGGAAATAGTGATTTGAGGAAAAGGGAATATAAAAATCCTTTCTATGAAAACCAGTTCTGCAGAAATGAATGCTCATCCTGGTTTTCCATCAAATGAAACACTTGTGGTTATTAGAAACTAAAATTTTGACACCTCTCATCAACTGGAGTGAAGTTATGTAAGAGCTGCTATCCCTACCCCCATTTGTACATGCACTCACTAACTCTTTCAAAATTGACATTTTCTTTAAAATTCTTCTAAGACACCACATTCAACCAAATTGTATCACACATGATAGGCAGTCCAACTTTTAGAAATGTTTTTATACATCCTTTCAGCAAATATAATGATTTTGAGTCATTTTGCATGTGGAAGATTGACAACAGATAAATGTGCACTGTTAAAGTAAGTCTAACATGTACGCCTTGCAGAAAAATGGGATAAAAATAACTTGTTGTGCCTTTATACATACACACATAAACACTTCTAATGAGACATATTCAATCTTGGAATTACTTGTGCCAATGAAATAAAAAAAAATCAAGACTGTTAAGTTTCTGAAGGAAACTGTACTTTAAAAAGAGGGGTAGGGAGTTAATTGTTGAGGAGGGGGCTAATGGTAGGGCATTAGCGATGATAAATATTCACACAAACAGTTTAAGATCGTTTTCACACATTTACAAGTTGGAATGAACACAAGAAAGCTGGTACGGCAAACCTGGGTCTGTTTCCTATACGTTAGATGAGCTCATTCACTTCCCTAACTATTAATGTGATCAATTTGTCAACTTCAACCCCCAACATATATATCCCCAAACCACACACAGCTTGGACTTTTCTCTACATCATATAAAAAAAAAGCTAGACATGACCATCATTTTTTTGGAGCTGTTGCTCTTGGAAGTGACGCAATAGCATTTTGTCACCTTGGTAGCCCTGGGGGGCGAGGGTAGTTCACCGGGCAAAAGGTTTTCAGTCGTATCCAAAGCAAATAATATACTGATATATTTTAAAAGGGTGTAAAATGACACTACAGTGAACCAAAAACCTTGACTGTCTGTGTGGCAGCATTATTCAATCGGTGCTCCAGCACTCCTCAATTTGGAGCCAAATCTTGGACCCAACAGGTCAAATTGCAGATAGGTAACCCACTGGCAAAAACTGTGTGGAAATGTTACGTATGGCAGATGATTTCAGGCAGTTTTGCTAACAATGTGAACTACCTGTGTAAAGGAGAATATTTAGTTTGCATATAATTTGTTATTTTATTTTGTATTACCATGTGTTTCAGCACTTGGGAAACGAAAGACAGAACATCACATAGTAAATATTACTAAATAACACATGATAGTGATTAAAAACGTTCAGTAGAAGCTCGAATTTCACTTTCACAAATTTCAGTAATCAAGGTGATTAGGCAGCTAATTTAAGGTAGAACAAGTTGCTCAGAGATATTTCTGCTCCTTTCAAAATAAACATCGACTTATAGTGAGTCTGATTCTAGAAGAGCCTGGCCAAGTCACAGATCAGGACAGAAGACCTATGGATACATGTTTGGAGCTGCATGTTGACAAATTGTAGAGGTTAAACCTGAAATAAAAGTATGATCTAATTCTGCATGGCACACAAAGTGAGACTTTGCCATTACAAGCTGGGAGTAAATTAGAGGCATTTTAAGTTCAGGGTGTATAAACTATTAAATATGTACATGTAGACTTACTTGAGGCAGGTATAGGCCTACAGCTCAGGAAGAAGTTACATGAAGTTACATAACAACATTAATGGGCCTACATGTATAGCTGGCTTACCAGAAATTCTGATGTCACTATAACGTTAATATAAGAGAAAAAATATGTGGAAAGAACACGAAATAGTGTACATCAAAATTGAAGAGGAAAAATATAGGCTAAACAACACCATTTTTAATTTCAAACAAACAAGTTACATTCCCAACAAAATTGGTACACAATTAAATTGCCAGTAGTTATTGTCACATTATTCATGGTCCAATTTCCGTTACTCATTCACTTCTCCCTAACACATATTTCTTGGGTTCTAGCAGATAAAGATAGTCATTTTGAAGACGGTAGCCCAATGTAACATGCCAACTTTTCAAATGCGACAAAAATACAAAAACGAGGCCATTAAAAAATAACAAAAAAAAAAAAATAAAAACCATATTGTTACTATGTTAAATAAAATGCAAAAAAGAAAACCTCTAAAATAACTGGCTGGACTCTTATTTCTATTTTTTATCTATTTTCCATTTATAATATTAGCTATTTGAATAAAGATATGACAACTGGAAAATACTTTCTAGGGAGCCATTGGCATAATGAATATATATATATATAAAAAAAAAAAAAACCAAAAAAAAAAAAACAGTTCATCTTTTTTGACCCCTAGTTTTATTTGAGAATTTGATGCATAAAAATATTAATCTGCATACAAACACAGTAACCATAATCAGTAACATTCTTGTGCAGCATGAAACACCAATGAAATAAATAAATAAATATTGAGCCCCATTGTGTATTAAAGGTGAAAGTTTAAATAGACAAATTAATAGAGCAGAACAGAAAACCTGGGACTGTTACAATGACAATGTTATCATGACAGGGTAGGTTAAATACTCTTTTCATCTATGGCATTTTGTTTCAAACCAAACACCACATCAAAGTTTACTACCATCGTGATTATTTGCACTGTCCTGTATGAAGTGTGATCTGTTCTGCTCAGCGCTGATTTACAACACACTGGTATTAAAACAAAAATGGCTGTTTAGAAAAACTTTCACGTCCAATTAGACAGACCACATCAAACCAAAGGTTCCTTACAGATCAGTAACCATGGTAACCAAATTAACACTCTATATGAACGAAACCTACTGCTTACTATGTTAAAAAAAACCACCCAACTAGTTTATTCCAACAAATTCCAGTGTATGGTAAAGGACATGACTGAATGGATAATTACCTGGTGGTCAGGAGGTGTTTATATAACATGTCACAGAGAACTTAGGGCAGCATTGCAGAGTCACCAGTTACCAGACGAGCAGACATGGATTTATCAGTAAGCAACTAAACCGAGGGCACGAGTGGTTGTATCACCTTCAGTCCCCGAACACTGGCCATCACCCGGTTGTGACGACAGTTCAGGACTATCAGTGACCCGCGGTCACTGTCCAGGTAGAGACCAACGTGATGAGGTCCTGTATGAGGTCTCCGCTGTCGACAGTCAGGTTTAGTCACTCAGCTGCCCTTATAGGTTATATGACCGCATTTATTTTCCTACTATTTATGTAGTAAATTGATCAACTTCAACCCCCAAAATATATATTCCCAAACTTTTGTGTGGTTGTGGTATGCCATAGCCCACCTGGCAAAAAGTTTTCAGATGTATCCAAAGCAGATAAAATTCTGGTATATTTCAACTAGTTGTAAAATGACAGTATAGATATTTATAGTGTATCAACAACCTAGACTGTCTTTGTGGCAGTATTATCCAATCCGTGCTCCAGCACTCACCGATTCGGAGTCAAATCTTGGACCCAACTGGTTGAATTTCGCATGTGTAACATATCACAGGAGCAAAGTTTCTCAATTTTGTGTCAATAATATCTTCATATGATGCTGGCACTCAAACCGAAATATCACATGCTTCAGGGGAACAGTAAAAATTAGAGGGCTGTATCCGGGTGCCACCCAGGATGATACTTTTGGTATCTGGGAAATAGTGATTTGAGGAAAAGGGAATATAAAAATCCTTTCTGTGAAAACCAGTTCTGCAGAAATGAATGCTCATCCTGCTTTTCCACGAAATGAAACACTTGTGGTTATTAGAAACTAAAATTTTGACACCTCTCATCAACTGGAGTGAAGTTATGTAAGAGCTGCTATCCCTACCCCCATTTGTACATGCACTCACTAACTCTTTCAAAATTGACATTTTCTTTAAAATTCTTCTAAGACACCACATTCAACCAAATTGTATCACACATGATAGGCAGTTCAACTTTCAGCAACTATAATGAGTTTGAGTCATTTTGCATGTGGAAGATTGACAACAGATAAATGTGCACTGTTAAAGTAAGTCTAACATGTCAGCCTTGCAGAAAAATGGGATAAAAATAACTTGTTATGCCTTTATACATGCACACTTAAACACTTCTAATGAAACGTATTCAATATTGGAATTACCTGTGCCAATGAAATAAAAAAAAATCAAGACTGTTAAGTTTCTGAAGGAAATTGTACTTAAAAAAGGGGGGTAGGGAGTTAATTGTTGAGTAGGGGGCTAATGGTAGGGCATTAGCGATGATAAATGTTCACACAAACAATTTAAGATCGTTTTCACATATTTACAAGTTGGAATGAACACAAGAAAGCTGGTACGGCAAACCTGGATCTGTTTCCTATAGGTTAGATGAGCTCATTCACTTCCCTAACTATTTATGTGGTAAATTTGTCAACTTCAACCCCCAACATATATATCAGTTTGGACTTTTCTCTACATCATATAAAAAAAAAGCTAGACATGACCATAATTTCGAGCTGTTGCTCTTGGAAGTGACGCAATAGCATTTTGTCACCTTGGTAGCCCGGGGGGGGGGGGGAGGCTGTCCACCCGGCAAAAGGTTTTCAGTCGTATCCAAAGCAAATAATATACTGATATATTTTAAAAGGGTGTAAAATGACACTACAGTGAACCAAAAACTTGACTGTCTGTGTGGCAGCATTATTCAATCGGTGCTCGAGCACTCCTCAATTTGGAGCCAAATCTTGGACCCAACTCGTCAAATTGCGGATAGGTAACCCATTGGCAAAAACTGTGTGGAAATGTTACGTATGGCAGATGATTTCAGGCAGTTTTGCTAACAATGTGAACTAAAGGAGAATATTTAGTTTGCATATAATTC
The DNA here is from genome assembly GCA_016165875.1 of Acanthopleura granulata. Lineage (NCBI taxonomy): Eukaryota > Metazoa > Mollusca > Polyplacophora > Chitonida > Chitonidae > Acanthopleura > Acanthopleura granulata. The sequence continues at coordinate 43,487 of JABBOT010000026.1, read as the reverse complement.
GTTATTTTATTTTGTATTACCATGTGTTTCAGCACTTGGGAAACAAAAGACAGAACATCACATAGTAAATATTACTAAATAACACATGATAGTGATTAAAAACGTTCAGTAGAAGCTCGAATTTCACTTTCACAAAGTTCAGTAATCAAGGTGATTAGGCAGCTAATTTTAGGTGGAACAAGTTTCTTTGAGATATTTCTGTTCGTTTCAAAATAAATATAGGCCTACAGTGCGTCTGAACCCAGAAGAGCCTGGCCAAGTCACAGATCAGGACAGAAGATCTATGGATACATGTTTGGAGCTGCATGTTGACAAACTGTTGAGCTTAAACCTGAAATAAAAGTATGATCTAATTCTGCATGGCACACAAAGTGAGACTTTGCCATTACAATTAGAGTAAATTAGAGGCATTTTAAGTTCAGGGTGTATAAACTATTAAATATGTACATGTAGACTTACTTGAGGCAGGTATAAGTCTACAGCTCAGGATTAAGTTACATGAAGTTACATAACAACATTAATGGGCCTACATGTATAGCTGGCTTACCATAAATTCTGATGTCATTATAACGTTAATATAAGAGAAAAAATATGTGGAAAGAACACGAAATAGTGTACATCAAAATTGAAAAGGAAAAAATATAGGCTAAACAACACAATTTTTAATTTCAAACAAACAAGTTACACTCCCAACAAAATTCGTACGTAATTAAATTGCGAGTAGTTATTGTCACATTATTCATGGTCCAATTTCCGTTACGCATTCACTTCTCCCTAACACATATTTCTTGGGTTCTAGCAATAAACTGGGGCATTGTCTATCAAACAGGGATGTTATTGTTCTTTATCCTCCGTGGTGTAGCGTTAGACCTATGCAGTTCACAACAAAATCGTTTAAAACAAAGTTAATTATCGTGAAATTTACATCATACCAAATATTTTTCATCCTCGTCACGTCAGTTGTCTAGCAATTACAATATTGTAAAGGTGTCAAATAAGCTGTCATAACAAATTTTATTCAGAAAAGAATTTTGATAGAAAATTTATTTAGCTGGGGAAAAAGGCCCAAGGAAAGAAATCTGTTGATAATATGAGTTAACTTAGAGCCTCAACGTCTGTGAATGAAGCAAGTTAAGGTCCAGACATTCCGACAACTTATATTTTCCAGATAAAGATATTTCATTTCATTTCATTTCATTTTGAAGACGGTAGCGCAATGTAACAAGCCAAATTTTCAAATGCGACAAAAATACGAAAACGAGGCCATTAAAAAATAAAAATAAAAAAAAAAATAAATAAAAAATAAAAACCATATTGTTACTACGTTAAATAAAATGCAAAAAAGAAAACCTCTGAAATAACTGACTGGACTCTAATTTCTATTCTTTATCTATTTTCCATTTAAAATATGAGCTATTTGAATAAAGATATGACAACTGGAAAATACTTTCTAGGGAGCCATTGGCATGATGAATATATATATATATATTAAAAAAAAAAAAACAGTTCATCTTTTTCGACCCCTGGTTTTATTTGAGAATTTGATGCATAAAAATATTAATCTGCATACAAAAACAGTAACCATAATCAGTAACATTCTTGTGCAGCATGAAACACCAATGAAATAAATAAATAAATCTTTAGCCCCATTGTGTATTAAAGGTGAAAGTTTAAATAGACAAATTAATAGAGCAGAACAGAAAACCTGGAGCTGTTACAATAACAATGTTATTATGACAGGGTAGGTTAAATGCTCTTTTCATCTATGGCATTTTGTCTCAAACCAAACAACACATCAAAGTTTACTACCATCGTGATTATTTGCACTGTTCTGATCAGTGCTGATTTACAACACACTGGTAATGAAACAAAACATGGCTGTTTAGAAAAACTTTTATGTTCAAGTCAAATCAGACAGAGAGTCTGTAACTACATCAAACCAAAGGCTCCTTACAGATCAGTAACCATGGTAACCAAACTGAACACACTATACAAACTAGACACACTGCTTACTACGTCACAAAAACAAGACCCAACTAGTCTATTTCAACAAATTCTAATAGATGATAATGAAAGTGATTGAATGAATAATTACCTGGTGGTCAGGAGGTGTTTAACATGTCACAGAGAACTTGTGGTAGAGTTGCGGAGTCACCAGTCACCAGACGAGCAGACACGGATTTACCACAGTAGAACTCAACCCAGGGGACGAGTGGTTCTGTCACCTTCAGTCCCCGGACAGTGGCCATCACCCGGTTGTGACCAGAGTCCAGCACTGTCATAGACCGCTGGTCACAGTCCAGGTACAGACCGAGGTGTTGAGGGCCTGTGTGAGGTCTCCTCTGTCCATACTCAGGTTTGATCTCAACACCACAGTCACTATAACACCTGACCACATCATCACTGTAACTCATCCTAATGTACCAGCTGTGACGGCCAGGGTTTGTATCCCGCCTCAGCCCACAACTCTCCTGTACAACACCTACACGACAGTAACAGTCACAGCCGGGTGAGCAGGTGATCTGTATCTCCCAGTAGCACCTGCCCGCCCGCCACCTCCCGTCTGTCACAGCTCTACACCACCCCCGGGACAAGTCCTCAGCCTCCACCACGGAGCCCCCGTCCGTTATTCTCAGACGTCCGTCATTTGTCGCCGTGAATTTCAGGGTCGGTTCTGCAAAAACACAACAGGAGCGGCATAAACAACAGCAAACCATAAACACACAGCGTAACACTGACGCCCTGACGTGTAAATACCTGTACACATACCGTACTTTTAATGTCTGAACACAATTTCTTGGAATAAAATGACACTTACTAATGAAAACGAGTGTAATCATTACATTTGAGACTCGATTCATTTTCGGTCAGTGAGCCTGCTTGAAAAAGAGGTGAGTTTAGACGATAACTGGATCCATCACTGATCCGTCTACTAGCCGTCAAATAAAGACTTTCCACGCTCGATATTGTATGAAATTTATCATCTACAACTAGAACAATACCTCACTGTATCAAGCACTTGGTTTTGGCGAAAGTTATGGCAGATTTGGACAGCAACTTCACTGCGAAACTGTGTAGTTGTCATTCGAGGAATAACATGCTGCCGAAGGCATGAGTCTACGAAGGGAGGTAACTCTTCACGGAGACGCTTACTGAAGGCCTCGCTGACCTCTGACCTTCCGTATCTTCAAACATATTATAACACGTACCGCTACTGGATTTTCCACGGTAAATTTTTCGAAACCTATGGCCATCCACAGGTCGTTGGCAGCCCTTCCCACGTATGGCTCCACTTGTACAAGTAGGCGAACAATAATTAAAATATGCATACATTCCTTACCTTTCACGAAAAGTAGACCCAAATACATATAGGCCTATGTGCACATCTTTTGGAAGCAATCAGGCCCAGTAGAGAGCTTATACATGTGCATTTAGGTACACTCTCTCTGTATATATATATACATACATATATATATATATATATATACTAAATTCATACTTTTTTTATAGTAGCATAGAAATAATAAAAGGTGAAACCTAAAATTTTCTGACCTGGCTGCGGAACTGGAAAAACAAGGACTTCACATATTTTCAGAAAATATAGGCCCACACAAAATATAGCTGCAATAAGCACAAAACTTTAAAAATAGCACATAGTTTACGCAGGGATTACCACCGTCCTTTTATATTTTTTCTGAAATAACGAGATGCAACTGCAAATTTGTTCTGTTGAAGGGGCTGTAGGTAGAGAGGTTGTACTCAGAATCACCAGTGGCGTGCTCATGTATATTTCGAGATTGTTCAAAAAGGGAATGGCAAAATAAAGGCAGAAGATATCAGTGGTGTATTTATGTACAGAAGGTAAAATTAAACAGATATTTATAGATGGGAAAGGCAGAATGCCAGGCATGGCAAAAAGAGGTCCCATATGAGCATTCTTATTAGAAAATAATATAGTTCGGACAGTTTTTTTTTTCTGTAGGATTACAAGAGGTTGTAAAGGAGAAGGATAAGTATTTCCCCTATATTATATAAGGAATAATAAAGGCTGCCGGGAGACTTCTGATTTAAAAAATCTCTTAGTGAAAAAGGAGCCCAACATTTTGGTTTCCTTTCTTGGACATTTCTGAAATATAGGCTGTTTTTTTTTTTTTTTTAATTTTAAATTAGCATAATTCATTCATTGTGTTTTACCTTATGTCCGGTAAGAAAGCTATTGACGAGCGGGAAACGTTCATTATATATACACTACTGAAATCATTCCGACAAATTTCTCGAGCCACAATTACATCAGTGGCATCATAGACCTCGTCCCAGGTTCTCCGCGGAATTTTTATGATGGATTGTTCCTTTCATTCCGTAGTTATAAGCTGATATCCTGAGGTGGATTGACTTAATGGTACTGGGAACATTTGTTTGTCAATATGGAAAATGGGAAATGGGCAGTGACATCATCAAGAAAAATACCGGAGAAATCCTTGCACTTCTGGTAGCTTGTGAATATAATGTATATTAGAACGACAATTGTAGGCTTGGCCCTGGTTGGTTTTGTAATTTTTGGAAAAAGAGGCATCACTGCATTAATTCCAAAAATTGCCTCCTTGGTCGATGACGATCGATTTTGAAAAGCTCCAATTTGAAATCTATCATCAGAAGGCATCTTTTGTTACTCGCTCTTATGCTAGCAAGTTTGAGATAGAGGTTGATGTTAAAGTTATAGATATTTTTATCTGGGGGTGATAAATTACATGTAGTAAATATATTTGGTTGTTAATTTTTGTGTCTACAAATATTGGTTGATAATTACCACTATCATCATTAAAAAGAGAGACCTTCCCTAGGACTAGTATCACTGTAGTCACCATTTATATACATTACCAGGCCTTCACCTTTTCTCTTATTTCTGGTCATCGTCAATATCTGATACCAGGCAAATCCTAGGGAGTATTATTGGTAGGATCAAGTCTAGCTTTTCGACAGGTAAATGGGTGAGAATTTAAGCTCCATATTTGCAATTATTCCTATTATTTCCAAAAAAGTGCTTTCTGAGACTTTGTGAATTGAAATTCAAACATGAAATTGATTGAATGCCAAAAAAAACATCGAGCTAAAGGGGCCCAAAGTATAGTAATTCGATTCAAGATCATTTATGTCTAACCAGTGAGATACTTCATTTGGGCAGTCATCAGTAAGATAAGAATTCCATCGTGTACAGGGGAAATATTGTCGGATATAACTGAATGAACAGACGAAGTTTCGGGTAGTAATGGTCATTTTGTCCAGACGATGGAATGGATTGCTCGTCCCAGTTCTAGGATCAGATATAACTGAGGAAAAAATATTATTATTCAGCATTTAAATTTAAGGTCATTTATATCTGTACACATATGCACTGGAATGTGATAGTGGTATGTCAATAAAAGTCATATACAAAATATGTATATATATTTTGAAGGCCTAATAAATAACTAATAAAGAAAATTTCTCGTTTCGAGATGAAGCAAAAGTCAACAACATTTCTTATCACTGAGAATCCAGTAGACATTATACAACAGAGTTAAAATACTGACATAAATTATTTAAAATGTTTATAGTTGAGATTTTACTTATCAATAAACAGTGACATAGATAACTGACGTAGACATTGACTAATACATTATTAATCTATTTTAGTATGGACATTGAAAAGTACAGACTGTTGCTTTAACATGTCGTTTGGTGAGGGAATTATTTAAATGCCATCTCCACAAACAGAAATCATTTTGGCTAGAACACTACATAAAATTCGAAGCTGGCGTGCACCTTGCAACAGAGTTATAATTTTCATTCCAACATAAAGTGTCATCTTTTTCCCACGGTAGATATCTGACCACAGCGCTGTGGATATTTGTGTTTGCCACTTGTCTTATTCGCGGTCATCGATTTACATGCCGACACAAGTTCACATTGGTGAGGTGGCCAGGTTTTACAGAATCGAATGTTAGCCACGTAGCAAATCTCGTTATGCTGATCTCTGTTTGACTGCGACAAAGGGTGAGTTCCGCAGAGGCATGATCTTTTGACTGCGGTGTTCCTCGGACGGTAGTTGTTTAAGGGTCATTGATACTGGGCTGTCACAGCAACCATCATGGCTATTTACCAACCGTTTTTCAACCACTGCACAACTCGAGCTCATATCTGCATACATGCTAATTCACTATACAGGGGAAATAAATCAATTCCGTTGATTAAATTATCGCCCCCCCCCAACCCCCCACACAAATGGAATTAAGAAGTAAACATGGTCAACTTTCGCGTCACGGTATTTCACTGACTGAAAGCGTTAAAACTCTACTGACATTGTTGACGTATACTCCAGACGTGTCCTACATTTACTGCTGTAACTTCATATTTCTAATCTCTTTTCTACGCACCTTCAGTATAAAAGCAGCCGTTTTTACGTTTTTAAATGTTTTCATTTTCTGGCAACAATCACTACTGCGATAAATCTTAACCTCTACACACAGTTATCATTCATGTGCATGACTGACAACAAATGTAACTGACCTCAAACACAACGACATCTTCAGTTTCCCTAAGGGAGACACAGCTTGTAGCCTCAGATACACAACGAGAAAAACCTACTTTTAACACGTAGAGATGTCAATTGTCCACCGACTGCTGCTTTCACATCATGACGTTCTTGAGCTGTCTCTTTCACAGTCACCTGTCTAGGGACAACAGGGTCACATTGTACAGAATCTGACAGCTTCTGTTTGTTGACCTTGTGCTTTTCCAGGGCTGTTGTTTTCTCAGTTAACTGGTCATCAATTCTGGTAGAAGAGACAAAGAGACAGAGTTGCGTATTAATATATTAGTATTAATAATATTAATATTAGTATATTAATAATGTGTACTGGTAATGAGAATGTCACGCTGTACTATTCTCAGCATGTTAGATACGCTTTGATAAATATAAGTTTTGAACACCGTGTGTACATTTTACTCTTGGGTCATGTTTGGGACAAATACAGCAGTCACCATTACGGAAACACATTGGCTGACACGGATAGGAAATCTGTGCAGAGTAATAAAATTAACACATGTATACATACGCTTTGGTGAAGTCTGTGTAACCCTGTCAACAAACAGAAATGAGAATACGTATAAAAATAATGTAAACCTAAAAACTAGAAGTAGGCTCCTGTGATTCCGTTCGGCAGTACATGCAACAGTGACATAGTTTCCTTTCCTTCACAGCTGTGACCGTGACGGGCCCAGATACAGTTTTTGTTTTGTTTTTTTCCTATTTTTTTTTTGTCTCCTTTTTTTTTTCTTTCTTGTGAAACAATTAGACATTCCCCATTGTAGTCACATGGACGAAATTAGCTTTGCATTTCCGAGTAAACCAGTTTCGGCATTATCGCCAATTTAATTATCGCTCTTGCTTTTCAAGATTGCTGATTACCAAATTTAAGGTGAAAATAAGAATAGGTGTTAACCACTCATCAAGCTAATGACTGAATGAATAATATGTTGTCATACAAATGATTATTTGTTTGCTTATTTTTAGTCATTCTACCAAAATATATCAATGTCAGCCACAGGAGATACTTCCTCATCCCTGTACAACAGATGTATCTAAACACTTTATATCACAATTCCAGGGTAGAAGACTTCTGAGGAGAAGGGTACAACTCTCTGCTATCGTGACAATGAAGAAAGGACTGTTCTTCCTATTATCATCCCATAACTTGCAGTTTTATAGTGGTTGTTCACATGGTGCTCATAAACAGCTGAGGTAAGGTTTACAGATACAAAGAGGGGACCAAACAACATGGAGAACGCTAAGGATTTGAATTCTTTAACATCAGGCTTCAGTCCATGAGGCAACTAGTCAGGGGTCCACACAGGTTCCCTGTGGGACACCTCTTGAAATCGTTCGAATTATTATTATCTTTTTTATTATTACTATCATTTTAGTCCTCTCGTAAAACAGTAGTATAAATGCGCCAGAACCCCCCCCACCCCCCCAATATTTATATCACTGGAATATCTTCCAAACTACTGATTGCAGAGAATCTAAACTTCGCAGTCTTGATAAGGAATATATGAGGCAACTTTTGATGTTAGAGTCCATTGGCCAGTCACATGATTTAGCGGCCATTCTGAATTTTATTCTTAAACTTCAAAAGTCTTCTTCTCACAACGGGTATAATTGTCATGTGGAAAATATATTTGTTGTTTCTAGGTGGATGGCCCTACTGAGTTAAGCTTACACGTTAAATCTGATATGCAAATTAGGCTGTAATTAACCTCTGAAGTTCCGTAAAAATTACATCATCGATAAATATTGCTTATAATGATTAACCAAACATATCTGTTGCTCCATGTTGTCAGATTTACATCTGCAATAGTTAATTTCATACATTTGTATAGTTTTAAAGTTTTAGCTAAAAAACCAACAAAGATTTCTCAAAATTCTCCCATTTACGTAACATGGGAGCTTAGATCAAAGGCAGAGTATCTCTTTACCCTGTGGCCTAGCTGGCATGAGCGGAATATTCTAATTCTGTCTGGCGCCGGGAGCAGTACATCAAAGGCATGGTCTCTCCCTACATGTGACAGAGCCTTTGTATCTGGCAAGGCTATTTATTTTCTGTTTACTGTCTTTCAACATACCCCCAAATGAACAGTGTACCTAGCAACCTTAGGATCAAACCCAGTTAAATTCTGCTAGTCTTTTTTCTCTCTCCTTTTTTTCCAGGCCTCATGAAATTATTAGGCCCTGCAGACTAATGCTAGCACTCTGGCGTTCGATTCCAGTGTACTTCTCACCATTTTCACGAGGAAATTTTTCCACAGATTTGTTCATATTTCAACCCGACCTACTTTAGAGGCCATATTGCCACGAATATACTGCGTTGACATGTCATTTTCTCAAGAAGGGTTTATCGGATCGACCTGAAATTTAAAATGCAGACAGAATACGTCTGGGCAAATTGTATGTGCAAAAATAATCTTCATATCTTAAAACCTGTGGAAATGCACTGATTACCGAAGTTTTCAGGTGATTTGGTCACAGTTTTTGAATTTAAATGTTTGGAGTATAATACCTGATGTAATCTGACGTCCTGATCACAAATCTGATCTTATTTTTTGTCACCGATGTATACTTTTGACGCAAATCACGATCAAAGTTCGAAAAATGAAATCTCCACTTATTTGGAGATCACGTTACAGAAAATTGTTACATCTGTAATGCTGAAAATTACGGAGTTCAAAGGGTCAGATATATGCTGTAAAACGTGCCAAAAAGCAAAATTTCATGATATTTAGAGGCCACGTGATAGGAAACCGTTATAACTGTAAAGCTGGACATCGCTGAGTGCTGTTTACTATGAGAATGGAGTTATTCCTTGCTACCCTGTATTCTTTATGTTTTTTGTTATGGGGTATCGGCAAAGGATCAAATCTGAACTGATTCCACGCCGGGGTTTAGAAGTAGACCCATTCTGTATGGCAGTCATCAGTTCAAATCCAGTTCATCCCTTCTCAATCATTTCAGTGTTTTTTGTTTTTTAATTACCATAAAGTTATCAGGGGACTACAAGATGTGGTAGATAGGTAACAGTGTGGATCCCGGCAACGCTGTTGGATAACAGCTTTAATATTGGATTTGAGCTCGAGAGCACTGTTATTTGGTTTATTTTATTTATTTAATTATTGGAGGCCTCCTTGGCTCAGTCGGTTAGCGCGTTATTGCAGCACAATGACCCGAAGCCTCCCACCAATGCGGTCGCTGTGAGTTCAAGTTCAGCTCATGCTGGTTTCCTCTCCGGCCGTCAGAGAGAAGGTCTGCCAGCAACCTGCGGATAGTCGTGGTTTTCCCCGGGCCCTGCCCGCTTTCCTCCCACCATCATGCTGGCCGCCGTCGTATAAGTGAAATATTCTTGAGTACGGCGTCAAATAAATAAATAATTATTTAATCGGTATTTTACGCCGTATTGAACAATATTTCTTTTACATGACGGCAACCAGCATTATAGTGGCAGGAAACGGAGTAGAGCCAGGAGGAAACCCACGATCATCCGCAGGTTCCAGGCGAAACTCCCACGTACGGAAGCCAGCGTGAGCTGAACTTTAACTCATACGCTCCTAGGTCATTACGCTGCTCCACCACACTAAACAACTGAACGTTGGCGTTAAGCCATAATCATTCATTGCTATTATCCAGACTTCAGGGAGGTGAACCAATGTTAGAGAATGTGTACATTGGACTCACCTGTAAAAACGCTACATCCTTAGAGGCTAACAAATCCTTAGAAGCCTGTACCATCTGCTCCATTTCCTCTACTTCAATATGTAGATGTTTAATGATGGTACTACACTGAACACTCCACGGTGAGTACCGCGCCTTTATCTCATCCAAGGAGTTTACTTTCCAGGCGTCTAAATCCTTCAGGGCTGCGTTATATGCCTTTTCCACCTCTTTGTTATGAAGATCCTTGTTTTCCTGCCGAATTGAAAAATAATTGATGTTTTCACTGCACCCTTTTTTAGCCGTGTGTCCACGATCATGACAGCTTGTAACCCGTGGTTATCTATCACCTGGAGTTGTCTGTGTAATGCTTGTTGTGTCTTTTCTACATCTTTATCTGTGTCGACAATGTGTCTGACTCCTGTCTGTGTCTTATCTATGTCTTATCTGTGTCATGTGTGTGATATCTGTATCGTATATGTCTATTTTGTCTGTGTCTTGTCTGTGTCCCATCTGTGCCACATATGACTCCTGACTGTCTTATATGAGTCGTATCTGTGTCCCATCTCTGCTATACATGACTCCTGTTTCTGTCTTATAGGAGTCCTGTCTGTCCTGTCTCTGACCTCTGTCCCATCTGACCTGTCTCTGTCTTATATGAGTCGTATCTGTGTCCCATCTGTGTTGTGTCTGACTCCTGTCTCCGTCTTATCCGTTTCGTGTCTTTCAGATCTGTGTTGTATCTAGGTCGTGTTTATCTTGTCGATGTCTTGCCTGCATCGTATCTGCCAAACGGGTGGACCGAGCCCTAGAAACTGAACATAGCTGCCATCTTAAATCACAGTAACTCTGAAGTTACTTATTAAATGTGTGTGTGTTTTTTTAATTATGTTTCTTATTAACGTTTTATTGATGTGTACAGCTTTAGAGAAGAAAACCGTATCATTCATTTACTTGCACGACATTTGGATTGCTAATTAAAAGAAGGCAGTCAGCCCTTTATGCAAATCAGACCTCGTCCACTCTTGCAATGTTTAATGTAATTTCCGTGGGTAACAAAGTTTAGTAAGTAACAAAATAGAGCATTATATTAAGGCGGTAATGACGGTTCCGCGTTACCTTTTTGTAAGTCACAACAACCTACACACTCAGACCAAATATTCCAAATATCCCTTTAACGTAAGGTGAAAAAATATTACCAGAAATACAAACCTGTATCGTGTTGTGCAGCCTCATGAAGCCTGACAGAGACTCTTTTGTTTCTTGTAACATTTCCTCCAGCTCACTTGTCTTGTTGAAAACAGTTGGCTGTAAAGAGTGAGGTAAAAATCTTTCCATGTTATATGCACAAATCCCTATATGCCATATGCATGTGTTGATGTTATCCGTTAAAATCATGCTTCACTTCTTTGGCTGTGGGTTTACATTTTCAGAAATTCCATTCCATTCACAATGCCCTGTGTGTTTATTTAACTTAACTCTTTTTTTTCTTTTGAGATGATTTCCCACAGCCTAATGGCCACTAGGGGATTTCCTGAACAATAAAGCTTTCACGTATACACAAATTTATACCATAGACAAACAAAACAAACATCACTTTACACGGTACGTTAGTGGGAACCAACAATATGTCAAAATGAGACTCGAAATAAAAATTATAGTCTTGAACGAGTTGAGATTGTTTCAGGACAACAGGGCTGAATTACTGAATCTCTAAGACGAAGAAATACAATGATATACAGAGGTTAACATTAGTTTGCTAATTTCAAATGACCCATATATAAGCCTACTGCATTATACACATATACAGGCTGACAAACATAAGGGCTCGATCATCAGTAAAGCCCATGTAATCTCTCTGTCAGGATGTTGACTCGTGCAAAACAATCAACAAGTGTCACGGGTTTTATGTGATTATGCCATACAGAGATGCACTGACTCCACGAAATACATATAGTTTGGTCATTTTGCAGAAAAGTCCCCATTGCGACATCCAACTGTTACTCTTCATACAGCAATGGCATGCAATATTGGGGACATATTATCAGAACAGAGCCACATATACATACAGATTACCGCACCTGAGCAGCTTGAGCATACACATGTACAACCAGCAATGTCAAAGCGTGTATTTAGACGTTACGTATGACAGGGGGATCAGATTCATCATGGACTAAACTTGTTTCCTTTCACCATTTTCAAATACACAAAAGTGACTTTCAGATCTTGACCCAGCGATGTTATTTTGGTGTCACTTTCCATCATTATTTCCATGACCTGCGCCATTACTAATTGCACCACATGTTGAATATGGAGGCGTAGCTGAATGCGCGTATCAAAAAGGCTTTACAAATTTCAGAGTCCATTTGGCTGAGAACAAAAAGGCCCGGCAGACTGTCTGACCCGTGATGGAATATCCTCGAGAGAGTTGACTTTCATCAGTATAGGGTTTGCCAGAGGTTTACTTGTCTTGCTGTTTCCAGATGTAGAGCCTTAAATAGACTAACTTGTCAGTTGGCCATTGCACACTTAAGGATTTGGCCATTTTCAACAGTATTGCTGGTCTGTGCTGCGCAGGGTCATACAGGTCTGATTAATGCTCCTTTCCTTCACGATAAATTTCATTCAAGTTTATCAAAAAGTATTATTTAACATCCTCTCAGTTCACCTGATCATATGATGGTTTAAAACCGGTTAAATACTACTGACATATACAACACAGGCATAAGTGATATAAATACTTTCTTGAGCAGCATTGTGTGTCCTACTTGGATGTACCTTTGACATTGAGATGTGTGAGCATGACAAGCTCCATCATCTGACCCTCACAGATATGTTAATATTTACCCAGATTGTTGTACGTCACAAATTATCAGCCATTTGAGACACTATGACACCGTTACACACATTACTGACTTACCTTAGCTTTTTCAGCAGCAGATGGTATGTCTCTAACACGATGTTCGGTATGATTAGGCAAACACCCTGCACAAATCACCACTCTACACGGCACACAGTATATGTCTAATGGCAGGCTGTGTCTGGTGCAGGACGGCTGCTGATTTGGACCCTCGTCCAGGTTGACATGACTCTGGGAGACGTATTCCTCTACAGAAATGAGGCGGTGGCGCTTGAGAGTACCTCTCATGGGATGGCAAGCAGCCAGACAATCCTGGCAGTATAGAAGACAACAGTTGGTGCAAAACTTTATAGCTTTAGCCTTGTTGTCCTCCTCACACAGAGAACAAGGGGTGTTTTCCCCAACCTTTGCGTCAGAAGCAAAAGTCTCCACCATTTCTGCCAACTGTAAGTTGACAGGCAAACCAGCCACACCCTCTCTTCCTAAACTCGTTGTTGATCGACACACGGGACATGATATCATTTGATGAACATCCTCACTCCCCACGGTGCAGGAGGTCTCATCTGTCGGCCCCAGTTTACACTTTTCAGCATACAGATCAAGGCATTGTCTGCAGAAACTGTGCTGACAAGGCAACACTATGGGTTCGCGAAACATTTCCACACATATCGGACAAGTGACTTCTTCCAGATTTTGTTCACTTTCAGCCATTGTTTCGCCGGATTATCTCTGAAATATAAACAGGAAATTACTCAGTCGTGACACCAAAAAGAGTATGTGATATCGCTTCGTATGTGCAAAACTTAGAAATAATAATTTACAACTTTCAGTTAGCTTGGCTTTATTGAAACTGTCTATTTTTATTTCTTTCCTCAAAACTGCTCAAGGGCTCTCGCTCAAGAGTTTGGTCCCGGTTTGACTCGGGTATGGCTACACAAAGATGTCAGGGAGCTTCTTGTCATGTATTCATGGTTATTTGTCATTGTGACCTTCCCTTTTGACACTGGGGAATTGTAGCAAAGACGTGCGCACCTTTCCTTCACACCTGTCATGGTATTGGTGAGGGTAAACAAGAATAACAATCCAAAATTACATAGAATAGAGATGCCACATACCCGTCTGAAGTACACGGAGCCTATCAGTTAAGGTAGTCAATTTGCTAGATGCGAGCAGGACGTGCCATGTTAGCAATTTGACTCAGGCAAATCTTGGCTGGAATGTTCCATGACTTTTTACTGTGCAACTGCGAGTTTAGGTCGTTTTCTAAACTAAGAACTTGTGTGCTTAAATTTTCTTCTCATTAAGCACATCCTTCAGGGGTCAGGACATCCGGAAGAAATTCCGGGTAGTTTCATACCAAAGACTTTAAAAACGGGACTTCTTGTTGCTTTTGGGGGCCTCCGTATCTCAGTCGGTTAGCGCGCTATCGGAGCGCAATGACCCAGAAAGCCTCCCACCAATGCTGTCACTGTGAGTTCAAGACCAGCTCATAGTGGCTTCCTCTCCGGCCGTACGTGGGAAGGTCTACCAGCAACCTGCGGATGGCCCTGGGTTTCCACCGGGCTCTGCCCGGTTTCCTCCAACAATAATGCTGGCCGCCGTCGTAAAAGTGAAATATTCTTGACTACGGCGTAAAACACCAATCAAAATCAAATCAAATCTTGTTGCTTTGCTTGGCCCTTTGTCACTACACTGTCACTGTGACTGGGTGAGGGTGTCATGTCTGATGTCTTCGGCATGACATCCCAGTGGCGGCAGCACTTTGGCGGCATGGACTCACATTGCCACACGAAGACAAATTCAACGTACCCTTCGTCATTATTTAACTGAAAACTTGTTAAGGGGGGCTTGAACCCAAAGTATCTCATCATAAGACTTCCTATTCACATCACATGATGCTGCTCATTCGGGCACATATATAAAGTTAATTGACATGGAATTCAGGTGGCAATCCATAGATCCCCAATGATAAAACAATTCAGCATTATACACCGTTGTACATTTTGAGATATAAATATGATTTTAACAAGTAAACCTCAAAACTGTCTCCAAACAGCACTACAAATATTTACCAGTATAACTTTCCAGCGCTTCATACAGTAATCTGTCAATGGATTATCTCCGCTGCTACAGCTAGAGAGCGAGGATTACTGCTACCTTACATCACGTGAACGACATTGATAAAAATTACAATATGCTTAAGACAGGGGTGTGTTAATATATCCAAGCAAATACAGTGTACACTGACTTGAATGTTACATATATAACAGGGACAATTCAAACATAGACGTAACTTGTAAGCCTGTACAGGAGATATCAATGTCACGAGCTTCAGGTTATAAAAATATGTCAGCGTCCGCTACACGTCTAGACAGGCAGGCTGAGCCCCATACATACATGTGTATGTACCCCTGCCTTCAGACTGCACGCGCTGCGGTGTGTAGATGGCCTATATATACGTATGTTTGCGTCCTTTCCAATATTGAGTGTCTAGCTGTGTCAATTTACCTCCTCCCCCCCCCCCCAACAGTCAGTGATCACTGGGCGAGGCTGTCATGTCTGGTGAGTGTGGAGTTAGCAATAGGCCCACATGTAGAGTTTCAGTCCAAGGATAAGGTGGATACATGCACATGCTAACCTGAAAACCGATTCAACTGACGGGATAGGGAAAGAGATTTTTGTGACGGCATGGTCAGCTACATGTAACTGATCGTAATACTAAAATCGCAACATGTATAAAACGTGACGATTTATCTCTATTCAGTGTACATGTATGTACATAGGCCTACATATTCCTTAATTACAAGGGTATGATAGATTGAGCTTTAGTTAACGTGCTATACAAGACATTAGGGATATAAAACAAGAATGGGCAGTCCGGCCCAAGCGACATGTCACATCCGACATCGACCTTCAGAACAACCCCAAGGTCAGCACTAATACAACACCCCACAATATGGAATACCATTGTAACAAGGTCGACATAAACAATATCAACCACAGTCAGTCGTTTTCCCCTAAGAATACGTCTTGTATTAGTATACACACAGTGTCAGACTTCACACACAGACTGGAGTTATAGATTCTGTACATGTACGGACACGCCTCTGTCGTTAGTCTACTTCGTGTTGAGGTGAAGAGGCCCAGATCAAGCACATGTATGAACACTGGCAAGTTACTGCGAAATGCGGTCGACTAGAGACACTTTCAAAACCAGATATCAATATTTCCATATGAATTCCATCCCAGGTTACACTTACCTGTGGACACAAATCTCACCGTGCTTCACAGCTTGATAAAAGACCTTAGTTGGAAATCGAAAATACTTTCTTCACAGAAATGTACACAGGCACTCAAAGTTCCCCCACATCACGTGATCCGCATTGATAAGAATTACAATATGCTTAAGACAGGGGTGTGTTGACATATCCAAACAAATACAGTGTACTCTGGTATGAATGCTACATATATAACAGGGACAACTCAAACAAAGACGTAACTTGTAAGCCTGGACTGGAGATATCGATATGTCACGAGCTTCAAGTTAAACAAATATGTCAGCGTCCGCTACACGGCTAGATAGGCAGACTGAGCCCCATACATACATGTGTAGGTCTATATACCCCTGCCTTCACACAGACAGCTCTGCGGTGTGTAGATGGCCTATATATATGAATGCCTGTGTCCTGCCCAATATTGACTATCTAGTGGTCTCAAATTACGCCCCCCTCCCCTCCCCCCAGTCACTGATAACTAGGCGAGGCTGTCATGCCTGGTGAGTGTGGAGTTAGCAATAGACCGAGATGTAGAGTTTCAGTCCAAGGATAAGGTGCACATGCACATGCTAACCTGAAAACCGGGTTATCGGGGATGGGATAGGGAAAGAGATTTTTGTGACGGCATGATCAGCTACATGTAAATGATCGTAATACTAAAATCGCAACGTGTATAAAACGTGACGATTTATCTCTATTCCGTGTACATGTATGTACATAGGCCTACATATTCCTTAATTATAAGGGTATGATAGATTGAGCAGTACTTAACGTGCTATAGCAGACAACAGGGATATAAAACAAGAATGGGCAGTCCGGCCCAAGCGACATGTCACATCCAACATTGACCTTCAGAACAACCCCAAGGTCAGCACTAATACAACACCCCACAATATGGAATACCATTGTGACAAGGTCGACATAAACAATATCAATCACAGTCAGTCGTTTTCCCCTAAGAATACGTCTTGTATTAGTATACATATAGTGTCAGAGCTTCACACACGGGCTGGAGTTATAGAGTCTATACATGCACGGACACACCCCAGTCGTTAATCTACTTCGTGTTGAGGTGAAGAGGCCCAGATCAAGCACATGTATGAACACTGGCAAGTTACTGCGAAATGTGGTCGACTAGAGACACTTTCAAAACCAGGCAACAATATTTCCATACAAATTCTATCCCAGGTTACACTTACCTGTGGACACAAATTTCACCGTGCTTCACAGCTTGATGAAAGACCTTCGTTTGAAATCGAAAATACTTTCTTCACAGAAATGTGGGTGATCTACCACAACCACTCAAAGTTATCCCCCTTTACAATCATTTAATCAGGTTACACGAAGACCTCATATTTATCCAATGAAAATTGACTGGAACCATGTACATGGAATCTTCCAGGTACACACTGTCTTTATAGAGTGGCATAAATGGCGATTTTGTCACCCCTATTTACTTTTTCCATATTAGACTTTAAGGTTTTGCTTCATACGTGGTTCATTTTGGGGTCTTCACAGATAGGAAGATTCCATTTGATTGACATGAACATAGTTATTCTGATGTGCACGACAGAGGACATTTGAAGAGATTTATTAGCACTTTTACAGTGGCACAAAACAAATTGTGTGATTCCATAGCCATTTCTTTTTAAGTGTGGATAAGTGAGTCAACATTAAAGGCCCTAACAGAAGGCCATAGAGAACATGAAGGCCCCACATTTACCCAATGATATCTTAATAGAATGTTCATGTACCGAATCTTCCAGGTACACAGTGCCTTTCTGGAGTGGCACAAGTGGCGGTCACCAGAACTACTTGAGTCGTACATATCATACTTCTGTCTTTTGTTGTATATGTGAGTCAGCTGACACCCAAATTTATTGACCTGATCTGTTGTGCACATCATAGGTCTTTTCAAAAGATATAGTAGTACTTTAAAGTGGCACAAGAGAAACTAATGTAGTTCTAAAACCATTTCGCCTTTGCCGGGGATAACACGATCACGATAGGAGGTCTTAAATCAGGGTCATGCAGGACAGAAAACCCCATATTTACTCGGGGAAATAGGAGGTAACACTGACATGGGCCTCAAATGGACAATTCCTTTCTAGAGCGGCACAAATAGGTGTGTTGTCCCGATAGGCATGTAAACTGTGCATAATGGACTTGTGGTTTTCTCTGTATATGAAAGTCAATGGACAGTACGACAGTAATTTTGCCACCTAAAGATTAAGTGATGTACGCGACAGAAGGACTTCGAAGAGAGTTAGAAACATTTCAAAGTAAAACCATAAGTCTGCATTATAGATCGCTAGTTTACAAACTACTATTGGATGATTTGGGGGTCTGTATGGACAAATTGAATGCGTATTTCTACATCATGGCTCAAATCAACTAATTGGTGGAAAAATAAGGTATATTAACTGCTATGAGAAGTTGGTCAGATAAAAGGCCATCAAAAATGAAATGCACCGACACGTTATACCGTTAAATCAGTGAATAGGCGACATGCGAGTGCATCCTCTCTGGCCTCTCATGTTTTGGAGTAAGGAATCAGGAGTAAGTAGCAAGCTGCAAACTTCAGCTCCATTTTCATATGATGGCCAACATTCGACCGGGATGAAGTTAGTTACTTATTTCTTATTCCCGTTTCCTTATTCTCTGTATAGCGAGGGTGTGATCGAATATCGGGAAACCAGTGGTATACTGCTATATCATTTGCTTTGTTTTCACCTTAAGTACAAATCAACACATATCTTGTCGTTGTTGCAAGTAAGTTACCAAGTCTCTCACGCTCGAAAATAGTTGTTACTATTTAGCGTCTCTCCATTGATTTACTTGTTTTGATTTTTTTTATTTCCATGGCTTGAATTGAAGACAGTCTGTCAGTGTACACATTTAGAAATCACTACCTTCAGATGTCTAAAATGTGTAAAGGATGTTGGCGCAACACTTTTACATCACAACAGTCATTTATACTTCTACCTCAGTTTGTATAACTCTCCATGAAATACAGAGATGTAAAATATGGAAGATCGTGTCTCAAATCCGAGGCAAGCATTATGAGCTTCAATTATAAATATACACATACTGTCCACTATTTAGCGTCCGCCCCTATGATAATATTAAAACTACCTGCTTCACATAAAACAATTTCAGACAACACTAATTTTATCTACCTGAAATGGGACTAAGGTGTTGTTCAAACCTTAGAAGATAGCGGCTATTACAAGAGGGAATCGATCTAGGCCTACACCATACCTCTAGTGTCCATTGTAGAGTTTTAGCCGCTTCAAGGGATCTTTATCTGTCCTCTTTATAACACTTAGATCACAGAACACGAATTTCATCTGTGAAAAGTGGGAATTCGGTTCAGAAAACAAAATACTTCTTTTTTTTTTAAAATAGAATGGGGATTTTGTGTTTGTTCCAAGCCTTGGAAGATCGTGTTTCAGGTAACGGCTGACATGTACCTCAACTTCCTTCCATACATTTTTCGCCGCTTCATCCGTACTTTACGCGTCTTTCCCAGGTAAAATAAGTTCAGCAAATACCAACTTTATCTGACTACAATATGGATTAGATGTTTTTTTAAGCCTTGGAAGATCACATCTCACTCAAGGGTGAATTATATAGACCTTAACTGTCATACCTCAACTGGATGCAGTAGAGATTTCTCCGTTTCAAGAGTACTTCAGCTGTCTTTCACACACACAGCACCTTCAGAAAATACTAACTTTATCTGGGAATTGGTTGTTTCTCGAGGGCTTGGAAGATCACATCTCACACAAGGATTAACATTATGTGTCTTAACTAGTATACCTGAACTGGTCTCCGTAGAGTTTTATCCGCTTCAGCAGTACTTTAACTCCCTTTAACACATACAACACGTTCAGAAAATGCTTACTTCAATCGTCTACAATGAGGACTGGCTGATTCTACAAGTCAGGGAAGATCGTGCTACTCATAAGTACAGCACGTTAAGGAAATACCAACTTTATCTCACTAAAAGGGGAAATTTGATGTTTCTTGAAACCTTGGAAAATCGTGTCTCACAAAAGGGTTAACTAAGAAACGCATGCTTACATGTCTAGGGCAGCATTTCCTGGTAGTAGTACCAGAGTTCTGCCGCCTCGCAACTCAAGCACTTATTTTATGTCTCCTGCCAAAGTACATACACTCGCAAACATGCGCAGTGCAGTTTCGGCGGTCTCACCGTCATTACTTTGGAATGAACATAGAAGCTCATCGCTTTCTGTTAAATCACAAACAACGCCATTTTTTATGGTTACGAGCTACAAACGGAAGAGCCAGCATAAATATGGCGTCGTTTTTGTTTTAATCTGCAGCGGTGAGTTTCTGGGCCGGTCAACTCCTAAATAAAGAAGGTGAGACCGCCGACATGGCAAGTGCGCATGTTTGCGAGTGTCTGTACTTTGGCAGGAGACAGAAGATAAGCGGCTGAGTTGCGATTCGGAAATTAAGCGGAAAGTTGTATGCCTCCACTGGTATAGCGACATCCAAATAGCGGAGCGACAGTGAAGGTCATGTAGGACTAGGGTCGTAATATCTTCATGGTGTTGAGTTAATCGAGAAGGTGGATGTGTGAACAGTTGCAATGAGAGCGATACATATGTGATTAATGTCACTATATATGCGAAAGATCACACACGATTTAGATGATGATTCTATTAATTCTCCTATAGGATATTCATTGCACCATTCGTCATTATTGAAAACTATTGACTCCCTCTCTTTGCATGTATCCATCCAAATATTTTCTTTTATACGCTTTCTTAGTTCTTTGGTAGTTTGTGTTATTTGTCGTTTTGGAAATTGGACTTGCAATTACTCAGGCGGAAGGCCCATTTTGGGTGTCGGCTGGTATACGAATACCGGTTTCATGATATAGGTTTACCCGTTGAAAAGTTTTTCGGTATCTTGCCGAAGGGCGTTGGCGTGCTTCTGAAACTTACCACCATGGCCCCACATATTAAAGTGGAATATTCTTAAGCATGGATTTCAACAGTAAAATATACAAATTAAACTAAAACTGTCAAACAATTCCTTTTTGTCAGGAGAAACAAGACTTTATTCAAAAGATAAAAGATGATTAAAAGTTGATGTTTACAATGTGTATAATTACGTGTGCTGAACATTGACTTTGTTGTGATGGGACATCTATCAGAAAGGTACGACAACAACAACAACACGACCTTAAAACACGCCGGGCTTCATCACATGCCTTCTAATTATGGTGTAGAAGTCACAGTGAAATAGCAACAACGTCAGACAAATTTTGTATTTCAATCGGGATTAAATGAACGAATTTATGGTGTATTAAAGACAGTTGTAAAGAGTTGAGAATGCAAATCTACCTCAACAATATATACGAACATCATCATATATGTAAGTAGAATCATCGTTATTTACTGGACTTTAAACCAACAACGAAAAATTTGTTAATAACCGGTCCTGCAGTATACTTGATTAACCATCGTGGCCGAGTGTGTCATGGTTGGTGTACTTGATTAATAATCATGGCCTACGGTGTCAAGTTTGATGTACTTGATGAACAATTATGGCCCCCAGCCTTAAGCTTGGTGTACTTGATAAATCATCACGGAACACGGTGTCAAGCGTAGTGTACTTCATAATTCATCAAGGGTCAGAATATCAAACTCAGTGTACTTGACCAACAGAATATGAATACAATCTTGAACTGTTAAGGCTACTAAGAAAATGTTCCAGTAAATAAAAGGTGCAAGATGTCGGTGAAAGTGGAGAAAACTTTTCAGACATCACGAAAGCACAATATTAAAGAACCAAATAACACATGTAACAGACGATATTCATCAATCAGATCTCCACAGATTACGTATTCCTCATGATGATAACATTGTGGTAGATTAAAAAGAGAAAAGAAGCCGAGACTCATCTATATACGACGATATGAAACCAACAGAGGGTTTTTGGTCTAAAACCTTGCTACAGCATATCTTTGTAGAAAAACAAAAACAAAAAATACAGATAATAACAACAGCAAGTATGTTTGAAAAAGTTCACGACAGTGCGGAATCTATCCTTACTTCTTCTCCAAACTCGCCTATTCTCCATAAAAGGAATAGGTTTCAAAAGAAAAACGAAAACGTAAAGGAGGGTCATCCAATAATATATATGTAAATTATCTTTCCATATTCATCATAGCTTCCCCAATTACAAAATGTGAAGAAAAGCGTTTAAGGCCGCTGTATTTTTACATACAATACTATAACAAGCCAAATGAAATAAAATGATCTTACTAGAAACATACATTTGCAAACACCTACTGTCCATGCCCACGTACGCGTGTGTACATGTGTTGACGACAAGTCCATATTATAGTGACAATGACGTATGTTTAACTACATGGCCGTCAAATTATTTATCATTTCGACAACCTAATCACTATCTTCACCAACAACACCAAAGTCATCCCGCACCTCATCGCACTTATCACGACCCCCCAGTTAGCCAATAACATCCACCGTTGTTTTAATATACTTATGGTCTTTAAATTTTAAAACAATAACCTGGAACAATCCAGATCAACAGGACACTCACCTCCACTGTTTGACTGAACTGATTCCTTACGCATTTCATTGGTGCTGGTTATGGTACATGTACATTCAACACAATGTTGTTTTACTTTAACATCCGAACACCTGCTTTTTTAATAACATCAACTTAACTGTAGATCATGACTTCACTAAATCTGACCTGTCATCATCAATTTATTTATTTTATTTATTATTTAATTGGTGTTTTACGCCGTATTCAAGAATAATCATCAATTGAAAGGTAGAACATGACTTAACTAATATGACATCTCTTCATCGATTTTAATTTAGAACATGGTTTCACTAAATCTGACCTGTGATCATCAGTTTACATGTAGAGCGTGGCCTCACAAGATCTGACCTGTCATCAATTTAAATATAGAACATGGCTTCTCTAAATAAGACTTGTCATCAATGTAATTGTAGAACCTGGCTTCACTACATCAGACCTGTAATGATGATTTAAGTGTAGAACATGACTTCATTAAATCACACCTGTCATCATCAATGTAAATGTAGAACATGGCTTCACTGAATCAGACCTGTCATCATCAGTTTAAACGTAGAACAACTGGCGTAACTATTACACTTCTTACTGACTCTTACTAACTAATAAACCCCTTATCATTCTCGGTTTAATTTGAACAGTATTTGCACATATATATATGAAGACATTTAGCTTAAAAGACGTACACGTCTCACAGTCATCATTGTCATTCACATGAAATTCAACACATTCACTCATCGCATTTGAACACGTTCACCTTACATTTAACACATTCAGAGTCACTCATTTACAGCCTATTAGTCATTGTCATGACATCCTCATGAAATTTTAAACAAAAAAAAACGAACAATGGATACATCACTCTTTGGCTGGATCGTTGCCACCCATTTGGTTCATGTTACATAACAAAATAAATCAATAAATACTAATTGACAGCAAACATAAATATCATTCACACAGATTTAAACTCCATCACAACGTTAAACGTTGACATTTTGGCCGGAAAACAGCTTATTAAAGCGGTTGCTTTGCAGCAAAGTGTCTCACTGTTTACTAATTCACAAACGTGACAAATTAACTATTATATGGGATGGGGAGTTAGCATTCATTTCTTCAACAAGGTAGACTGCTGACTGTACGATTTATTATTTACACGTATTTACAATCACAGTAGCAGTATAAGAGTAGTAATCTCGTGAAATTATTTTTAATAATTATTCCTTAATGACATGTACATCTTTATGTACAGCAGTTCACTGTCTGCTTACATCTGGTTGGTATTCTGTTGATCAATACACGCCAAATGGTACAGCATATCAGACGATGAGTAGGTGTTTATTTTCAGTCAGAATAGAAACTGCAGCAAAATCACAAATGACACAGAATTGGCAACTGTCCAGCACACAGCCCAAATCAATATTGCTACACTGTGGCACTCATCTCAAATGACATGACAACTTTGCAGCACACATAAACGACATGGCAACTGTGAAGCGCAGAGACAGCACAAATTCTAGCAGACATGGCAACTGGACACCACATATCATGTTACATGGCAACTGGACAGCACACATCATGTGACAGAGCAACTGTATAGCACACATTATACATTAGTGAACATGGCAACTGTGCAGCACACATCATAAATGACATTACACTTGTGAAACACACTGTTGCGAACCCAGCCTTTAAAATATTGTATTATATTTCTTATATTTTGTTTTAACGCTAACAGGGTCTGTGAATGACCTACACTTTTTTTCTCCATGTATTTTGTTGCCTCCGCTGGAATTCAGTCTCAGTTTCTCGAGGCTTCTGTGTTTACGAGTTCGTGTCATTGTACATAGAGCTTACATTCTGGAAAGATTAAGTCATGTTGTAAACATGTTTACTAACAAACCTTCCAGAAGTGTCTTTACGTTAGCCTACAAATATGAGTGACGAAGATGTTAACCTCGCAGTCATTTACTTACGACCACTTTGAGAACAGTTATTTACTTACGTCCACTTTGAGAGGAGTCGTTTTACTTGCGTCCACTCGAGTCATATTTGCTATTGCCTACTTACAAGGATTTTTGTGGTATTTTTGATATATTGGCTTACACTCCTTTCGACAATTTTGTCATTTTGTACTCCATTTTTCGGTACGCAGCACTTTGTGAGCTTGTGTTTCGCCACTGGCTATTTAGTGGGAGATGTTCCTTTGGAGCTTGTATCGCTTATCGTCCCTTAGTGCGATTACTTACATTTCATCCCAATATACCCTGAAAATAACTTTGTGAATATTTCCGAGGAGTGGAACATAGCCAGCACGGCATTACGGACGCTATTGTCAACCCGTCTACCCAGGAAACTTGCACCTTGCCGGGGATTTGTATATCTACCATCGTCGGCGTACCGGGCCCTCTGCTGTTCCTTACTGCAGCACTTGTCAGCCTTCGATTCGAGAATTCCGAAGTGTGAATTCTATATTTACGTGGGCTGACTTGCCATTGAAAGCCGGAATAGTTCTTCCGGATTTAGCACGCTAACATCCGTGAGAAACTATATATGTTTTTGAAATTATCTGTATTGTTTTGTATACAATTGTCATTTGTAGCATTTGTCTATTTTATTCAAATACAAGCATTGAACCTAGTCTAGCGTTTTCGTGTTTCTTTGTTTGACCTGATGTAAGGTCTTTCGCTGTCTGAGAATTCAACAAGCTATTTGTTTATCGATTTTCCTCTCCGATAATGGTACCCTTACAAACCGAGGGCTCGTCCGGGAAGTAAAACCTGATTGTGCCAGATTGCAGCACTTTTTTTCAACTTTCATTTTCAACTTGTGTAGCGGTGCTTTAATTGCCGTTTTCGATCAAGCAAAGATTCACATTTTGTACAACTGTTTGTATATTTTTTTTTGTATACTCTATGACCCGCCCGGATACCACTTTCGGACGGGGAGATCTGGGTTCAAACCTGGGTCGGGTCATACCAAAGACATTAAAAAATGGTACATCCTGCTTCCTCACTAGCAATAAGAGGATAGAGGGTGGACTGGTCGGCCCGGTGTCAGTATAATGTGACTGGGTGAGGAGGCTTGTTGGGTGTCTTCGGCACGTCGTCTCGGTGAGGCAGCACTAGATAAAAGATACGGTGGGAATCTGTCTTGCACCGCCTTGGGTATAAGTGAAATATTCTTCAGTAGGGCGTTAAACAATAAACATTCATTCATTCATTTGTATACTCTTTTGTGTAAATATGGCTGAGGAATTTGATATAGGCTCATTCCTTGAGAGTGTAGATTTGTCAGTCGTTAAGCTCTCTGTGTTAAGGAAGGCGAATTTGAGACAAATAGCTGACAAGTTTGAATTACACGTAAACCAGAGTCTTAGGAAAAGTGAAATTGTGGAAGCTATTAGCAAACACCTAGGCTTTGGTAATACTCTACCAATTAAGTGTCAAATTGGTTATGTAGAGTTGGCCAGGCTTCAGTTAGAGATGGAAAAGTTTAAGTTAGAGAGGGAGATAAGGAGCGAGAAAGAGAGTTTGAAAGGCAAAAGAAGAGAGGGAGAAAGAACGAGAGAAAGAAAAGAGAGGAGAAGAAAAGAATGAAAAAGAAAGAAAAGAAAAGAGAGAAAGAAGGAGATATGGAACTAAGAAAGTTGAAGTTAGAAGATGAGCTCAAATTGAAGAAACCCCACGTTAAGGGTAGTGAGAATGAAGGGGTTTGTCGTAATCACCAAGGATTTGATTTGGCACGAAATACCAGATTAGTACCCACATTTGTTGATAAGGACGTAGAAAGGTTCTTTCTGTTATTGAGAAAGTGGCTGTTGGCTTGGAGTGGCCTGAGAGGTATTCGACAATGTTACTGCAGAGTACATTTGAAGGTAAAGCTGCATAGGTCTATTCTGCTTTGTCAGTGGATCGGTTTTTAGGTTGCGAAACAGTTAAAGCAGGTCTCTTGCCTGCTTATGAGCCTGTACCGGATTAATGTAGACAGAAGTTCAGACAGTTAAGGAAACAGTTCGGCGAAACTTATGTGGAATTTGCCAGGGGTAAAGAAACGCTGTTTGATAGTTGGTACAGGGCCCTGAAGTTAGATCCTTCTTTTGGGAATTTGAGGGAGGTTGTTCTGGAGAAATTTAAGAGTTCCTAATGACCCCAAGGTATTTTTCCCCCTAGTGCCATTATTGTAAAAGCCCAGGGCATCTCGGATTGACCTGCCAAGTATTGAAAAGAAAAGAGGAGCGAAGGTCAGAAGCTTTTGTTAACGCCAGTTGTAAACCAGTGAGGTCACGGGCAGAGATAGGTAGTGTTGGTCCCATTGTTAAGCCACAAGTCAAGGAAGTAGTTCAGACTCCTGAGGCGTACTTCAGTTTCGTATCGGATGGCGTGTTTACTGGTCATGGAATTACCTCCCCTGTTCGTAGGGATACTAGGGCTAGTCAGTCTTTGATGTTGGCAGGCATGATTTGAGCACATTCTGATAAAGCCAACACTCATGTTTTGATCCAGGGTATTAACGGAAATTGTATGTCTGTTCCATGACTGGATCTTACGCTTATTTCTAATTTGGTGACTGTAGGGGTTGTTAGTACATTGCCTATGGAAGGTATTTCCTTCTTGCTGGGTAATGACTCAGCAGGAGATAAGATCAAGGCCTGTCCTCATGTCTGTGGTGTACCGGTTTGAGATGAAAATACAGACGACCTAGAGGAGAAATTTCTAGGTATATTTCTCTCTTGTGTGGTTACCAGGTCACAGAGAAAGACTAGGTTGAATTAAGATAATTCTTTCATTACCATTAAGGATTCGGTTGGTAAAGTTAATTTGGCTGAAACTTTCTTTCATGACATGACATGATGATGTAGAGGATGGTCAGGAGTTAGACAGTCCTGTGTTTTCTCGGTCTGAAGTGGCTAAACAACAACAGTCAGGTCCTGAATTAAGACAGTTGAGTAAGTCTGCTTTATCTGTGGAGGAAATAGCTGATGTACCTGTTGGTTATTACATGGAGGATGAGCTGTTGATGAGAAAGTATAGACCTCCTCATGTATCAGCTAATGATGACTGGGCAGTTTTCAGTCACGTTGTCCTACCTCCAAGTTACAGACGGGAAGTTCTTAGAACGGCCCATGAGATCCCCACAGGTGGACATTTAGGCATAAGAAAGACAGAGAGTAAGGTCACTCGCCATTTTTGCTGGTCTAGGATTTAAAAGATGTGGTTAAGACATGTTAAGTCATGTCACACCTGTCAGCTAGTAGGAAAACCACAGCATAGTAGACCTATAAGGCCCGCACCCTTAATTCCTAGTCCTGCTTTTGATGAACTTTTTAGTAAGGTACTTGTTGATTGTGTTGGTCCATTAACCAGAAGTCACTCAGGATGCAAGTGTCGTGTGACTATTATGGATAGAGTTACTAGATTTCCTGAAGCTATCCCACCAAGACAGATAACTACAGCTCAGATAGTTAATGATGTGTTACAGTTTTTCACTAGGCGTGGTTTACCTAAGGAAATACATTCTGACCGGGGATCAAATTTTATGTCAGGATTATTTCAGGAAATGATGTATCGGCTGAAGATTAAGTAACTTAATCCCACAGCTTACCACCCTCAGTCCCAAGGTGCTTTGGAGAGATATCACCAAACGATGAAGAATACTCGTCGAGCGTATTGCTTGGAATACCCGGAAGATTGGGACAAGTGCATTCCGGTTCTATTGTTTGCCACTCGGGATACTTCTAGTAAGTCCACTGGGTTTAGTCCATTTGAGTTGGTCTATTGCCATGAGGTTAGAAGTCCTTTAGTTTTGATGAAG
Organism: Acanthopleura granulata; assembly: GCA_016165875.1. Taxonomy (NCBI): domain Eukaryota; kingdom Metazoa; phylum Mollusca; class Polyplacophora; order Chitonida; family Chitonidae; genus Acanthopleura; species Acanthopleura granulata. The sequence continues at coordinate 14,695 of JABBOT010000026.1, read as the reverse complement.
GAGCGTATCTTGGCACAGGAGACAGAAGGAAACTTATTGAATTATGTTTCCTAGTTTCGTGAAAGGTTATGTAAAACCTGGGAGATAGCTGGAGTTAATTTCAAGACCTCTCGGGAAATAAATGAAATTGTACTATGACAAGAAAGCTAAACCAAGAACTTTTTCTCCTGGAGTCCAGGTTTTGGTTTTATTGCCTCCACCTGAAGGAGCACTTAGGCCAAGTTTTGTTTTCCATATGAGGACGTGAAGAAAGTTAACGATGTTAATTACATTATTAGCACCCCTGATCATAGGAAGGCTGAGAGACTGTGTCACATTAATATGCTCAAGAAGTACCATTCCGGTGAGCAAAGTCAGTCAGTAGCTGTTTCGAGCACAGTATCAAATCATGTACAACACGGAGAGGATTTATCTACTACATGTGCTGAGTCCAAAGAGTCAGGTAGCATTCAAGTGGATTTGTTAGATTCTAAGTTGGATAACTCAGGTATATTGAGAACTTTAAATGAAGTGTTAAGTCATCTTTGTAACAGTCAGAGACAGGATATTTGTAAGTTGCTCGAAACTTAACCTGAGATATGCTCTGATGTACCAGGTTGTACTAATTTTGCTGTACATGGTGTAGAGTTGGGGAGGCTGCACTTATTATGCAGCGCCCCTAAAGATTTAACCCTGTGAAGATCAAGTTTGTTAGCAAGGAAAAGCTGTACACGTTGATTAATGGCATTACTTATTTATTGGTTGTGATGTTACCGTCACTTTATATACTGTGTATATATCGTAACCCTTTAGGTTCATAGGATTATTTCGGTACATATCGCAAACCTTTAGATTCGTAGGACTATTCCAGTAATTGTACTGGTAATGCCATCGTGCATACTTGTCTTACTGTTTATAGCGATCATAATTACTTTGTGTTTATAGAATAATTCAACGTCAGAAACACCATCGTAACATTATTGTTGGACCTTAGCCTTATGCTCTGGAGATTTTACATCTTGCTGGTAAGGATAATATTGTAGCTGACATGCTATCTAGCGCTTCATTGAGATTTATATATGTATATTTCTTTGTATATGTACAGACATTATTTGTAACATGATTTTGTCACTGTTGTAACTATATAATTTATATTCAGTGATTGCAAAGATCACCGTACCTCTGTACAGTTATCTTTTCTTTAGGGGGGAAGTGTTACGAACCCCGTCTTTCAAATATTGTGTTATATTCTGTTTTAGTTGTTTTCACGCTAACCGGGCCGGTGAATGGCCTACACTTTTTTTCTCTGTATACATTGTAGCCTTCGCTGGAATTCAGTCGCGTGTTCTCGAGGCTTCTGTGTTTATGAGTTCGTGTCATTGTACATACAGATTACATTCTGGAAAGATGTACCCATGTTGTAAATATGTTTACGAACAAACCCTCCAGAATTTTCTTTACGTTAGCCTATAAATATGACCGATGGAGTTGTAAGCTCGCAGTCATTCACTTACGTCCACTTTGAGAGCAGTTGCTTTACTTGTGTCCTCTCGAGTCATACTTGCTCTTGTCTCCTTAGAAGGATTTTTGTGGGATTTTGGAGATATTAGCTTGCACGCCTTTCGAAAATTTTGTCATTTAGTACTCCATTTTTCGGTACGCAACACTTTGCGAGCTTGTGTTTCGCCACTGGCTGTTTAGTTGGAGATGTTCGCTTGGAGCTTGCATGGCTCATTGTCTCTTTGTGCGGTTACGTAAATTTCATCCCAGTTTACCCTGAAAGCGACTTTGTGTATGTTTCCGAGGAGTGAAACATACATCGCCATCTTGGCATTACCGTCGCTATTGTCAACCCGTCTACCCAAGAAACTTACACCCTGCCGGGGAGTTGTATATCTACCATCGTCGGCGTACCGGGTCACTACAGGACTTGTCATCCTTCGATTCGAGAATTCTGAAGGACTCTGGATCCTATATATTCCTAGACTGACTTGCCACTCGAAGCCGGAATAGTCCATCTGGATTTGGGAAGCTAACATCCCTGAGGAATTATATATATTTTTTGTAATTATCTGTATTGTTCTTGTGTCAGGTCTCTCACTGTCTGAGAATTCAACAAGCCATTTGTTTATCGATTTTCCGCTCCAATAGTGGTTGATAAACATACAAGAGGCGGGGTTATTCACAGCTAACTCCAACAGCAACAAAGCTAAGTAAAATACACACTGCAGCCTGGCTAATGCTAAACTTCATCCACTCTACGCTATGCACTGACTGTTTGCTCAGTTGTCTTTGAATATTGCATCCTGGGATTCTTTTGGTTTGTTAGGCTGCAAGCACGATACAAATCTGTATAAAACAAAAGTCACAATCACGTCATTGACAAAGCAACATCTTGTACCTTGGTAGTCACATTTACAGAATGACATCCTTAATTTGCACGGATTCCTGGTTTAATCCTATTTAACCACGTTTAGCCCTAATCATTCACTGATTCTTAATTTCCGGACGATGCACATGACATTACATCAAAGAAATCCTTTGCAGGAGAAAGACAAGCAAATCTTGTAATCTTAGATTAATACATGTTAACCAAATAATCTGGAGATGTGATTGATGTGACTTTAAACGTCACATGTCAAAGAACAAAGGCAAAATTCAGGCACAAAATCCATGTATAGCAGTACAATTTACTTACAGAGGAAACAAGAACCCCTTCTTCGTACAGGTACACATATTGCTCAGGCTGACCAGAAATGCTACACTATTTTGGGAGCACAGTAATTTACGAGCCAAAATCCAATATGAGATGCGCAAAGCCGAAATTCCTGTATACTTACTTTAGGAACTGATTTTGGGTTTAATTTTATCATTTTGATAACCGGACATCCTTTCTGTCTTGAATGGGCATATAACATGTCAATTATACATGTCATGCATACTGTGTACTGTAGGTTGTCATTAAAATTTCATAACAAATATTTTCATAGCATTTCAAGACCAAATCTCAAAACAGCTACCATAGGAAATGACAAAAACCTGAAAACCATGCTCAAAACATTTCTTAACGATTATCCAGTTGTTTTTTTCCACGGATATGGCAACTCTACTTGGGTCGGGGGCTCAAAACCTGAGCTGGTTTCTGACCTTCTGCGAATTTTCACTGCTGAGAAAATCTCTACTTTATACTCAGGAAGTTCAATCCAAAATATTGATGACACAAAAATGGTTTATAAAGTTTAATATCTACATACATGTATGTATGTTTGAGTTTTACATCTTACTCTACAACCTTTCAGTCATATGACAACGAGGAGTCATTAGAATACCGTGTCTTCTTGTTGCAGGGCAAGTCCATATAGCCAAAGAAATATCTCTACATGCAGACTGACTACACCCGTAACTGAACTGTATAATGTAGCCATTGTACAAAGACCAAAGGACAAAGTGTAAGCATCACATTTTGTCACACTGGCCGTGGCGACGTTTTGGTACTACTTACCTCATAACATACAAAATTGTCACACATGTATGTTTCCCAGTCCTGTCACTTTTTGGCAGAAATTGAACACGGCCAAATGACCTCGACAAGTTCCCAGATGTACATCTCACATTGTATGTATTACTACATAATGTACTTATCTGAAGTCCCATCATCACACTAGATTAGTTGGTATGAATAACGATTCGCGTCCCATATAAGTGCCTGTACTCATGCGAAAAACGGGTCACATGTGGGATAAAGAAAAGCACGTGGTTATTGATGGCGACATGCTATTACATTACAAACCTAAACGACAGTCCGAAGTTCACGTGAATTCATTTCTTTTTACGTACTCCTTTTCATGTTTTCGCCTGAAAACTTATTCCGAGCACAGTGACTATAACCATGCCGTCGACACCGACATTCGTATACCAGCCGTCAACCAAAATGAGGGCTGCGGGTCAATGATCACAACACTAGTTTCCAAAAACGACAAGTAACATAAACCACCAGAAAAATAAGGGAACATGTAAAATATAAAAATTGGAACGGATTCATGAAAATGATGAGAAAAAGACACAGTGAATGTTCTACGCGGATGAATGAAATCAGTTTCCACATCGTTTACCATTTCAGTATCTACAGTGTCGATAATCAATTATGTATCTCAATTGCGCTTTCATTGCAACTGTTCACATATCCAACGTGTCGATCATACTCAACAGGATGAACATACGGCCCAACGCCGCGGTTGAGACATTTTTTGACACGCCATAATCGTGGCTACTCACCACAAATCAGAGACCAGGCATTACAACCACATGACTAGTAACGGATAACCGTGGGAAGACGCTCTCCACATACTAATGCGAATACGGTCTGTATGGGTATTTAATAGACTGACATTTCGGTTTAACCCAAGGGGGGTGAAGGTTGCTACTATTTAATGCATTTACATAAACAGGTAGAATTTATTTATTTATTTGACTGGTGTTTTACGCCGTACTCAAGAATATTTCACTTATACGACTGCGGCCAGCATTATAGTGGGAGGAAACCGGTCAGAGTGCGGGGGGCACACACGACCATCCACAGGCTGCTGGCAGACCTTCCCATGTACAGCCGGAGAGGAAGCCAGCATGAGCTGGACTTGAACTCACAGTGACCGCATTGGCGGGAGGCTTCTGGGTCATTGCGCTGCTCTAGCGCGCTAGTCAACTAAACAATTAGAATAAAATCCCAACTGAGGTAAACTGACAATAAATCGGTTTTGTCGTGTGATCAGCCAAAATTTAGGGGCCAACTGTATATGGATTCTTAAGAACTCGAGACGTATCACTGAAGAACGAGACGCTCATACACACATACCGTATAAGGATATTTCTACTTGGACTTTCTGCACTCTCTACACCACACACAGATTTAATTGATAGAAATTCGTCATTAATTGTTTCGGTGTTTATTAAAACCGGTCATCGCTACAATAATGCCAGCGGCAACAGAGCCTTGTTCAGCTCCACTACATACAAGGTTTACCATTCATGGAATGTCTCGTTGTTTATCGAGTTACTTGAATTTTTCATTAATAATATCTATGTGTAATTTGGGGAAGCAGTTTATCAACAGGGATTAGGTATTCCGATGGGTACAAATTGGGCCCCACTTTTGGCAGACCTATACCTGTTCTCGTATGAATACGACTATGTGCAGATGTCATTACAGAGTAATCTTTATCAGGTTCGATCTTCCCCCTTAACCAAACGGTATATTGATGATGTGCTAACAACTCATATATAACAAAGGCTGTGGAAGATATGTATTCGTCTTCGTTGGATTTATAGGAATCTACACATTCTCCAGATGGTGCATCTTTTCTGGACTTGTACCTGTACAAAGACGAGAAGGATTTCCCTTCACTTTATGACAAGATGGATTGTTTCGAATTTGACATCGTGAATTATCCCTTTTGGATATCAATATACCGAATGGTCCAGCATGCTCATATCTCGTCTTGTAGCATTTGTTAGGTCCTGTGTCTGTGTGATGATTAAAGTTATTACTGCAGAAACTAGTGTACCAAGGATATTCCACCAAACGCCGTCAGTCTGAGTTTCTTAAATTTTACAATGAGTCCGCCTCTATTGTCGGTAAATACGGACGGAGTGTTCAGAATCTTTGTGACTTTGCTTTAAAATGGTGTCTAATTCCGCTTAACCCATATGTTCATCGTGTTGACTGCGATCGCCAGGTTGGATGTATGAACAGTTACAATTAAAGATCAACTGAGATACATAGTTGATTATCAGCACCACATATAAATAAATGGTATACCATTAGGAAACTGATTTTATTCATCCGAGTAGAACATTCATTACATATTTTCGTCATGATTTGACTGCCTCTTTTTGTATGAATCCGTCCTGATTTGGTTTGTGTTATTTATCGTTTTTTCGATACTGATCTTGCTAACGCCCATTTTAGTTTACGGCTGGTATATCAATGTCGGTTTCGACGCTTAGGTTTAAATATGAGCTCAAGCACATTTTTGTGTATTTTTCTGCATTTAATCTAAAAAAGCTGTTCCACATTAATTTCCCTGTATTTTTAGTTATGCCTTCATCATCCCATGGAATAAAGGAAATGCTGCGCCAATAATCAGTTTTTATGACAATATGATTTGTGGGTTAAAATTTAACACTGGGGAGATGGAAAACATTTTACTTTCAAGTCAAAGCATTATTTTGGCCTTACAATTTAAATTATTATGAAGTTTTGTATAGATAGGTCATGCGTCAGTGGTTTTGTGGTATTTTGAACTGGAAGAATGCAATATCTACATGTAACTGCTATTTGTAACATGAATGATGTTATATGGAAAACCCCAATTACACTTTCAATAAAAACAGAAGTATTTTAGGTACACACCGTATTACAGATAGAACATTTCAGAATAATGAAATAGTTTAGAACGGAAACACTTACAAATAGCTAGATGACACAATAAAATGTTATTTCATTGGCTAATAACATACATAATTTGCCAGAGGTACTGTGCATGCAGGCCCATGTTTGAGTTGAGGAAGCCTTCTGTGAGGATGCAACTTCACCTGGCTTGCATTGGTCACATGCTCTATAAACCGAAGCCAGCCAACTCTCTAAAACAGCCACTCTGCCGGCAACTCTGCCCCATCCCGGTATTGAAGAAATAGAAATCCAGGTGCTACGGTAAATTTTTTGGAATACAGAACCGAGGCAAAACGTTAAATGAAATTAATTAAATTGACAAAGAGACCGGATTTCACAGGCTGAAGTGATGGAAATTGACTGATATCCTTTCTTTATATATCGTGATTGACACGGTAACACTTAGCGACATTTTTGCCCCAGGGCATTGATATGTGAGTTTTCCTACAGGTTTTCTGCATGCCTTATATTTTTGCTGATAATGAAAATGAAATATGAGAGGAGTTTCCTCGGCTTTTTTAGAAAAATATGTTTGATGATGACGATTGATAATAAAAACAGGTGTCAAATTTCGGTAACCGATTGTCACCGACTCTCGGGATAAAAACGTAATGAATATTAATTTAGAATTGGATAATTAATGAAACGGGTATATAATGCTGGGATTTCTATTGGTTAGAATTCGCTTAAGTATTATTTCCTACTGAAATGATTTATGTCACGTCGTCGTAATTCGCAAGTCCTCGATGATGTTTAGCATTTTGGATTGGAGGCTTTAGGAACTAGGATTTTGATAAATACGAAAACGGCTCAAGAGTAAAAATGGTATCGTTAGAATGAGCAGATTTTATAGTAACTGTGTCCTTCAAAGTAATATTTAATATACCACAATTTGGGATAAATAAATGAGTTTTTCTGTATGCGTGTATAAAGAAAATTACGCTGGGCTGGCTATGTTTACTATCATCATAGTTAATTATGTGCAGGGCGTAGTAAAGTTCGAACACTACCGTGTGCACGTCAGCCAATCAAAACGTTGGATTTTAGGTGGTTAGCACCGCCTACTCGTTCTCCATGCTATAAAAAGGCGATTGATTAGAGCGTTTGACAGATGGCCCTAAAGATCTACGACAGGCAAGAATATAGGCAAATACAAGATCAAGACAGCCCCAATGAGTTTATCAGAAGACACTACAGTTGAATATTAGGCGTTGTTGAAGTATACAGCTACAGAGAAGCTCAACAAACTGAGGAAGAGTCTGCACTCTGACAGGGGTCAACAGGGATCGGGACAGAAATTGATAAAGATCTCCTATCTTCCACGAGGAGTTGATCTTGATTGACAGAGGACGGAGTTAGTTCACGCTGATGTCCCGGGAGATTTGCCCGATCTGGCGGGAGATTACCGATTTCAGTGGTGAGCCATGTATCATGCATAAAGGACTTATTGTTATACAAAAGAGATTCAGACAGTAGGTGCTATTAAGCTATTAGTCTAGCATTAAACCGTTCATGACGATTACCGTTGTATAGAAATTCCAGCTGATATATCTGTCGTGATATTTTTAAACTTCTAATATCTGTTCGTGTGTTAAAACCGTATGAAGAAGCTGGCAAGAGTTTTGCCCCTTGAAACTGCCTCTCACATACGATGTTGCGGACTCTGAAAAACTAATTGCTAATTTGACTGTGTATATATGAATAAATAGATTTCACTGCTTCGTGATCGAAGTGCAAAATAATATTTGGGATCTTCAATTATCCTATTACTGTTGATACATTAAAATAAGTCATAAGATTGGGCTTTCCTCCAAGTGCTATACCGGAACAATTCAGACTGGGGATACCTTTGGTGTTATTAATTGGACAAAAGCATGAAATGATTGATTGAAGTACTGACACTAAATCCATGTTTTCGTGTTGGTGTCTCCAAATCCAGGACTGTTTTCACCAAAGCTGGTTTCTTTCGCATTGTTTTGGTGTGATTTTCTCATCAAATATGATCACAAGACAGCATCCAGAGTAATTCCAGAATAGTGACCTATAATATTTTGCAATTAACATCACTGTATTTGTATCTAATTCTGCTTATAATAGTCATGTAATATGACAGACTACAGACGGAGAGTAAAACCAAAGCCTCGACGACAGTGTAGTGTAGTTGTCAAATGGTTTCACGTTACAGGTGAAATCTGGGCTCTTGTCAATTTACCTCGGCCAGGAATTTATTCCAACTGATCATGTAAGTGTTTAAGAAATAATAACTTGCACTCCTCTAGCACCATGGTTTGAGCAGAATTAGGTAAAAAAAACTGCAGTAATGTTAAATGCTACATATCAGAGGTCACGGCTCTAGAATTACTCAAAATGCTGTGTTGTCTTGGAGAACACGCATTCTGGTGCTTTTTTACTAACGTAATGCATGCCTTCTACACGCCCGAGTCGGAGACGTTAACTTTAGTTTGTAACTTGTCGCGATCAATTTAGTATTCAAATGTTAATTTACTACCATGAACTGTTCTGAAATTTTGGAAAAAATGTTCAAGTATAAAGCACTAAAAGAGCTGTATTTCCGCCGCAAATGGTCAAAACATCTCTATGGTCAACCTTGATCCGCAATTTGTCATAGAAGTGCCATTAATACATTTCACTTCAGAAAGTGTGACTTTCTGAAGCAAAAAAACCCGAACCCAAAATGAATTTAAACTCCAAACACGATAAAGCATAATACATGATAGTTATAACTTACACCAAAAATATATGGCTTTTGAAAGTTTGTTAGATCTTTAGTTAGATCTTAGTTTGTGTAAAATGTGACGAATTTCTGAGTCGCAGTCGACAAAACAACAAAGTCATATCTTAATGAAGTTTAAATATATTTTCCCCAAGGTTTGCAGAGTGGATGTCGTGGTGTCAAATACTGGTTGATCTCCGAATAGGAAATGTTGCTTACATGATACTGTGTAATCGATGTGATAACAACAAGGCATTTGAGTAATTCTACACCAGTCACGTCTGTAAAATTGGGATAGATATATATATAATGGGCATGTCATGGGCTACAATCTTTTACATGTTTGTGGCTTACATAGTTTTCTTCAAAAATGAGGAACTCCGGAAATAAACTGTAAACGATGCATTGAGACATGAGACACGCACCACTGAACACGAAAAATGACACATAAAAGGGCCTTTTGTGATTAGTGACCCGGAACGCCCATTTTGACTGACGTATGGTATGCCAATATCGGTTTATGTTAAGTTGTCGGAAAAGAAATTTCTGCACTTTGCATTGCTTTTATTCAACTTTCGTTGAAAGCTTGAAGTTTCTGGTAAAATTAATGCCATGTTTGGATTCAACACACAAGGCTATATTAAGCAAGTCACTATTTGTCTCTTTTCATGATAACCTTAGAAAGGAAAGTAAAAGAAAACTGGTAAATACGACACTTGACCAATTAAAAATTGACGTAGATGTCTTAGTATTAACAAATTAAATTTAAAACTTTTTACCGTGGGAGAAGGCCTTTATATGTACTAACAATGCAATGTATATCAAATTTCAGCAATACTGGTTCAGCAGTTTTTGACAAGATGTTTTTCTAGGTTATCAATAAAGTTCAATATGACCGCCAAACCACGTGACCACTCAAATCTCCGAAAGTGTCCAAAGTTTCCTAACCATATCAATCTCTTCTCTGTCAATTTTGGTTTCTTTATCTTTGGCAGTTTTTGGAATACTGAACTAAAAGTGTACAAACATCTGATAATAGTCCGAGCAAGACCTTACGTTGGAATGTCCGCCAGTAACCCGCAGAATCATGGGTTTCAATCGGACCGTCATATAACTAAAACACCAGTCAAATAAAGAAAGAAATAAGTAAATAACGACGGCGTGGGACCTTTAATTACTACCAACGTCTTATATAGTAATATAAGCTCCAAACGCTGACATTTCACTTGCTGGCGATCAGTCGCGAAATAGCGTGGCTCATCAAATCAGATACACCGAACTGAGCTACCTGACATGACTGAAGGTTACTTATATGTAAGGGATTGGAAATATACCGTTTTTTAATAAATTAATTGAATTGTTCATGTTATTTTGTAGGATATTCTGCGATGTAAAGGATGTCTATATCAGATCATGTATAAAACTGAAGTCCTCAGGACATACGAATTTCAAATGACAGCGGTCTATTTGCACCCAGAGCTAGACTCAGCGTTACACAGGTATAAGTGTGCGCAGGGCCTGGGGGACGAGGTGGACTTATCTACAACCTGCAAAGCCTAGGTTGAACCCACACCTTGTGTGTCGTACTGATTGAGGCGCGAGCGCTTCCAACCACAAAGCCACGGTTTGGCCCTATGCCGACAAATCCAACGGTCTGCCATCTTACTCTGCGGGGACATGAGAGTCGGTAAACGGCCAGGGAATTTACTCACCAGAAGAACAACCTAAAGGTCAATATGACGCCCATCGGGGGCTATTTGCTGCCTACTCTTAACCCCATTAAATTTGCCCCCGAGTAACCATTGTTTTAAAGACCAATACCTGACCACTTGAACTCCTTTACTGATTTATCCAACGGAATTTGAAAGAAAAACACCCTTTTAATTATGGACATGCAGAAGTCAATGCAAACAGTATACCAATTACATAAAACCTTCTCAATAGTTACAGCCTGTTATTCTTGAAGAATGGACAGAAATATCTGAGATTGACCTATCCGTTTCACAACGTTTTTATTCTCTGTTAAATGAGCATTTGATCGAGAACATATTGTGACTATCTGAGTGTAATACCTGCTGTTGCTCGAGCGTATTAGGACAATTTAACGGTGTATTTTGGGTATAACTGATCATGAGAATGGGAATGAGATTTTTGTACTGTCGGATATGTGTTCAATCGATGAGTCCTTTGTTTCTTTTCCTGGCATTTCCCTAAATAAAGCCTGTCTGAAGAAAATATTTTGCGTAGCCAAAAGTCCTATCGAACCTATACCCAAAGACACTGCTTTAATGTATGTGGATTGATTTAAACTGCATTTGTAAAAAGAGAAAAGCAGGAAAATAAACAAGTCCTTTGTTATTGTTTTCGCTTTGCTTATCTCTATACTCAGGACTATTTCACTTATACGACGAAGGCAAGCATTATGGTGGAAGGCAACCGGAGAAACCCACGACAATCAGAAGGTTGCAGACCTTCCCACGTACGGCCGGAGATGAAGGCAGCGTGAGCCGGACTTGAACTTACAGCGAGCGCATTGCTGGGAGGCTTCTGGGTAATTGGGTTTTACTGGAGCGCTAACCGACAGAAAGCTGCGTCAGAAGAAACCGTGTATCTGTATCAAGACGATTAGCAAAGAGTTGCACTTGACGTAGTCAGCACTTTAGATCGTTTCGCTCCGCTGGACTGCGGAATGCCAGAGGCTTCAATCACAAGTATAACATTAGACAGGTCTTTGTTCACAATAGCAGTGTTAAAATGTATAATTAAAATGACAATTTATGACATTGTCCTCCAATGGAGTTGTAGTGAAGACTCAAGTATGAAGTAAGTGTGCTCAGAAAGCAGTTAGATAATATCAAACACTGCAGCATCACGGCAGAAAACGGTGCCTTTGGACACGTTTGAGTAGCCTTCTCATTTAGGAGGATCAGTTGAAAATACAGGTTTAAAGTAGTAGTCCGAGCAATATCTACAACTCTCTCGCCAAAACCCAGTGGGCCTCTTATTCATTACCAGCGTCTGCCTTTGTAATATAAGCTTCAAAGCAGATATCCCGCCCCTGATAATAAGATGTGAAATAGTGATACTCAAATGAACAGAATTGCGCTATTCGACATAAGGTGTTAACCGACTATAAAAGACCGCGACTATGCCATTTTCGTACCTACATCTACCCATTGTTTTATAACAATTTAAACCATGCATGACGCAGCATGGCGTGAGGCAAGCTGTGCTCTAAAATACAATTTACTTTACGAATTGAACTTCATCACGTGTAACAGTAATATATATAAGAGTCCCCGCAATATATGGGCAAGCGCGACATTTATATACATTTTGAAATGTAACTAATTCTACTTCCTGCGTCCGGCCTTCATTCGGCCGTCGTTCGAGATGTCAGCTCAAAGATACATACGAGTCATTTTCTTCTGCCACAATCCTGGTCAAGCGGTAAAGTCACTCGATCAAGTGCAAGCAATATGTGACTTAAAACCATGTAATGATTGAATTTGTTGTTCTTGTAACACTTCTGGGCTCCACTATGTTGGGACTACGTCGTATAAATCATATTCCTTTTCTTTCGATGATATATCAATCACTTTTGCTCCATGTGCAATTCTAAGGGTACTTCGACGTCATGATTGTGAAAGCTTTACTTGCAGCTTTAAAACATCCTGCCTCATTTTTTGGCGAATAATGGCTCGCCAATGCGTGCGAAGCTGTCTTAATGTCGTCTTTAGGAACTCTCGCGAGAATGCAATTGTACATGTACACTGCGCGTGAATCAGGCAGATTTGCATCACTGACGCAAACTGCCCGACCACTAGGACTGGAATTGAGAAGGCTGAGCTATGCGGATGTGTTTGGGTTGTGGACGCCATACATTTGTATTTACACTATTGAAATCAAATGCATATAGCTATGTAGTGGTTTGCCATTAGCCTTGCTTCTAGCTGTTTTAGTCAGTAAATTTAATTGAGAATAGCATTTTTACCCAGAATATTTGGACGGTATTAAACTTTGTTACACCAACACAGAGGCCTAGTCTGTCCCCTTCTCGAGTCGCACGGGATCTTTCCAACTTTCAACTTTGCTGTGAACAACGTTCGTTTGTGTTTCCCCCTAGAGTTACGCTAAGCGTTACATTCCATGATGACGACAGAATGCTGTTACCGGAGTCCGGAACTTCCATGCGAACAAGGCTTGGTCGGGACCAGTAGAACAGTAGTCGTTAAGAGTGAAAAATGGGAAAATGGATCGGGGAATTTAGTCAGGTGTAAAACGGCCCAGCGGTCATCTTGATATCCCCCCACCCCCCGCTTCGGAGGCTGTTACAAAAGCCAAAAATCTGCCTGCTGACCATCACAGGAAATACGTTATAGTTCCAACGTACAAAGCTCCCAATAACATCTTTTATCACTATCACGTCATTGTAGAAAAGTTGAACGCAGCTACAACATTTGCCGCGCCATCAACTTATTCTGTTATGTGACATGTACTCTGTAGCCAATACGTAGAAAACATACGGATTTTCTTCAAGAAAGGCGAAAATCGGTACCTTCCCGTCATAGTTCATTGTAAGTTTAAGGAGCCGCACCCTAAAACTTGTATATATCCTCTTCAAAACAAAGACCACACAAAAATAAAGTTATGGTGAGTAAAAAGAGCATAAAAACTGTAGCTAAACGTACCTTCACTGAATTTTTTAGATTTTTTTTCCACCAAAATAAATGCAGTCAACTGTGTTGATTGTGTGGTGGGGTTTTGGATCAGATTTATGATGTTGTTCACCAGCGAAAAATTTAAAGTCATATCAGCGTTTTCATATACAGCGAAGTTAGGTCCCGCGCATATTTGCAAGAGTGCATGTGTGCATATGATTGGTCAAATGTGCAGAACTCTCTCGTGAAAGTTACAACGATTGGACAAATGTGGTGCGAAGGCAATTCGAGCACGGTAGATCTCCATCTCTGATCCAAACTGAGTGACTACTGGGACTGGAATCACCTTATTGTATGCAATCCACACCGTTAAAATCTAATATCCATAGCTGTGTATTTGTTCTGTATTAGCCCTGTGTCTGCCCGCTTTAGTAAGTAAGTTTAACTTAAAATTTTTGTTGTTGTTGTTACCAAGAATATTTGCTCGCTAATTGTGCGATATTAACACAGACTCCGCGTTGTCTGTTCCTTCCTCGTTCTGTGTTTTCATGCTGAATAAGCTGTGAACAGTGTTTACTTATGCTTGCACTTAGAACTAGCCTTAGCGCTACACAGGTACAGGGGTGAATTTACTCAAGAGAAGAACAACCTGGACGTCAATATGACGCCCGTCCGGGGCTATTCGCTGCTTGCTCTTATCTCCGTTAAATTTAACCCGGTGTTCCATAACTCACAGTCACATATGTCCTACGGAGCAATACCTGACCACTTGAACTTCGTTGTTGATTTACCAAACAGAGTTTGAAAGAAAAACTCCCGTTTAAGTATGGACATTTTTGTGAATACAGAAGAAAATGCAAACACTTTAGCAAT